>JALPQD010000145.1:1152317-1549312 GCA_023101885.1 Typhlomys cinereus
CCTGATGCATTGTTGCAGTTCTCCTGCATGGTTGCTGATAAATCACCACCAAAGGCTTAAGAGAACAAGGGGTTTTATTTCCTCAGGGCAGTCCGGTTACAGTTCAGTCCAGCTTGAGGAGAGAGCACATACTGTCATAGTTAAACACAGGTGTCAACTTGAATCTTGAGGGTTTGAGTTCTGGGCACAGGTGTAGAGAGTTGATGGTAGAGTTAAGCCCAGAGCAAACCTGAAGGAGATTGTCTGGCTGCTGGGGAAGACCCAGCCCATGGTGGGTGGGATTAGGCCCTGGATAAATCACAGAGACCTGGTTGAGAGAGTTGGCATCCTTCTGTATACTTGGCCAGACATGCTGGTCTGGCAAATAAGGATTGTCCATCTCTCAGCCGTTATGGTGGCCAGTTCCCTCGGCCCTGGTGTTGGTGCATGCTCTCTTGTCAAGCTGGACTATGAACTGTAACCGGACTGTCGTAAGAAAGTAAACTCCTTGTTCCCTTAAGCTGTGTGATGGTCATTTATCAGCAACTATGCAGGCGGACTGCAACACACACCAACACCAGGGCCCAGGGAACTGGCCCCACCATCTCTACGCAATGGCTGAGAGAGGGATGATCCTTACTTGCCAGATCAGCATGTCTGGCCAAGTGTACAAAAATGCTGACTCCCTCAACCAGCTCTCTGTGATTTATTCCAGGGCCTAATCCTACCCACCATAGGCTGGGCCTTCCCTATCAACTAGACAATGTCCTTCAGGTTCGCTCTGGGCTCAACTCAACTACTAGTTCTCCACAAATGTGCCTAGAGCTGAAACCGCCAACCTTCAAGTTGACACCTGTGCCCAACTATGACATGCATTATCCATGCTTTTATTTTAATACTACTGCATGTATGGGCATGCATGCCACAGGTGCATGTATGCAGGTCAGAGGACGATTTTGTGGAGTCGGTTCTCTCCTTCCACTGCTACATGGGTCCCAATGACATCTGGATTGCTTGATAAGAGATTTACCCTCTAAGACATCTCACCATTCCACATAAACTACTTTCAACGTACACATATGCACACTTCTTCAGGCTAAAATTTTTGAATTTTTGCCCAGCTCAAAAAAATAAAGCAATGTTTATGAACCCCTCTTGTGGTTTGGATAGAGCATAACTTAAGAAAAAACCCCACCCTCATATAATTGAGCTAAACCTCAAAGATTCCTTACCACGGAGGACTAGGGGTTCAGGGGTGGAAACCTGAAGTTAGCTTTTTTTTTTCCTTTAATTCCCTTTTTTTGTTCCCACTGTGCTCTAAAGGACTTAGTTCACAGAGCAAAGGAACAAATTGTTTGTCAACTAAACTATATGCCAAGGTCCTAGAATTTTGTCCCATCTGCAGCTTAAAAGGGTATATGAACAACCCTTCTGAGACAGGCTGGTCTGGGATGAAGTATTGTGTTAGGCTCCTGTCCGTTCCACTTCTCATATCTGGGTCTTACTAGCCTTGTTCACGGCTCTGGAGAAAAAGGCAGAATATATTTCTGTATATTTATTAAAGTAGAAGGGAGTTATTTGTGGAAAGAGAAGAATGGCACAGGGGAATGAGACAAGAGAGGTGAGTATGATCCAAGAACACGGTGCACATGGGTGAACATGTCAGTAAACTCATTTTACATGAGGCCAATTTTAAAAACTATCAAATTTTCAGAAAAAAAAGTCTGCAAGTAAATTGTGGCAAAAGAATAAATGAGCTGTCTGTGGTGGTGCTTGCAGGCAATCCCAGCAGAAGTTTTCAGAAGCTCAAAAATCACTCTGGGCTGCATAGAAAGCTGTAAGTTAGCCTAGGCTAAATGAGACTCTATCTTTCTAATTGTATGTATACACATAAATATATAAATGAGATATATAAATAGATGTATATAAACATTGACTCATATACACAGGAACATACACAAATACATAAATACACATTCACATTTGTGCACATATATACATATGTACATATATACACGTGTAGATACATATGTCTATGATATCTATATAGGTAAATATACATATGTACATAGAGATACATAGATACAAGCTCGAGCGCAGAGACATGTTATATACATATTAATACATATGTGTGTATGTAAATAATCAAGCACAAAAAGCACAGCTAACTTTTCCAGACTAATGCTCACTGGGCCCCCAGAATTGCGTGTAAGGAGGGCTAGTGTCCCGATTCCTGCTCGGTATGTCACTTGGTCTGCGAAGGAAGAAGCCACAGCAGATCCCTCGCGGCCTCCTCTGGCAAACAGGGTCAAAGAGCACAGGCTCCCTGTCAAATTCCCAGCAAATTCCCAGATCTGGAATCTGGCCGGTGCTCTAGCAAGTTAGCTGGCACGGAGCAGGCTTGGACCAATCAGAAGAGGCCTTAAGGGGGGGCTGCCGCCCAACCAGCCAATGGGCGAACAGCCTGACTTATGAATGCCAGGGCGTGTGCCAGCCCCGGCAGCCCTGGGGTTGTTCTGTGTGGGGCTTCAGAGTCCGGCCCAGGGGTGGCGCCCAGACCGCCGACTCTCCCGAGGGGCAGGATCACGGGGGGGGGGGCAGGATCGCGGCCAAGGAGCGGCATCACGCGGTCCTTGGGGGGCGCGGCGACGGGCCTGGCCGTGACGCGGGGCGCGAGGGATCTACATCTCTGGTGAGCTTTTGAGAGGTATAGGGTGTTGGAAAAAGAGAGGAAGAGAGGAAAAAACGAAGGAGCAGCGGTGGGAGATAGAACACGAACCCAAGCTTCATCCACCTAGACTGAAGTTTGTTGGGAAGTTCCTCCAAAACTCCAAGAGGGATCAGGACAGAGATGGCTGCTAACTTGGAGTCGAGGGTGCAAGGTTTCTGTAGTTGGGAGTGCAGGGAAAAGGGATTTGGGGTTTGTGGGTTATCAGATTAAAGTTCTTGATGGGGGTCTCAGGGATCTCTTTTATCTCAGATTTATGGGGTGGGATCTCAGGTAGAGATTTGTCAGGTGGGGGGTCTCTGATTTGGAGTTGTGTTTCCAGATCTAAATAGGGGACCATACTGTGCCTAGTTTTCTCATATTGGGGCTTGGGTCACCAAGCCAGGCCCAGCATGCCAGGGAATCCTCATGCAGATGCTGGCATCAGCACGCGTGACCCCGCCCCCTTCTTACTCCTATCTGTGTCTGTTAAGCTCTGGGCTTACTCCTGCCAGGCAACTAGTGCATTCCCTTCCCTCTGCTATTTCTCCATCCATCTCCCAGGCAACCTAACCCTGTGCCCACTTTCAGGAGCAGTTTGCTTGCTGCTGTCCTGGCTCCGCCTCTCTCGGCCTCTCCTGCTACTGACTGTTCAGCGGCTGTCCCAAAGTTCTTGTCCTTCAGGAGCTCTTGGGGGTCAGGCAGCTCACATTCTCTTCATACCCTTCCTTCCACTGGCTGCCTGGCAGACCCTTCTGAACCCTGCACTATCTCATTCCCTGCCAAGCCTTTGCTAACTTGGTATATTTTTAATACATTTTATTATTATTTCAGCTCATACAAACTTAATAGGTACACCAGTTCCCCTCCCTCCCTCCTCCCCCCCCCCCCCCGAACCCCCTCCTCCCCCTTGCCTGTTCTGATGCCTGAGCAGGCTCTGGGTGCCTTTCCTGTTAGTCCGTTTTCCCTGTCCTGGAGTCCAGTACCTTGTAATTTTCCCTGCCTCTCCCCACCAAGGCAGGAGGTCTAGAGGACACTGAATTCACACTCTGAGCTCCCCAGAGGCTGGCTAATGGCAGACCCAACTTAGGCATTTGCAGAACGCTTCTAGGCTGGCCATTGAGAGAGGGACAGAATGAGGTTCTGAGTGCCTTCAGGAATTTTCGACAGAGTGTGTGTACCTGGTGGATGAAGAGAGTTGAGCTCTCCGTGTTATCAGCTCATAAGGTACATTTCTTTGCTCCCAGCTAAACATCTTCATTGGTCTGGATGTATGGCTACTAGATTATAGGTTATTGGACAACTTAGGTGCTTTTGTGGCTCTTCGCTTATTCAGAAGCGGCCAGGCTGGTCTACGGGTTCTGGTTGGGGATAAGGTTTGTGAGAAGTTCACCAACGTCAGGGTAATAGATGAAGTAATAAAAGGGAAAAACAGTGTCCCCATCCAGCCAGCAGGCAGGTGGTGGCCCCTCTGCCTCAGGCCTGGGATCCTCCTGGGGGAGGCCTTGGCCCTGGGCATCTCTGCACGGAGCTCTCCCTTCTCCCGGAGGGTGACTGAAGCTCTCTGACTGAAGTGACTTCCCCAGGAAAGCCATTGAGAATCACCCACAGGCTCTTGCTGTGCCGCCTCACGCCTCTACCACCTGCTCATTTCTGTGTGTGCATGAGCACACTCACCAGAAGTCCTGGATCCATCTGTGTCATTGCTCCGCGTCTGGCTCAGCTGGGACCCCAGAAAAGCCTCAGCGTGCCACTGCAAGAATCCAGGGTTCCAGAAGGGCTTCTGGGTGGGCAAGGCAGCAGCTGCATCTGACAGTGGAGGAATGTGAGTGGGAGAGAGAGGGCAGGGAAAGGCTGTGCACTGGATAAGGCAGCGAGTCCAGAGGGAGGCAGCTCTGGCCTGGAGATACAGCTGGCTGCCCACTGTGGGCTGACGAATCGGCCTCTCTGGGAGGCAGGAGTAGACACCATTGACCCTACTGTGTGTGACGCCAGAATACGGAGCACAGCGTGTATAAACACACAGGTTAAACCCCGCTCGGCCCTGGGCTGAGCCTGAAGTTGGGGAACAGTATCTGATTTTGACACCTTTCAGATTCTGGTGTAGGGCTGTTCACCTTGAATACTGTTCCTATATCTTTCCCTTCTGTGTAATCATATTTCTTGTGGTCCTTGGATGCTACCAGTATTGGCAATGAGCTTGAGTTCAGAACGTGAACTTGAGTTCTTACCAACTTTCCTCTTATACGAGCCAAGCAAGTTCCCAGGCTTGTGCATTAGTTTTCTTCCTTGTTTGCATATGCCGTGTGGAATACAATTCTTTATGTTAAAATGACTGGATCTCAGTCTGTTGCCTTAGGCCACAGAGCTCCACAGCGGCTTGGTACCCTTTTCAAGTGCCTCTTATATGCTCTCTCTAGCAGGCTGCATCGTTGGAAGAAAGCATCCCTCTCCCCCAGTGTGGAGCCAGCTGGCATGGTGCTGGGGAAGCCCCTGAGTCTCCTCAGTGTCCCTCCATTGCCAACCTGAATGCCAAGAATGTGGTTTCGGAGAAGACACAAGAGGAGGAGCCGACAGTACCAGCGGTTCATGGCCACAAGGCCTTGCTGCAGGAGCAAGGGTTGTTGAACATGGCACCCGAGTTATCCCACCCATCACCAGCCCTATCGCAAGTGCCAGCAGCCACAGAGGCTGGGGACAGCAGGAGGCAGCACCCCAAAGCCAAACTTGGAACGGTGGCTCACATGGCAAAAGGCCCAACCCCAGGGAAGCCCCAGGGCCCTGGCCCAGCAAATGTGTGGCTATTGACTGTGAGATGGTGGGCACAGGCCCCCGTGGACGAGTGAGCGAGCTAGCCCGCTGCTCTGTGGTAAGTTACCACGGCGATGTCCTCTATGACAAGTACATCCGTCCAGAGATGCCCATTGTTGACTACCGCACCCGCTGGAGTGGCATCACCCGGCGGCACATGCACAAGGCCATCTCCTTCCAGGAGGCCCAGAAGGAGGTGAGGAGTGGGTTGGGACCTTGTGTGGCAGGCTGGGCAAAGAAGCATTGAGTTCGAGTCACCACGTGACAACTGTAAGAGGCCTTGAAAAAGTGTTTCCTGTCTTCAGAAGCAGGAGCACTTTGTCTGCCCAGAGTAAGCTCAGGTAGGGTAGACTTGGTCAACCTCTCACTGCATGGAAGGTGTGGTATGAAGTGGAGTGTACCAGTCTGTTTAAGTGGAGTAATCTTTGGTGAAAGGCTGTGCCAACATCAGGGCATAAGTATCTTACACTTCAGACTCTGCTTTTTGTTCCAAAAATATTTCAAGTGTGTAAAATTTGGGCTGTCCTCACACCTGTCACTTTGATATTGGAAATAAATATCAGCGAGTGATCGGGACCCCAATAAGGGTGCTGTAGGAGACGGCCCTCTGTGCGCTTGGCCATGGGAAACACTCATAAATAGACTACCATCCTTGTCCCATGCCTTCTGTGAAGTCTCCGACCCCATACTTGTCTGAGCAGTACTCTGACACGTGTGTTTGACGGTCTCTCACTGAGCATCTTTGTACCATAAAAAGCGCAGGGCTTAAGTCGCTGTTGGGGGAAATCAGCAGAACCACCTGTGCTTGACACTAGTGAGTAGACATTCTTCTCAGTGTTAAGAGTTATGGTCCCTGTCTTCAGGACTGTGTTCTGCTTGTTTACAGACCGACTCTTCTGACCTACCTTGAATGGTGCGGGATTTTTATGAGGAAATGGCGGTCACGTGCCCAGTGCTGTCTCTGTTATACTGGGATGCGAGAGACCTAATGAAAAGGTCACTGTGGTTTGCATATGTTAACTACTGTGGGATGCACAATACACTGGTGAACAGATGCTGTAGTGTGGGAAAGGTCTGAGGTTTGTGGAAGTGAGGGTCAGGAGGAGACGCTGTTTAGGCTATGAGAAGTGGGAACCGAGTTTCTTCAGCTTGGGCTACTAAATGTACTGCTGTGGCTCAGTACCCAGGCCAGCACATGTTTGCTGGGGGGTGTTTGAGGTGTGTGCATGTATGTGCCCAGTGGTTCCGTCCACCTGGCTACAGTTTTCTGCATTCATTTTCTTCAAGCCTGAAATTACACATAAGTGAAAGTGAAGTGCACATTCAGAACTCACCTCCTATCATATCAGCTGATTTAAACAAGTTTGCATTTTCAAACAAGCATTAAAGCAGGAGTTATTTGTGTGTGTGTGTGTGTGTGCCTGTCTGTCTGTCTGTCTGTCTATCTGTCTATCAGATGACACTGTCCCTGTGGAGGACTAAGGGTGACTTCAGGAAACATCCTAGAATGCTTCTACCTTCTTCTTACTTTGCTCTGGAGTTTCCAGGCTCTGCCTGCCAGGGCTGGAAGTGTGGGCAGCCGCCATTTATGCCTGGCATTTTTACCTGGGATCTGAACTCAGGACCTTCTGCTTGGAACCAGAGTCTTAACCAGACGTCCTTTCAATGTTACTGGAATCAGACAAGTTTCTGTGTCCTTATCACACACCATGGTGTCCAGAGCATTGTTTTAGAGAGAAGAGATTGTCGATCCAGCCAGCGGATCAGGAACAGGAGGAGGAGGAGGAGGGTACCCTGTGGTGACTCCATCTTCTTGATTCTTTTCAGCCCCCACACAGGCAGTGGTGGTTCTGGGAGCAGGATGACTTTTGTCTGCCCACAAATGGGCTTGATCTCTTCCCACTTCGTGGCAAGTGGTCCAGTGACTCTTACTTTCCAGAACTCTAAGTGCATCTTAATTGTGCAACAAAAGCTGGGTTCCATGCAATGGAGAGAGGCTTGGGAGGCCCGCAGCTGGTGATAGGGTGTAGCAAAACTGTGGCCCTGGCCTCGCTGAGTGAGAGGAGGAGGTGCTACCACTCGTGCAGGCGGCCAGAGAAGATCCATCAGAGCAGATGGGGAGGATTAGAGTCATGTGCACAGGGCAGGGGACCGTGTCTTTTCCGTTAACCAGCATTCTGGTGTCTACCAGTGCCAGACATGGTTTTGTTGGGAGAAACCAGCAGATCTTTATGGATTATAAATGAGTGAGTGGCCTCAGTATTGTAATCTCAGCACCTGGAGACCAGGTGCGCTGAGCTCCAGCCGAGGCTTCAGATGCTGAGACCTTGTCTTGAAGACACCAAAGAAAGAAAGGTAAATCAGCAAAGCACTGCTCCCACTGGAACATCACGGGTCCACTCATACAAAGCTTACAGTCTGGAGTGCGGGAGGAATGGATTTCCCAGGAGCTAGATGTGTACCTGGATAATTTGGACCTTCTGAAGGAAGCACCGGGGGAGTGGTCATGGAGGTTCTTTACAGAGGGCTGATGATCTGGGAACTGCAGCTTGAGTGGAGCTGGGGCGGGAGCCTCCAGGCTGAGCAGTTCCTATGTCGGCACAGAGCTGCTTGTGTTAGTGACCGGATGACTCCTTCCATCTTGACCTCCATTAGCCTTCACAGCTGACTCCTAGAATGCCTGGGAGGACCTGGATTCAAACTTGGGTTGAGGCTCAGGTCCTCCGTTCTGCTGCTTCTCTCCAGAGGGGCCGGAGCACCAATGGTGAGAGATCTCAAGTGTCTCCTGCTTCACACTGGGGCCTGCGCTATGTCCAACACATTATTGACCCCACAAAGTCTAGCATGGACTAAAGGCACTAGGATCCTTGGAGGATAGGGACTGAGAGTTACAGTAGTGTTCCTAAGCTAAGGGGAACACAGGAAAGGGTTCTGGATAAGCCCCTGGGTCCTTGCACATCATCAGAGAGGAGGACCCAGAGGAGAGTTTGGCATGTACAGTAAAGGATGCTCTGGGGATTGGGGGGGGAGGCACTGTGGGATGGGGAGGAAAGGAGATGGGAGGGGGTAGCAGGTGCTAGGGTGCAGGTGGAGGGAGGGAGGGGACCGGTGTACCTCTAAGTTTGTATGAGGAGAAATAAAAAAAAAAAGACAGTGGGGCAAGGTGGTGGCCAGGCACGCACTGCACGACTTCCAGGTTCTCAAGTACGTCCATCCTCGGAGCCAGACTCCACATCCGCTGGGTGGGCAGTGCCATCTTTCCTCAGTCCCCAGTCATAGTGCGTGCAGCACAGGTCTCCTCCTCTCTATTTCTACCTCCTTTCCTGTGTGCATTTGCCAGTGGCAGCCAAATTCTTCCAGGCTGATGTCCAGGTCTATCCACACTTAACATCCCCATAGACTGCTGGTCTGACCTAGTGCCAATCTGAACCCTTTGATTGGAAGCCTTGATTCTTGGCTTTTGCACCTTGCTGCCTTATCTGACCTCTGAGGCATTCCTGTTTCAAGGGAAATGGGCTAGAGAAGCTAGGTGGCATGTGTGACCCTGGAGTACATCTTTTCACTGAGTTCTGTGTGTTTCGCGTACTGTCACTGACAGACCACCTGACATGCAGTAGTTTAAATGGGTTATGTTGGCTTAGATTTTCAAGGGGTTTAGTCTGTGGTTGCCCTGACCTCCATGCTTGGGGGCCTCATAGCAGCGGGGAGCTGGGCACCTGGTAGTGCACAGGGAGCAGACCAAGGACTTGCCCCAACCTGGTGACCTGCTGTCTCAAGTTAGGACCACATTTTACAGTTTGCAGAACGTTTCCAAATACCACCATGTGTTCTAGGGCCTGTACAAAGAGCCCGAGGGATAGGCCTTACATTAGCCCTAGGCAGTCTGTTTCCCCAGACAGTCACATGTTGGCTCGTGTCCGCAGGTGGGCCAACACGGACACTCATCTGTGGAAGATGCCAGGACGGCCATGGAGCTATACCGGCTGGTGGAGGTGCAGTGGGAACGTCAGCAGAGCAACAGCCCCTCCGCCCACGTTGAGGACAGGGGGCCTGACAGCGGCCCTGACTTGGAGCAGTACATGGAGGATCAGTACTGGCCCGAGGACCTGACCCAGAGCACAGAGGAGCAGTGAGGGAGACCAGGACGGCAGAGTGAGGAGGAGCGAGTAGTAGGAGGCAGGACAGGGAGCCTGGAGATGTGCTGGAGGCAGCCTGCAGACATTGTCAGAGCCTTGGTGATCACCTCTCCTCCACACACTCTGCCATGTGCTGCCCCCTCTGTCTCTGAGGGATGAGGGTGCTTTCTCCTTACTACTGACTTGGCCAAGGACACCTTAGGGTTTCCATGGAAATGCTGGGTGAACTGTGTCCTGGAATCCAACAGGAATGGGGAAATTATCTAGGGATTGTGACAGGTTATCACTGCCCATTCTCCTTGGGTCCTGTGCCATTCCCAAGGAGGGCATCTCCTTGAGGGTGGTGATTGGGTGCAAGTGCCCAATAGCTCCTTGCCAGCTGTGGGTGAGTGGAGTTCATTACTTTCCCACAGTCGGGACTATTCAGAATAACTGTTAAGTTATTCTTAACAGTTAAAGGGTTCAGTTAAACTTAACTCTTAAATTAATAAGTTAAGGCCTCTGAAGGCATTTCCTCCCCATCCTGATTTATAAAAAAAAAACAAAAACCTGAAACTGGCATCTCTTTCCAATTTCCTAAGGGGCAACTTCGGGAACTATTAACCAGTGGCTCAAGTCCCAGAATCGCAGTCCCATCGTCACTACCCCTTAGTTTTGAAGCCCGTGTTTGTCCCTCCCTCTGACATCCTCCAGCCTGAGAGTGATAGGACCCCCCCTCAAGGGTCTTTCAGTACCTCACACCTGGGGATAGCCCTGGGTGGACGAGCTGCTTTTCATTCAGGCAGCACCTGAACCCTGAGCCATCGGGAGCTGCTGTGACCCACCCAGGACTGTCCTGCCTTGGCTCTTGCAGCAGGTGGCATGGGGCTGGGGTGAGGATGTCCGTGTGTCCACCACGTGCTGACCTCATGCCAGCGTCCTGCCCAGTGTTCAGGAAGGAGACAAGTGGTGAACACAGGGTCAGAGAGGGGCACTACCAAGACCTCGCACCCCACCCCTGGGTCACAGACTGGTCACAGCCCCTCCTTGACATCAGAAGAGGGACTGACTGAGTCGTCACTGCTGATGACTGGCCTGGAGTCAGGGCCCAGCTCTAGTTTCTTCAAAAGGCTGCTGGGCAGCAGCTTCAGAGGCTTTGTTTGCATGTGTGAGGAAGGTGGAGCTGGTGGCCACAAAGACAATGTACTGAGGAAAGTCAACTTGGTTGTGCATCCAAACCATTTGTTCAGGAATAAAACCGGATTGGAAAGGTGGGTGAAGTGGTCTGTTTCATTTTCCTAACACATTGCCCCGACAAAATAGATCACTGATGCTGATCCTGTCAACTTAGGGGAGACAGGGTTCAATTGGTTCACGATTCAGCTCCTCGTTCTTGTAATATAGTCCGATCCTCTGCCTAGGGGTGGTGGCACCCACAGTGGGCTGTGTCTTCCCAGCTCAGTGCAGTCAAACACCTAGCAGGCATGTCCAGCCTTCAGTTCTAGTCCACAGGATCCTAAGGGGGGCCTGGAAACTGCCTTCTAATACCTGGTCTTCTGAATGCTCCAGGTGGGGCTGAAGGGTGTTTTGTTGGAGGAGATGCTAAACTCTGCTGGCTGCTTTGCCTTAAGCTATCTTTTTTATCTATATGTTTTTTAACTTTATTGTCTGTCTGTGCACATAAGAAGGAACTGTGTGTCCTTGTGGAGAACCAATGGTGACCTTTTGAATCATCCGGGATTGCTTACACCACTTTTTTGCTTTGCTCTGGGATTTCTCAGGCTCTGCCCACCAGGTCAGAAATGCAAGAAATGAAGAGTCAATCTCCAGCAGGGCCAGGAAACGCTGGCAGGTCAGCTGCTGAACTACCTGGGTTTTGCAGACACCTGGGAACTCATCCCTTGTTGTCAGGTTGGTTGCTGATGCAGCCTGACCAATGGCCCAAGAGTGCCGCCTGGTGTCCAGTGTCAGGCAGACACTTAAAAGAAAACCACACTGCCTTTGCAGCAAGCAGTCTGCAGCTCTCAGCCTCCAAGATGTCTGCGGTGACTTAGCCTCCTCCAGCTTTGGCCAGCCAGCCATGCCGCCTCTGCTTTGAGAGACTGTATCTTCCCTCTGGAACTGTAAGCTGAATAAACCTCCCTTTCTCCCTAAAGTTGATTGATTTTGGGTGTTCTCTCACAGCAACAGTAAAGAGTAACTGATACAGAAATTGGTACCGGATAGTGGGGTATTGCTGTGAGATAAGAACAGCTGGTACCACAAAGTGAAGTTGTTTGTGAAGCTGAGAAAAGTTGGTACCCAGAAGCATGGCCAATGCTGTGATGTGGCTAGTGTGCCTTTGGAACTGTTTGTTGGGAGAAATATGGAGAATTTTGGGACTTTGTGCTGGGAAAGTCTTTGCGTCTTAGAGGTTGGGCCAAAGGGACCTTTCTTGTGAGAGCTCAGAGGAGAGCAATGCTGTGAGAGACGCAGACAGTGGAAGCCCAGCTTGTGATGGTCCAGAGGTGTTGGAACCGAAGTTCCCTTTGGGCCCCTTACCCAGACCCCGAAGGAGACAGGAGAACCACTAGGTTGCTGTAAAGACAAGAGGTAAGCTTTATTAATCTAGCGCGCTAGGATCGTCTCCCTGCTCAGGCAAAAGAGAAAGGCCTCCACTGAATTTGGGGCAAGGTTTTTAGAGGAAAGCAACTGCCTTGAGCAAATACATTCTGCAAATATTTTCACTATACACAAGGAAGTTGAGTCAGTTTACAGATGTTCTGGCCAATAACCTCGCCCTGGGCAGTTCCCGGCACGCCCAGGGGGAGAGGTTCAAAGGGTGAGGCAGGCAGGCTCTGGTCTGCAGTGAGTTGGCGCCGGCGGGAAAGGTTGGCGCCGGCGGGAGATTTGAATTTTGCGCCGGCGGGAACTTGGGCTTCACAGCGGGAACCTGGGTTCCACAGAGGGAAACAGAGACTGTGTTTGCAACTGGACGAGTGACACATGGAGCCATGTGTTGGCCGAGAGTTTAGTGAAGTTTTGCCCTCATCCTGAAAGTTTGCCTGAAATTAAGCTGGAGTGCTTGGCGGGGGAAATTTCAAAGCAATGTAGTCTTGACAATGTCATATGGCTACTTTTTAGTTGTCTTCAGAGTTATGAAAAAGAGCAAAGAATCAGGCAGGAAGAAGCAAAAACTGTAAAATCTAATGATGAAAAATACAATGGCAAATTTAAAGAGTTGAACCAGGAAGAAGCAGAGAACAAAATGGCTGTTGAAGAGATTAGCTCCATTTGAAATTTGAATAATAGGAGAGGCTCTAGCTTGAGGGCAAGATCCTCAGGGAAGGCTCCCACTCATAAGAATGCAAATCCTTTCAGAAGACTGGAGCTAAAGGGTGGAGTTCCAAAGCAAGAGTTAGTTTCTCTTACCAAGCAACTGCCTAGGAGAGACAGAGATGATCAACATAGAGAAGCAGAATCAGCTGTGATTCAAAAAGGCCAGTCTTGGCAAAGTCGTCCACGTGGTTCTGGTTTTAGAGGCATCAGTGATGCAAGAGGGAGGAGATCGAAGAAGTTATCCTCCAAGATTTCAAAAATTGGCAGAATCCAGGCATCATGAGGCAAGAAGCCTGCAGTTTAGAGGCCCAAGAAGGCAGTTTGTGCTGTGGAGTTAAAGCCTGGTTTGCTATTGAGAAGTAAAGATGTTAGAGATTCCAGACACAACGTGGGACACCTGCCAAGGAGAGCTGTATACCCTGGGACGAGTCAGCTCAAGAGAGCAACGTATTCTATGGGCAGCTGCATTGGAGGGATGGAACCAAAGCCCTTTGGAACTGAGATGATTTCAACAAGAGGCTCACCTGTTGGACTTGGAGCTACAAGATTTGGAGTCTGTCCTGCTGGTTTTCGGTCTTGTTATGAACCAATCTTTCCCTGGATATGCCCCCATTTCTTCCTTTTGGAATGGGAATGTTTATTCTGTGCTATTGTATGTTAGAAGTATGTATCTTGTCTTTTGATTTTACAGGAGGCTTTGGACTTTGGACTTTTGGACTGTGTTGGGAATACTAATGTAGTCTATGAAGACTTTTAAGACTGAGTATGGGTTGCATAATGAGATGGCAATGAGCCTGTGGGGCATGGGGGTGGAGTTTCATGGTTTGAAATGTGTCCCCCACAGTCTCACGTGTTTGGCAAGGTCATGGCACCTTGAGAGGTGGAGCCTTGCTAGAGGAAGGCAATCACAAGAGGTGGGCCTTGAGGTAGATTAGTCCCACTCTACCTCCAGGAGAAGTCTGCCTTTGCAGCAAGCAGTCTGCAGCTCTCAGCTTCCAAGATGTCTGCAGTGACTTAGCCTCCTCCAGCTTTGGCCAGCCAGCCATGCCACCTCTGCTTTGAGACTGTACCTTCCCTCTGGAACCGTAAGCTGAATAAACCTCCCTTTCTCCCTAAAAAAAAAAAAAAAAAAAAAAAAAAGAAAACCACAGGTGAGCAAAGAACCAGGCAGGGAGAAACCCCAAGAATGCAAGCTGTACCCTCCAAGGCTTGACTAAGAAACCTAGTGCCCCAAGGTTCCCAGAGGGCAGCAGCACAGAGGGCAGCACTGGCACTGTTGGAGCATGTGGGGTTGTGGTGAGAAGGAAGGAGCAGATCCCAGTCCCTGGGAGCTTTAATCTTGTCTTAAGACACATGCCAGGTAGCTTATTTGGCTTCCAAGTCTCTGAGTTGCTGAGGATGACGTTGAACTCTTGATTCTCCTGCCTCCAGCACCCAAGTGTTGGAAGTTACAGATCACAGTTGTAAGCTGAGCTGCTACTTGTGGTTTCTGGGTGACGGGGGATCAGATTCTGGGGCAGAACCACGGCCTTCTCTCTGCATAAGTATGCATCCAGGGAAAAGACTCAGCACTGGTAACCCCGTCCTCTTCTTGTTATCCTCTGTGGCCCCACGGCACAGATGTAGGTGCCTGGAGCATGTCTGTACACGCTGGAGTGTGAGTACACTGCGAGCTCATCCTGGAGTTCCTTAGAAAACACCTCCAGAATTCAAATGACCAGGGACAGGGTCATCTTCAGAGCTCAAGAAAAACAAAGACATCCCTCCATCACCCTCCCAGATCCTCCTCAGTGGATCTGAAATGGGACCACGCAAAGGTAAAAACATGTGAACATATGTCACACATGCACACTCTGTGTACACACACATCCTCATGAAAATGGAGAAAGGGACTGGAGCTACAGCTCAGTGGCAGAGTGCTCACCTAGCATGTTCAGAGTCCTGGGTCTATTGCCTAGTTCTGGACACTGGGGAGGGGTGTTGGATGAGGCTTGAGGATGCAGGTGAGCAGTAGAGTCTTTGCCTTGCACGTGAGCCTTGGCCTCAGTCCCCAGTATGAAGGCCAGCAAGCAAGCAAGCAGAAGCCCCTCTGCGCTGAGTGCAGGATAGGAGCGCACATCTCTTGTGCCGGCACAGGGGGACTGTGGCAGGAGAAGGAGAACTTCAAGACCAGCTGGGATACCTAGGAGACCCTGACTCAAAAACACCTCCTGCCCCCAAACACAGACAGTTCTGTTATTGCCCTTCCTGCTTCACTCTTTCTAGGGAGGGAAGAAGGGAGGCAGGAAAGGTGACACTTGTCTGCCTCTAGGGAGTGAGTATTCATTATTTGTCATCTTCCTGCACAATGGATTCTGGTCACCATCCCAGCTCAGAGACAAGAATCAAAAGACCCAACAACTGAGTAGAAAATGGAATCACTTTACTATTCAAAATGCATTTTGTTCCAAAAGAAAACGAGTTGCCATTTTTTTAATATGTTTTTCGCTTTGCTTTTGATTCCACAGTGTTTTCCAGCTGCTGTCCTGAGGGTAGAAGCCTCTGCCCTGATGAAGGCACTGGAAGAGCTTCAGTCAACCTGCATCAATCCGAAGTCCTGTATCTTCAATCAGATCTCCTGGGCCTTCTCGTAGAGTTCCAGCGCCGTCATGGCATCCTCCACAGAGTCGTGTCCCCCAGTGTTGTTCTACAGATTAGAGAACAGACTAAGGGGACTGCCAGCAGCCTGACCTCCCTGAGGGGAAGATCTACAGCAGCCCCCTGACTCCCTGGCCCTCGACGCTGTCCAGCAGGTGGCAGGAGCTGGTCTGGTTGCTGTGGGACATAGGGAGGCAGGACATGACAGAGCAGGATCTCCAGTAAGGAAGCCAGGAGCAGGCTTTCCTGAGGGAAACCGAATCAGCCAGTGCAGACCACCAGGCCTGGCTGTAGAATGGACGAGAGAATCCTGAGGGGCTGCTGCCTCCCTCCAAGGGGCTGCAGATCCCTGGGAACCACTGACAGGGTGAAGACAGGGCTGGAACTCTCCAAGAACAAAACTTTGAACACTGCGCTTGCAGCTTGAGACTCGATGGAGTGGCCCTATGTGGAATGTGGGGGTCAAGCTGTCTGCTCAGTGCGTGGTGACTGCCACCTGCCACCTCAGGCTACTCACTGGGCTGCTGGAACCCCTCTAAACTCCTGGAGCTGGGTGTCATCTATCCCCCATCCCATTTTGCCAGTGATAGACCATGTCTCTCTCACACAGCACTGAGGATCATGGAACTCGAGCTGATAGCCAGGGAAGACCCAGGCCAGGTCAACTCTCTGAAGACACCTGTCACCTCTCCCCACCTTCCCCCTTGTCTCTGGTCTGGCTACTTGCCTTGGTGTCCTCCATTCTGCCCGTCCTGCCTTTCCTCAGGAGCGCTCCTTTGCCACCCTCGGGTGCTGGGTGGTGAGACATCCAGCTCAGGCAAGCTGGTCTCAATGCCATCATCACTGTGTGCTGTTTATAAGCAGGGGTCACTGGTGCCTTCAGCACCCCACGTCCTGCAGCCAGCTAGGGGCCTGTCCCTCAGTGGGCCTCCCCACCACCATTCTTACCTGACACAGTAGCAAGGGAGACTCCTGCAAAGACTCTCCACACTTGGAACAGGTGTGGCCAGGAAGGGAGCAGAGCAAAGGAAGAAGGGGAGGAGTGGGACTCACACACAGGGGGCAGTGGGGGGAGTTCCTTACCTGGATGGTCTTCCACAGCAATCTTTCGCTCAACACCCGCAAGGACACGCGGTGGCGGTGGATCAGACGAGCATACAGCCACAGCACCTTGTCTTTGGATGTGTCATAGATGGCATAACGGCTCACGTCCTCTTTCAGTGCATCAAAGTCGCGCTTCAGGTCGTGGCCCACCACCAGTTTGTCTTTCAGGATCTCTAGGATCTGTGCAGGATAGACACATGCTTTACATGTGCACAGGGACAACTGCGGTAGGCAGGAGCCTCTCCTCCTGGACAGGCTGCATGACCTTGGATAAATCGCTCTCCCTGGCTGGGCCTCAAACATATGGTGTGGGAAGACCAGAACCAGACCCTCACCGTGATGCCCATCTGTGCAGAGCCCCATGGATGTTTTAGACAGCTCAGCAAGCATGAGTTATAGACTTCAGATCATAGTAGCCCACCATGGGCTACTCACAAACACATGTATAAAAAGTAAAATAGTAAACCAGGAAATTTAGCATTAAAGCTTCATTTAATAAAGTTGGGTGTGGTCCCTTAATGCTGTAATCCCTGCACTTTGGGGATGCAGCTCAAACAAGAAGGTGATGGCTGGTCATTGTTGGGCCCCTTTCCTTTTCCAGGACACATAAACTCAAGTCCTACATGGTGGCTCACAAATGCAATCTGAGCTGTGGTACAGGAAAGCAGGAGGATCAGAAGGTAAAGGTCATCCATCACCTACACGGTGATTTCAAGGTCGGCCGAGCTACTCACAAACCCATGTCTCAAAAATGAAAGAGTGAAAGGGGAAGTTTAGCATTAAGTCTTCCCTTTAACCAATATTGCTAAAAATATGATCATTTCAACATAGGACCAACACTAGGAAACTTAAGGCATTTATATCAATGGCTTTGAACAATAAGAGTGTTCAAGACTGGGGATGTAGCTGAGGGGTAGAGATCATGCCTGGCAAATGGTAGCTACTAAATTCTATCTACAACCCAGGAAAAGGAAGGTTGAGAAAGCAGCATGGACTCTACATTCACAGAGGCCTCACTGATGGCCGCCCCGGGAGGTGGCGCAGCCCTGCAGGGCAGAAGCCTGAGTTTTGAATCCCAAACAGCAGTTCCACATCCTAACTGTCTGGCCTCATGCTGCTGACTGGGCATGATGAACACAACGGGTTCCCTCTCTTAGGCACATGCTGGAATCCTGACAACACCACAGCATGGGGCTGATTTGGAAACAGGGTCATGGCAGATGCACAGACATCAAGGGGACTTGATTCCAAGACACCCCTCAAAGGCTCCCATCTGCAGTTGCTGAAGCCTCTTATCCACAATGGCAGTTTTGCACAGAACCTACACACAGTCTACATTCCGTTTAAATCACCTCTGGAGGACCTGTGATGCTGAATGCAACCGGCACGCCATGCTGTGCAAGGACCGTGAAAGGAAACGCCCACACGAACAACACGCAGACTTCATTTCAGAGTTCTTCCTTACGTGGGTGTCTGAACCTGCAGACGCAGAAGCCGTGGATCTGGGGAGCAGCTATGAGCTAAGTTAGGATGAGGTCACCCTGGAGTAACCTGGCTTCTCAACCCAGATTGTCTGTTTCTCTTTTAAAGGAACGCTGGGGACCTGTGGGATCCCTCGGTGGATAAAGCACCTGCTTGCACACCTGGCGACCTGAGTTGCAGATCTCCCATCTCCACAAGCCCCCATAGGAGACAAATGACTTTTGAAAGCTGTCCTCTGACCTCCATTCATGCACAGTGCATCATGCACTTGTCTCTGTCTCTTTCTTTCAAATGCAGAAAGAAAATGAAGAACATATGGACAGAGGACACAGCATACACGTGTGAACTTCAGGCAGAGACAGGGCACTGTGTCTAAGTCATTGACAGCCCTCCAGAGACTGAGGGAAGCACAGCACAGAACCTCCCTGTCACCCTCAGGAGTCAACTCCACCTCCAGGATTGGTGTCCAACCTCCAGCTTCCAGAACTGAGAAGATGTGATACTATCCCTGAAGTCACAACGCACTGTGTCATGACAACCCTTGGAACTACTACACTTAGCTCTAAAGAACTTCAGTGTCCTCGTCCCTTACATGGCAATCAGTGAATACTCATGAGGTGTACAATCAACATTTAGAGGCAGGAGTACACCTCTATAATCCTAATACTTGGGAGGTTGAAAGATCAATCTTTCAAGGTCATCCTTGGCTTGAGCTACCTAAGGAAACTGTCTTAGCTTGAACAAATGAAAATTAGTAATTTAACAATGATAAAAGGTAACCATGACTACAGCAATCCCATAATCTGAGGGTAAAAACTCCAGAACTCCCTGTGGTCCCCAAGTTTACCATTCACGTGAATCCGTGTGTCACAGAACCTATACTTCTTGTCCTATATAGTATCAACCACCACTTATAACTTATAATGCCATATAAGGGCTGGAGACACGGTCTGGGCTTAAGACCCAGTCTCGCAAACAGAAGGTCCTGAGTTCGTATCCCAGGTCCATATATAAAGGACAATAGCAGTAATCTGCCATTCAGTCCAGATGAAGTCTGAGAAGTTCCAGAAGGGAACAAAAAGAGAAGTAATACAGGATGATTCCTGAAGTCACTCTTGGTCCTCCACAGGGACACACGACACTTTCTCTCTCTCTAGCATGTTGTTACATTTTTTCCGGTGTACATACAAGGGTTCATGAATAAGCATGTTTTAGAATGTATGTGTGTGTGTGCATGCATATGGGGACCTGAAGCTGACATTGGGAATCATCTTTACTTACTTTTCTATTTCATTCTCCTAAGATTGACTCTTTAAATCCAGACTTCACTTACAGGATTAGTCTCCCGAGGCACCTTGCTCAGGGTGAAGTTAAGGATGGAGAAAGAATTATGGGTGGATCAACATATCTGCCCTAATCCTAATCAAGGTAGGATCTGGGATTCCAAAGTCCAATCCATTGGCTTGCATAGCAAGCACTTTAACCACTGAGCTATCTCCCCAAGCTCCACAATGCAAGTTATCAAGCCCTTGTTTCCTTTTAAAAAGGTTTGTGTACATTCTCTTCCCAAGGTTACCTTGCTGGTAAAGTAAGGGAACGTGGACCCAACTGCCTACTTCCCAACAAGTCTGTTCATTCCCTAGTGCCCTTGGGCAGAGCTGGGAAGAGAAGAAATGGGTTCATGGAGCAGGAACGTGCAGAGCAGGACGCCCCGCGCTCAGAGTGCTCAGTAGTATCCTGAGGCTCTTACCTACAGCCTCTGGGTCCCTGCAGGGAGGTGAACCCCCAATTCCTATAACTTGACTTACTCAAGCCTGGCAAGGAGCTTGCTTGCCCTGCTCACCCTACCCAGAGATGACTAACCATGGGGAAGTTGCTGCTGTGCCGTTTTTCCTGGAGAAGACATGATTACAAGGCAAAGGACAAATGCATGGGAGATCTCGGCTTCAAGCAGAGAGACCAGCAGATTATATTTGCTCTGGGGGCAAAAAGTCCCTTGTCCTGGGAGCCTCATTTCCCAGCAGGGTATAGCACAGCAGTGTGGCATATAGAGAAGAAAGCGGGAGAAGGAACATCAGTTGCGTTGCACACTCACACCAGGAAGTTGGATCAGATGCCTACAAGGGTGTCCCAGAAGGGCGCCTAAGATTCCCTGTGGGTGGACACACCCGAGGCTCTCCCAGCAGTGTGGGGAACCTTCCAGGACCGGGGCCCTAGCAAAGTAGTTCAGGAAAGAGGAGAAGGTCTCTGCATCCTGCATTGCATTGTCCACAGTCGGCCTCACTCACCTCCAGTTTCGCTTGGGCGAATGGTGTAGCTCCATCCAGGAGTCCAGGCGTGATCACGCTGAATGGGGTTCTGTAATCAGTGATGTCGCCTTCTGGTCAAATATACTTGTCATACAGCACCTCCTTGGAGAGGTTCACAATGCTGCAGCGAGCCAGGCCGCTCACCTCGTGGGGGTTGGGACCCAGCCCCACCATCTCGCAATCCATGGCCACCACCTCTAGCTTCGCCATGCTGCTCCTCGCAGATCCTCACAGGCTCTGGAGAAGAGAGGCAGCCAGGACTTTTTTTTTTTTATAATTTTTTTTATTTATTCAATTGTGCATGTATGTGTGTGTATGTAGAACCACGGACGAATTCGGGAACCACCATGGACGCCTCCACCACCTTCTGCCCCGGGATTCACAGGCTCCGCCCTACCAGGACCAGAAGCACAGCCCCCTCCTGCCCCCCTCCCCCTCTATACGTGTCTATACCTGGGATCTAGGATCCAAACTCAGGACCTTCTGCCTGCAAGGCAGAGGCTTAACCCCTGAGCCACCTCTCCAGCCCCGGAGCCAGGACTTTTAAAAGGGCAACAAGAATGGGGCATCCCACTTCCTACCCAGATGGTCTGCACCCCAGGCCTTATCCTGTCTCTGATGCCATCTGGCACAGAAGGAAGCAGGGGGTGTAGCTACCCCACCCTGCTCTTCTGTCAGGTGGGTCCCAGGGTTTCCTGATAAGTCCGACATTTTCATGCTTACAAGGCATTGAGGAGGGACCACGCCCTCCCAGTCAGCTTTGTCCCCAACATACTCTTGCCTTGGAAACCACAGGAAGAAGAGCCTCCCAATTGTCCAAAGAACAAAAACACCCTGTGATATCTCCAGGGGGCCGAGGGGGTCCTCAGGGATTTGTCCAGGTCCATTAAGGCAAAATTACTTTCTCTAACTCCAGAAAATGGTATCTAAAGTCTACCTTTGGCCCTGGGCAGGGGATAAGACTCTTATTGCCTCCTTGCAGGTAGATCTCTCCATCACCTGGGCGAGATACCAGTCTCAGGAGAAGACATTCACTGGAAGATACATTAAGGAGCAGGAAGGAATAGCTGACTGAGACCACCTGCTTACCCTTCCCAGAGGGCCACCCTTGAAGCAGCTGCTTGTATTCCTTACGAATGAGCTTTCTCCGACATCTGGGCTTCCTTATGCTTGCTGTGAACTCCAGTGCAGCTGCCAGGGGGTTTCTCTGAAATCTTGTGCTCGCCTACCTCAGAAGACATGACCATCTATCTCTCTTCTGTCTTCCTCCTCTGCTCAGCTGCCAGGAATTGTAGCTGCTCTACCTTCTTCTTCTCCCTCTCTCTCTTTTCTATTTTGTTGTTGTTGCTTGTTTTTATGTATTTTTCAAGCTTTCTTTAGCTTCCTTTCAGACTCTACTTTTAAGTTTTTTTATTAATAAGCTACATCTTTTCTGAATCTGATTTCCTATACTGCAGCTACAACTCTTGTCTAAATTTAGTATCTTTCTGTTATGACAATAAACAAAAAAACAAATATATAAAACCACCTCAACTCTTTTCTTTTTTGTTGTTGTTGTTTGTTTTTATATGTCTTTCATGCTCTAATCTGTTCCTGAAGTCTACTTTTAAGTTTTTATATGAATAAGAAACATGTTTTCCAAATCTGGTTTGCTATCCATTGCAAGAGCTCCTCTCTAAATTTCGTATCTCCTTGTTGTGAAAATAAATAAAAAAACAAACAAATAAATAAAACCACCTCAACTTGCAGATGATATTCAGATGCTTTCCTCCCTCCCCTTCACCCCTCTTTCAGTCTCACCTAGGCTCCCTCAAACCTGTGGCCTCTCTGGTGCCTTGTGAGGTGACTCCTCCCAGGGCCACACAGCTCCTCAGATCAGGGGGTGTCAGCCATGTCCCCAGGGATAAACCCTGGGCTGCAGGTGCCAGGAAGATCAGGCCTGCTCCCGAGGGGAGACCTGCAGTATTGTACTGGTACCTCCTGGGTTGGGGGAGGGGAGGATGGCATTTGGTGCCTACATCCACCCGCTCTTCTGCTTGGTTCGCCCTCTCCAGGAAAGTCTGTTCTTGGTGGATGCACCACCTGCTCTCCTCCTTTTCCACAGCAGTCAGAAATAGACGCCATGCACTGCACTTACTGTTTCTCCGTGTTCCTGTTCATTGCTGGCCCTGGCACCTAGAACGCTGAAGATTATGCTGAACCTTTGTCCAAACCTACTGTGCGCTCTGATGCTGACCCCAGGCACTTAGAGCCCCGAAGAAGCCCTGATGCCAGGTAGAGGCTCCATGATGTTCCCAGCTTTTCTAGCACATTGCCTGGCCCGTTGCAGGACAAGCCCACGCCTTGTTGGGTCAGGTGGTGAGGAGTGAGCCGTTCCAGACAAACCTGCCAGCTCCAAGGACACACAGCTTGCCACAGCCCTCCAGCTCGTGCTGAAGCTCGTGGGGTACAACTGTGTGACCCTCTGCAACCCCCAGTGAATTGGAGCACGTGCTGAGTGGGGAACTGGGGCAATAGTTCCCCTATGACGTTAAAGTTCTCCTAAGGCTCGTGAATGGGGAACATAGTCCCCTGCGGTCACGTCACAAAGGGATGGGGCCTGGCAGCAGGTAGTCAGGCCATGGGGGGAACCATGAACTGTCCCTTAGGAATTCCAGGCTTTGTGGGCTAGCTTGGTAATCCAAGAATGGAATGAGTTCAGCTCCCCCTCCCCTGCTCTGTGTCTCCCTCTGATATCCATCATATGACATTGTCAAACCCAGGCCCTCAGCAGAACTGGGCTCACCAAAGCCTGCTGTCCGATCTCAAGGACTGTGTGTAGCCTTTTCTCAAGTACCAGTCGCAGGTGTCTTGCTGTATAATGCAAAATAGACTAAGAAAACCAACTGACAGTGGTTGAAGGTATCTCTTCACAGGGGCAAGCTGCCCTTCTAGCTCAGCTGTCTCCAGCCTTGGATAAACACATACCTTCACAACATGCACCTGTGGCTGCAGAGATGGCTCAGGGATTAAGACTCTGCCTCCCAAGCAGAAGGTGCTGAGTTCAGATCCCAGATGCCACATACAAATGCCAGGTGGAAATGGAAGCAGCCTCTATTTCTGTCCCTGGTGGGCGGAGCTTTGGAAATCCCAGAGCAAAGCAAGAAGTAGGTAGAAGCAATCCAGGATGATTCCAAATCACTCTTCGGTCCTCCACAGGGACACACAGTAATCTCTCTCTCTCTCTCTCTCTCTCTCTCTCTCTCTCTCTCTCTCTCTCTCTCTCTCTCATATACCCACATCACACACATGATTGAATGTATTAAGTTTAAAAACAGAAATGTACACCTGTATGTATAAATAATTGCACCCCCTGGCTGTACAGTCTAAATCGGCACGGGCTCCTCCCGCTTTCCCATCCCGCAGTCCCAGCATGGCAGCTCTGTCCTCTCCTGCTCCTGTGCTCATGGCGGCTCTCCCTGTGCTCTCACTTAAGCTATCTCCCCTGCTCTCACGCTCTCCCACCTGGAGGATATGGCTTCCTCCTCGCCTCCTCTGGACCAAGTGTCTAACGTTTCTTCTCTGTCCTCTCATTTTCAGTAGAACCCATGCTTTAGCCTCTCATTGTGTTCTGGTTTCAGTGTTTGGTTCTGGAACACAAGAACCCTAAGTAAGAACCTGCACAAGAAGGCCAAAAAAAGCCAAGCTTCCTGGTTACACTCGTAATACCAGAGCTTGGGAAGTGAAGGCAGGATGATGAGGAATTTGAGGCCAGCCTGGGTTACACAGTGAGGCCAGCCAGAGTTACTTGAGACTCTATAGGAAAACCAAAACCACAAAGCAAAACAAAACAAAAGGCAGAAAGCAAACAACAAATCCAGGTGTAGTGGTAAAATCCATGGGTAGTGGCGCATACCTTTGATCCTAGCATTTGGGATATTGTGAATTTCAGGACAGCCTCTGCTACAAAGTGAGACTATGTTTTAATAGATGGATGGATGGATAGATAGAAAGATAGATAGATAGATAGATAGATAGATAGATAGATTGATAGATTGATAGATTGATAGATAGGTAAATATAGATAGATAGATAAGTAACTGAAATAGGCAAGTATCAGTACATCTATCTGATTCAACTTAATACCTGTTGTCATAGTTAAGCACAGGTGTCAACTTGACTTTTGAGGGTTTGAGCACTGGGCACAATTGTAGAGAGTTGATGATTGAGTTAAGCCCAGAGCAAACCTGAAGGAGCTTGTCTAGCTGCTGGGGAAGACCCAGCCCATGGTGGGTGGGATTAGGCCCTGAATAAATCACGGAGAGCTGGTTGAGAGAGTTGGCATCCTTCTGTTCATTTGGCCAGACATGGTGGTCTTGCAAGTAAGGATTGTCCATCTCTCAGCCGCTACGTGCTGATGATATCGCCAGTTCCCTTGGCCCTGGTGTTGGTGCATGCTCTCCCGTCAAGCTGGACTGAGAACTATAACCAGACTGTCGTAGGAAAGTAAACTTCTTGTTCCCTTAAATTGTGTGATGGTCACTTATCAGCCACCATGCAGGCGGATTGCACCACCTGTAAACCTATGTTTGTGGTATATAAAAAAACTAACTTATGTACCAATGAACAGACATATTAAAAATACCTTTATATCTTAAGGCAATACAAAAAAATAGTA
Organism: Typhlomys cinereus; assembly: GCA_023101885.1. Taxonomy (NCBI): domain Eukaryota; kingdom Metazoa; phylum Chordata; class Mammalia; order Rodentia; family Platacanthomyidae; genus Typhlomys; species Typhlomys cinereus. Next base: position 1,177,437 of record JALPQD010000145.1, read on the forward strand.
TCATTTCATCAGGATAGGCATTTTTTGAACCCTCCCCCCCAAAAAAAAACATTGGCAAGGGCATGAAGAAATAAAACCATTGTGACCAGGTGTAGGAGCACCCACATCTAATCATAGCACTTGGAAAACTGAGGCAGGAAACCCTCACAAGTTCCAGGCCAGCTTGGGCTACATAGTAAAAACTTTCTCAAAAACAAAACAATGAAAAGACTGTGTGCTGTCAGTGGGAACAAACATGATGCATCCCCTTGCAAATGTGTGGCTGCTGCCCAGAAAATGTAATATGTAATTAGCATGTGGCCCAGCAGTTCCTCTCCTCAGTATGTCTCCAAAGAATTTCAAAGCACACCGTGCTCCCAGCTGCTTATTCCTTATATCCAAGACAGGAATCAACCTAGTGCATACAACAAGAGGTAACTAGAATAACGTGTGTACTTAGAGGATTATCCATCCTAAACATCAAGATCTAGCCAATTGTAGTAGCCCATACTTACAGACTCCAGCACTCAAGTGAGCTAAGGAAGGATTGTGAGTTTGAAGCCACATCAGAAAAAAAAAAAAAAAAAAAACTCAGAGCACACTATGACACATCAAAGGATAACTTCTGGAAATAGATGGACGATAGGGAATGAATCGAAGTCTCCAAGTTTACATGCAGGTGCCTTTACGTGCTGAGCAATCTCACTAGACTCTCTTCCCCCTTTCTTTATGTATATGCATAGCTTTTGGGAGACACAGTATTAAAATATGCTATGTAATCGGACAGCTAGACTGATACATCAGTAATTACTATAGCCTTAATTCAGATACCTTAAGGCAAAGCAGCCAGCAGAGATTAACATCTCCTCCAACAGAACACCCTTCAGCCCCACCTGGAGCATTCACAGGACCAGGTATTAGAAGACAGTTTCCAGGCCCCCCTTAGGATCCTGTGGACTAGGACTGAAGGCTGGACATGCCTGCTAGCTGTTTGACTGCACTGAGCTGGGAAGACACAGCCCACTGTTGGCGGCACCACCCCTAGGCAGAGGATCCAACTATATTACAAGAACGAGGAACTGAATCGTGAACCAATTGAACCCTGTCTCCCCTAAATTGACAGGGACAGCATAAATGTTGGATTTTGTCAGGACAATGTGCTAGGAAACTGAAACAGACCACTTCACCCACCTTTCCAATCCGGTTTTATTTCTGAACAAATGGTTTGGATGCACAACCAAGTTGACTTTCCTCAGTACATTGTCTTTGTGGCCACCAGCTCCACCTTCCTCACACATGCAAACAAAGCCTCTGAAGCTGCTGCCCAGCAGCCTTTTGAAGAAACTAGAGCTGGGCCCTGGCTCCAGGCCAGTCATCAGCAGTGACGACTCAGTCAGTCCCTCTTCTGCTGTCAAGGAGGGGCTGTGACCAGTCTGTGACCCAGGGGGTATAAGGTCTTGGTAGTGCCCCTCTCTGACCCTGTGTGCACCACTTGTCTCCTTCCTGAACACTGGGCAGGACGCTGGCATGAGGTCAGCACGTGGTGGACACACGGACATGCTCACCCCAGCCCCATGCCACCTGCTGCAAGAGCCAAGCCAGGACAGTCCTGGGTGGGTCACAGCAGCTCCCGATGGCTCAGGGTTCAGGTGCTGCCTGAATGAAAAGCAGCTCGTCCACCCAGGGCTGTCCCCGGGTGTGAGGTACTGAAAGGCCCTTGAGGGGGGTCCTATCACTCTCAGGCTGGAGCGTGTCAGAGGGAGGGACAACCACAGGCTTCAAAACTAAGGGGCAGTGACGATGGGACTGTGATTCTGGGACTTGAGCCACTGGTTAATAGTACCTGAAGTTTCCCTTTAGGAAATTGGGAAGAGATGGCAGTTTTTTTTTAATAAATTTTTTAATAAATAAAGTTTGACTGAACTCTTTACCTGTTAAGAGTAACTTAACAGTTATTCTGAATGGTCCCGACTGTGGGAAAGTAATGAACTCCACTCACCCACAGCTGGCAAGGAGCTATGGGGCACTTACACCCAATCACCACCCTCAAGGAGATGCCCTCCCTGGGGATGGCACAGGACCCAAGGAGAACGGGCAGCGATCACCTGTGACAATCCCTGGATTGGATTCCAGGACACAGTTCACCCAGCATTTCCATGGAAACCCTAAAGTGTCCTTGGCCAAGTCAGTAGTAAGGAGAAAGCACCCTCATCCCTCAGAGACAGAGGGGGCAGCACAGTGGCAGAGTGTGTGGAGAGGTGATCACCAAGGCTCTGACAATGTCTGCAGGCTGCCTCCAGCACATCTCCAGGCTCCCTGTCCTGCCTCCTACTACTCGCTCCTCCTCACTCTGCCGTCCTGGTCTCCCTCACTGCTCCTCTGTGCTCTGGGTCAGGTCCTCGGGCCAGTACTGATCCTCCATGTACTGCTCCAAGTCAGGGCCACTGTCAGGCCCCCTGTCCTCAGCATGGGCGCAGGGGCTGTTGCTCTGCTGACGTTCCCACTGCACCTCCACCAGCCGGTAGAGCTCCATGGCCGTCCTGGCATCTTCCAAGATGAGTGTCCGTGTTGGCCCACCTGCGGACACGAGCCAACATGTGACTGTCTGGGGAAACAGACCTGCCTAGGGCTAATGTAAGGCCTATCCCTCGAGGCTCTTTGTACAGGTCCTAGAACACAGGTCCTAAAATGGAGGTTTAAATTGACTTGTCCCCCAAAAGCTCATATGTTGTGGTCTTGTACCCATACTGATGGTGGTATTTTGAGAAGTTCTACAGACTACTTCCAAGGATTTTCCCCTAAGTAGCAACCTGTTCTTACCCAGTAACCTGCTTTCTCAAGCTAAGCACCACATTTTCCCCTTTCCCTCACCCAGAATGTACCAGTACAATGCTGCAGATCTCCCATCCGGAGCAGGCCTGACTTTCCAGGCACCTTCAGCCACGGGGTTTATCCCTTGGGACACGGCTGACACCCTCTGATCTGGAGGAGCTGTGTGGGCCCTGCGAGGAGTCACCTCACGAAGCACCAGAGAAGCCACAGGGTTGAGCAAGACATAGGTGAGACTGAGTGAGGCGTGAGCCAGACGCATAAAAGCATCTGAAAATCACCTGCGAGTTCAGGTCTTTTCAGTGTTATTTCTTTTCATTTTTTTGACAGCAGCCAGTCACTATATTGAGAGAAAAGCTGGAAACCTTCATGTTGGGACCGAGAGAGCATTTTGTGGTCGTCGTTGAGTTGAGGCCTGATGTCTCTCAGGCTGACCCAGAACTTGCTGTGTAGCCAAGGATGACCTTGAGCTCTCATCCTCCTGCCTCTACCCCCTGAGTGCTGGAATTACAAGCCTGTAATTCTGTACCCAGTGTATGCAGGGCTGGGAGTGCCCCCAGAGCTTCAAGCATGCTAGGCAAGCACTGTCCCAACTGAGCTGTGGTCTGAGCCCCCAGATCTGATTTTGAGGGCTGTTAAAGTCAAGACGCCCGTTTGGCACAGACCTCAGAGGTGTGGGTAAGTTCCCTTCCCAAGCAAGCATCTTAGGGACAAGATCACCAGCTCATGCTGATGAAAGCTTCTGTGTAGCCTTGGAGTGGGAGGCAGGCCTGGCTTGGCCCAGAACCTCTTGTCTTCACCTGAAGGTGCAGTGCAAGAGTCTCTTCCTCATGGAGAGCTGATTTTGGTTTTGACCTTGCTATACATAACCCATCCAAAAACTACTGGGTGTTAGGCCACTGCTCAAAATGCTCTAAGTCTCAGTCTGGAGAGTACAGTGAGAGTAGCCCAGCTGATGGTAAATATGGAACAACTAAGGCTAATTATGGATTATCCTTAATTCAGGGGTGTGATAGTTAAGTCTGGGTGTGAACTTGACACACCTGGTATTAACTAAGCTGGGCTGGAACCACCATTGGAAAGGATCAACTGAGACCGCTTGATTGAATTATACCCGCCCTAGATCCTATCAGGACCTCCAAAGCTCCCATAGGATCCTCCCAATACTGCATCATATAAAAAGGAGCCACCAAAGAGAACAGATGCCTTATTGCAGCTGTGCTAGGAATTGCTCTCCTTCCAGCCGCCTGGTTTCTTCGACCCTCTAGCCGTCCAACCCTGCAAATAGTCGTCGCCTAGACTAAAGACTCTAGGAATTCTTCGTCAGCCATCGTGGGACTACCTCAGCTACCGACAGCCATCGTTGGACTACCTCGACTACCGGCAGCCATCGTTGGACTACCTCGACTACCGGCAGCCATCGTTGGACTACCTTGGCCATACTGTAAGCCGACTCAATACATTCCCTATATTATGTTCATTGTGTCGACTCTGCATCTCTAGAGAACCTGACTAATACAAGGGGTCTTCGTTAATGTCAGCTATTCAGGGAGAGAAACTGAGACAGAAGATCCCACCACAAGCCAAAGATCAAAGGAAATTTCTTACATGTATAGATTTCTAAGCTTAGAGTAGGGATCTTGTTTTTGACCTTGCTATGATGCACCAAAATATTAGGCCACTGTTCAGAAAGTCTCAGATTGGAGAGTACAAGTAAGGCTAATTATGGGATTATCCTTCATTCAGGGGCCTTCCTTAATGTCAGGTATTTAGAGAGAGAAACTGAGACAGAAGGTCCCACCACAACCCAAAGATCAAAGGAAATTTCTTACATGTATAGACTTTAGAGGGGATTGGGGTCTGAGGTTAGAGCAGGGATCTCTGAGTTGAGGTGTGTTTATGGGATTCGTAGTGAAGGTTCAGGATACGATATTAAGGCTGGAATTTAAGAAGCTAATCCCTTCTCTCACCCTACTTTGGAGCTGCTACACACTGAGCAGCTTCAGCAGTTTAGGGACTGGAGTGGATAGAGGATGTAAAGATGTAAAGTGTAGCTGATCCTTCCTAAGGCCCGAGTCTACTAGTCTTCAAGCTGTACCAGCCGCAAGCCTAGGCCTGCCCTGGCACTCCTGCACTGATGGAGGCCGGTGGGTGTCATGACAGCCTTCCCTGGACTAGGGGCGGGGACTGGCCCCTTCCCACACTCACCCTCTCCTGCCCTTGTCAGCGAATAGCTTCAGTGTCCCAGGCAGTTCACAGGCTGGAACTGCCAGCCCCGACTCAACCACCAGCCCTCTACCTGCTAGCACCGGGGATGGGGTGGCCCAGCTCGCATGCCCTGACTCCTGCCCCTGACCATAAACTGCAATAGGTCAGGAAACCCGGCTACAGTTAGAAACCAGGCGCTGTCCCGCCGGACTGTAGTAGCCCAGCAGTGGCAGCAGAGAGTCAGAGCACAGGGGAGGCCCAGAGACACGCAGCTCAGGGTGCTGGGTGCGAGAGGTTCTTGGGCCTCATGTATCAGGACATTGAGGTTCATTTTTGGGGTTCTCAGTTTCATTAACACACAAATTTAAAAGCAGACTCTGGAAGGAAGCTGTAGAGCAGTTCAGGGTTTGAAAGACATAGAAAAAAGAAGCAAGCAAGCAAACAACAAAGCCAGGGAGAGCAGCTGCAAATGCGGGCAGCTGACAGAGGAAGAAAAGAGCAGAGAGACGGGCATGTCTTTCGAGGGAGGCACGCACAGGGTTTCGAAGCCACCCCGTGGCAGCTGGACTGAGATTCAGAGCAAGTGTAAGGAAGCCCAGAATGTCTGAAAAGCTCATTCATGGAAGCCTGCAGGCAACTGCTTCCAGGGGGGACTTCTGGGAAGGATAAGCAGGTGATCTTGGTAAGAAAATCCTTCCTGCCCCTTAGTGTATGTCAGTGAAGGCCTTTTCCTGAGAATGGTGTCCTGGCCAGGTGATGGACAGATGTAGCTGCAAGGAGGCAGTAATATGCCGTATTCCCTGCCCAGGGCCAGAGGTAGAATTTAGATACCATTTTCTGGAGTTAGAGAAAGTAATTTTGCCTTAATGGACCTGGACAAATCCCTGAGGACGCCCTGGAGATATCACAGGGTGTTTTTGCTCTTTGGACAATTGGGAGGCTCTTCTTCCTGTGGTTTCCAAGGCAAGAGTAGGTGGGGGCCAAAGCTGACAGGGAGGGCGTGGTCCCTCCTCAATGCCTTGTAAGCATGAAAATGTCAGACTTACCAGGAAACCCTGGGAGCCACCTGACTGAAGAGCAGGGTGGGGTAGCTAGACCCCCTGCTTCCCTCTGTGCCAGATGGCATTAGAGACAGGATAAGGCCTGGGGTGCAGACCATGTGGGTGGGAAGTGCGATGCCCCATTCTTGTTTGCCCTTTTAAAAGTCCCGGCTGCCTCTCTTCTCCAGAGCCTGTGAGGACCTGCAAGGAGCAGCATGGCGAAGCTAGAGGTGGTGGCCTTGAGGTTTTCAGTATTTAGTATGATTCCCTGGCAATGGGAGATCCGCTTGGCCCGATGCACCATCGTGAGTCGTTCTCACGGGGTGCTGTATGACAAAGCCATTAGAGTCGACGGCAGGGTCCCTTCCTTCAGAACCCATGAAAGAGAGATGGAAGCACAGCTCCTTGATGACGCTACACCGTTCACCGAGGCCAGACTGGAGGTAAGTGTGAGGCGGGCTGGGGCCAAGGCAACGCAGGATGAAGGGACCTTCTCCTGCTTCCTGAGCTGCTTTGCTGGAAGGTTCCCCACAGCCCTGTGAGAGCCTCGGGTGTGCCTGCCCCCAGGGAATCTTCTCGGCTCCCCTCTGGACACCCGCTGCCATTTGTCCAACTTCCTGTGTTGTGAGTGAGCAACAGAGTGTGTGGCACCAGGCTGCTTCCCACTCTTTTCCTCTGCACCACACTGCTCACGTCCGCCCTGCTGGGATGTGAGGCTCCCAGGACAAGCTGCTTTTTGCCCCGGACCAGTGTTCCGACCTACAGTGTGCTGGCTTCTCAGCTTGAAGCCGAGGTCTCCCATGCTTTTGCCCTTGGAGTCATGTCTTCTCCAGGTAAAACTTTCTCTTTCTCTAAAGAGAAAGCCAAGCAGCCCAGGCTGAAACTTCCCCATGGTTACTTATCATCTCTGGGTAGGTTGAGCAGGGCAAGTGAGCTCCCTGCCAGGCTTGGGAAAGTCCAAGATGATGCAACTGAGCTTCACCTCCCAGCAGGGACCCAGAGACTGTAGTTAAAATGCCGCCGGTGCTGCTACTCACCGAGCACTCTGACTACTGGCGTCCCGGGCACATTCCTCCTCCCTGAGCCCATTTATTCCTATTTCTCCCCCCCTCCCGCCTTGCCCACATGAGAAGCAATTACCTGGATAAGAACCCATGGCACCACAGTGCAATGAGGGGCAAGGTTGCCAAAGATGGCTGCCAGGGCCAGGCATATTTATACATCTAGAAAAGTCTGGTCAACTGGCTTTTTCTCAGGGATCATTGGTTAACTCTCATTGGGACCCAACCCAGTTGCTCTTGGGCCCATGTGGGCTAGAGGTCTAGTTGTTTGATAAGAGAGCTCATCTCTATAATTCCTGCATTGGGAAGTGGGCCATCTTATCTCTGGGAGGAGTCAGTTCCTCAGAAGCAGTGTTCTTTCTGGGTGATTCCAGCAGTGGGGGATGACCCTCGGGAATTCCAAAGACCTTCAGAGACCTTGAAAGACACATCCCAGCATGGCTGCTCTAATCCTGTCTCAGTGTCCCACTGGGGACATGCCTCATTGGCTAAAGTGCTTGCTATGCATGCCAAAGGACTAGAGTTTGCATCCTCACATCCTAGGTGGATTAGGATTAAAGTGGGTATGGTAGGTATCTACCGATAATTCTGTCCGCACTTCAACTCCACCCTGGGAATCCCCAGAGCAAGATGCCTAGGGAGACTAGGTCTAGAAGTGAGGAATGCATTCAATTAGAGACTCAGTCTCAGAAGAATGAGATGCAAAAGTAACTAAGGATGATTCCTAATGTCAACTTTTTGCCACCATATGCGTGCGCGCGCACACACACACACACACACACACATAAAGGCACATGCCCTGGCTAAAACATGCCTAAGCAAGAGTCCTGTAGAAACAAGGAACAATCAGTAACCATGTGCTAGGATCCTCCTCTGGAATGGGAAACACTTGAAGAGCATTTCTGTGGAAGTAAAGCTGACCCTCAGTCCTGAGAGTTCTACATCTTTTTTGATGCGACCATAACTCTAGATTGTGGGAGAAAAAATGTGACCACGGACAGCTGTTCCTCTTCCTACATAGCATCATAGGTTGTTAGTGGTGCTTAATACTATGTGGGAGGATATGTGCAGGTTCTGTGGCGCACTGGTTCATGTGAGTGGTGGACTTGGGGACCACAGGGAGTCCTGGAGTTTTTACCCTTGGATTGTGGGACTGCTGTAGTCGTGGTTACTATCATCATTGTTTAAATTAATTTGTTTGTTCTTTTTAAGACCTTTATCTTATGTAGTCCAGGCTGAGGATGACCTTGAACTGTTGATCTTTCGGTCTCCCAAGTATTGGGATTATAGAGGTGTACTCCTGCCCCTAAATGTTGATTATACACCTCATGAGTATTCACTGATTACCATGTAAGGGACGAGGAAACTGAGGTTCTTTGGAGCTAAGTGTAGTAGTTCCAAGGGTTGTCATGACACAGTGCCTTGTGGCTTCAGGGATAGTATCACAACTTCTCAGTTCTGGAAGCTGGAGTTCTGAGACCAATCTTGGGGCTGGGGTTGACTCCTGAGGGTGACAGAGAGGTTCTGTGCTGTGCTTCCCTCAGTCTCTGGAGGCCTGTCAATGACTTAGACACAGCGCCCTGTCTCTGCCTGAGGTTCACACGTGTATGCTGTGTCCTCTGTCCACATGTTCTTGATTTTCTTTCTGCATTTGAAAGAAAGAGACAGAGTTCAAGCGCATATGCACCACTGTGCATGAGTGGAGGTCAGAGGACAGCTTTCAAAAGTCATTTGTCTCCTGTGGAGATGGGAGATCTGCAACTCAGGCCACCAGGTGTGCAAGCAGGTGCTTTATCCACCGAGGGATCCCACAGGTCCCCAGCGTTCCTTTAAAAGAGAAACAGACAATCTGGGTTGAGAAGCCAGGTTGCTCCAGGGTGACCTCATCCTAACTTAGCTCAGAGCTGCTCCCCAGATCCACGGCTTCTGCGTCTGCAGGTTCAGACACCCACGTAAGGAAGAACTCTGAAATGAAGTCTGCGTGTTGTTCGTGTGGGCGTTTCCTTTCACGGTCCTTGCACAGCATGGCGTGCCTGTTGCATTCAGCATCACAGGTCCTCCAGAGGTGATTTAAACGGAATGTAGACTGTGTGTAGGTTCTGTGCAAAACTGCCATTGTGGATAAGAGGCTTCAGCAACTGCAGATGGGAGCATTTGAGGGGCGTCTTGGAATCAAGTCCCCTTGATGTCTGTGCATCTGCCATGACCCTGTTTCCAAATCAGCCCCTTCCTGTGGTAGTGTCAGGATTCCAGCATGTGCCCAAGAGAGGGAACCCGTTGTGTTCATCATGCCCAGTCAGCAGCATGAGGCCAGACAGTTAGGATGTGGAACTGCTGTTTGGGATTCAAAACTCAGGCTTCTGCCCTGCAGGGCTGCGCCACCTCCCGGGGCGGCCATCAGTGAGGCCTCTGTGAATGTAGAGTCCATGCTGCTTTCTCAACCTTCCTTTTCCTGGGTTGTAGATAGAATTTAGTAGCTACCATTTGCCAGGCATGATCTCTCCCCCTCAGCTACATCCCCAGTCTTCTACACTCTTATTTTTCAAAGCCATTGATAAAAATGCCTTAAGTTTCCAAGTGTCGGTCCTATGTTGAAATGATCATATTTTTAACAATATTGGTGAAAGGAAGACGTCATGCTAAATTTCCCCTTTCACTCTTTCATTTTTGAGACATGGGCTTGTGAGTAGCACGGCCGACTTTGAAATCACCGTGCAGGTGATGGATGACCTGTAACTTCTGATCCTCCTGCTTACCTGTACCACGGGCTCAGATTTCATTTGTGGGCCAGTGTGACTGGTTTGTGCACTGCTGGGGACTGAAAAGAGGGACTCTCCCACTGAGCCACAACCCCAGCCTGAAATTTCCCTAGTTGAAGGTCATGTGGTTAGCATTCTCCATCCACCCTGCTTGTAAGGTCCCCTTTGGCTAGGTGCACTTGGACAGATTCCCCGAGTGACATGCACACCTACTGGAAGATCATTACTCTGTCTGTGACAGCTGATTTGCTGAGGAGATGAGAGGACACAGTGCATGGGATCTGTGTCCAAGTGTCTTCGAAAAGGAAAGGGGCCCAGCAAGGACTAGCCATTGCCTTCTTATCTGAGCTGCATCCCCAAAATGCTGGGGTTACAAGCATGTGTAGGACCACACCCAGCTTTGATGTGGGTGCTAGGATCTGAGACATCCATGCAGCTCTGCGCAGATGCGCATCCCGGTGAGGCAGGGCCTTGTTCTTCCTGTTTTCCCACATGATGTGTTCCAGGCCCAGCCAGGGAGAGTGATGTGTTCAAGGTCCTGTGGAGTCAGGCGGAGGGGAGGCTCCCTGCCTACCGCAGTTGTCCCTGTGCACATGTAAAGCATGTGTCTATCCTGCACAGATCCTAGAGATCCTGAAAGGCAAACTGGTGGTGGGCCATGACCTGAAGCGCGACTTTGATATACTGGAAGAGGATATGAGTCGTTATGCCATCTATGACGCTGTACAAGACGAGATGCTGAAACTCTTCTGCGGCTATGGTTGCAACGAATACCTGACTTTGGAGTCATTGATCAGAAAGGTGCTGAAATCAGACATACAGGTAAGGAATCCGCCCCACTGGGCCCTATGTGTGAGTCCCACTACTGTCCTTCTTCCTTTGCTCTGCTCCCTTCCTGGCCACATCTGCTCCAAGTGTGGAGCATCTTTCCCAGGAGTCTCCCTTGCTACTGTGTCAGGTAAGAATGGTGGTGGGGAGGCCCACTGAGGGAAAGGTGAGGCCCTTCACTGGCTGCAGGACGTGGGGTGCTGGAGGCACCAGCCACACCTGCTTATGAACAGCACACAGTGATGATGGCATTGAGACCAGCTTGCCTTGTCTCACCACCCAGCACCCGAGGGTGGCAAAGGAGCCCTCCTGAGGAAAGGCAGGACGGGCAGGACGGAGGATACCAAGGCAAGCAGCAAGACCAGAGACAAGGGGGAAGGTGGGGAGAGGTGACAGGTGTCTTCAGAGAGTTGACCTGGCCTGGGTCTTCCCTGGCTATCAGCTCGAGTTCCATGATCCTCAGTGCTGTGTGAGAGAGACATGGTCTATCACTGGCAAAATGGGACGGGGGATAGATGACACCCAGCTCTAGGAGTTTAGAGGGGTTCCACCAGCCCAGTGAGTAGTCAGGTGGCAGGTGGCAGTCACCAGGCAATGAGCAGATAGTTTCAGCCCCAATTCCACATAGGGCCACCCCATCAAGTCTCAGGTTCCCTCTGCAGTGTTCAAAGCTTTCTTTTTGGTCCATTGCACAGCCGGGCCTCTGGTCCGCACTCACTGATTACGTTTCCCTCAGCGAAACTTGCTCCCTGCTCCCTCCTCGTGTCCTGCCCTCCTTGTGTGTCCCCTCTCAGCCAGACCAGCTCCAGACACCTGCTGGACAAGGTCAAGGGCCAGGGAGTCAAATGGGCGAAGGGCCAAGGAAGGTCAGGCTGTTCACAGCCCCAGTATCTCTGTCCTGTGTCTACAGCTGGGCTTTTGGCCGATGTTGGAACCTTTGAGAGATGCGTTGGACCTGCTGGACATCTACGAGAAGGCCCAGGAAATGCGATCCAAGGCACACAAACTTGCTCTGCAACATCTGCGAGGTCTGGGGTCTTCTGGTTCCCTTTGGAATCATGGTGGTCTACTACGAAAATACTAAGAAGATACAAGCTTGGTGGCCTTTACCTTGGTGGGCCTCTGAGGAGTCCTCTAAACAAAGGCAATAGATTGGCTGTCACCAATCCTGGGACACTCTGGAATGAGTACTTTTCTAGACCATTGTCTTACAGCCATCATGAGGTCACACAAGATAAGCTAATCACTTATTTCTTCAGCTACTGTAATCAGTTTGCTTGCACACAAAATACAAGGTGGCCTGGTGATGATTGACTAAAGTTCTTCCAGGGGCAGAGGCTTCTACTCCCTCAGGACAGCAGCTGGAAAACACCACCAAATCAAAGGCAATGTGAAAAACATGACCGAAACAATGTTAACTCATTTGCTTTTGGAAAAAAAAATGTATCTTGAATAATAAAGTGACTCTATTTTCTACTCAGTTGGTGAATCTTCTCTTTTCTTATCTCTGAGGTGGGTTAGTGACCAGACTCCAGTGTGCAGGAAGATGACAGACAATGAAAACTCACTCCCTAGAGGCAGACAAGTGTCACCTTTCCTGCCTCCCTTCTTCCCTCCCTAGAAAAAGTGAAGCAGGAAGGGCAATAACAGAACCGTCTGTGTTTGGGGGCAGGAGGTGTTTTTGAGTCAGGGTCTCCCTAGGTATCCCAGCTGGTCTTGAAGTTCTCCTTCTCCTGCCACAGCCCCCCTGTGCCGGCACAAGAGATGTGCGCTCCTATCCTGCACTCAGCGCAGAGGGGCTTCTGCTTGCTTGCTTGCTGGTCTTCATACTGGGGACTGAGGCCAAGGCTCACGTGCAAGGCAAAGACTCTACCGCTCACCTGCATCCTCAAGCCTCATCCAACACCCCTCCCCAGTGTCCAGAACTAGGCAATAGACCCAGGACTCTGAACATGCTAGGTGAGCACTCTGCCACTGAGCTGTAGCTCCAGTCCCTTTCTCCATTTTCATGAGGACGTGTGTGTACACAGGGTGTGCATGTGTGACATATGTTCACATGTTTCCACCCTTGCCTGGTCCCATTTCAGATCCACTAAGCAGGATCTGGGAGGGTGATGGGGGGATGTCTTTGTTTTTCTTGAGCTCTGAAGATGCCTCTGATCCCTGGTCATTTGAATTCTGGAGGTGCTTTCTAAGGAACTCCAGGATGAGCATGCAGTGTACTCACACTCCAGTGTGTACAGACATGCCCCAGGCACCTACACCTGTGACCTGGAGGCACAGAGGATAATAAGGGGAGCACTGGGTGAGCAGTGCTGCCTCTTTTTGCTGCAGGCATACTTATTCAGAGAGAAGGCCATGGCTCTGCCCCAGAATTTGATCCCCCCTCACCCAGAAACCAAGGGTAGCAGCTCAGCTTCCACCTGTGGTCTGCAACTTCCAGCACTTGGGTGCTGGAGGCAGAATCAGGAGTTCAAGGTCATCCTCAGCAACTCAGAGATTTGGGAGCCAGATGAGCTACCTGGCATGTGTCTTAAGACAAGATTAAAGCTCCCAGGGACCGGGATCTGCTCCTTCCTTCTCACCACAACCCCACATGCTCCAACAGTGCCAGTGCTGCTGCCCTCTGGGAACCTTGGGGCACTAGGTTTCTTAGTCAAGCCTTGGAGGGTGCAGTTTGCATTCTCCGGGTTTCTCCCTGCCTGGTTCTTTGCTCACCTGTGGTTTTCTTTTAAGTGTCTGCCTGACACTGGACACCAGGTGGCACCCTTGGGCCATGGGTCAGGCTGCATCAGCAACCAACCTGACAACAATGGAAGAGTTCCCAGGTGTCTGTGAGACCCAGGGAGTTCACCAGCTGACCTGCCAGTCTTCCCTGGCCCTGCTGGAGATTGACTCTCAAAGCCTGGCCGGAAGTAACCCAGGTTCTTTACATCCAACACCTGGTTCTTTCCATGGCTTCAGGTTCCCTGAGAGAGGGACAAACCAGGAATCCCAACATCAAAGAGGCTTTTTGAAAATGAAGATTGGATTGACTTTGATTGTCAGGGAAGAGTGTCACAGTGTGGGTTCTCTCCTTCCACCACGGAGGCTCCACAGGTTGAACTCGGGCCACCAGGCTCACACGCAGGTATCTTTACCCACTAGACATGTCACTGGTGCTCTAAGTTAGAGCATTTGTAAACCAATGTCTAACTCAACTTGTGGCCTCAGGCTGGGGTACTTGGATGCCCAGGCCTGGCTGTTACCTTGGAGTACAGATCCTGAGCCAAGAGCCTGCATCCTGCAGGATGAGCTCGAGTAGGCATAAGGGGGCCTGTTCAGGACCTGTGGGCTGAGGGCCCATAGGTGAATGACTCAGCTCACAGGTACCTGCCCTGCCTCCACGGAGGGTTCCCATTCAGCCCTGGAAAATTGTGGCCCAGGAGAAAGGCCATCCAGGGGGCTGGAGAGATGCTCACGGCTTAACTCTGCTCCCAAGGAGAAGGACATGCGGTTGGATCATGGATCCCAAATAAAAAAAAAAAAAAATGCCAGGCAGAAATGGTAGTGATCAGCACTCCCCCATCTGGAATTGGGAATTGGGGGCCTACGTGGGCCTACACAGGCACACACAGTACCATCTGATGCATGTGCATGTGTGGTCATACACACACACACACACACACACACACACACACACACACACACACATTCTGTCTCTCTCACAAAAAGGAATAACAAATAAAAGAAAGGGCGGCCAGTAGACCCCTCTTCAAGGCTGCAACTGACCCTCAAGACTCCATTCTGATGCCTAAATTGCTGATCAGCTCCAGCTGGAACCTGCCCCCCTTCCCCTGGGACCATCTTTGGGTCTTGAAGGGTTTAATGACAGGAAATGTGCTGCCTTGAAAGCTCCTCAGAAGAAAGGTCTGGTCTATGTGTAGTGGGTTTTGCCTCATGCACTTCCTCCTGCCCAGGGAAGACACAACCTGGTGACCTGTCACACACCTGCAGGTGGCTTACTGCTCCACTCCTGTGCCCTACCTGGGGGACCAGATTTTCTATCTAGTCCAATGCCAATGTTCCCTATCCCCATCCATGGTGGGTCCTTATCAATGAGAAAAAGTGGGGTCGCAGTCCTGGCTTGACCCAGCTGAAAAACGACAGCATCCTCTCCATGCAGGGCTGATGGAAGGGCCTTGCCTGAGTCACAGGGCACAAGAAGCAGCCCCTGCCAGCTAACCCAGGTGCATCAGGAAAAACCTGAGGAGTCAGCGGAAACAACTGTCTGCATGTGACCCTGCTTGGCTGAGCTCACCTCTAAGTCACCTAAGCTCAGACCCAGTCTCAGACCCAAAGTGAGGAAAGATCAGTATATTCTTGCTCCCCTGGACGGTTAAATCTTTGGGGCACATTCTCTCTGAAGGTGTCAGTCACCCAGTCTGGTCCAGCTTCTAATGGCAGTAACCAACTCTGCCCAGCTTCCTGCCCATTGCTGTGTGGGCCATGCCAGCTCCGAGTCCAAGAGACTTGCTCAATCCCAGAACAATTTCTATTCTACCTGGAAAGAACATATGGCTGTACTGCGGCGGCATAAGACTGGAGGAAAACCCAGGTGCTGGCCCTACACCAGTTAGTACCCTCTTTTCAAAACCATGCGCAGTTTGTGGCAGCACCTGGAAGCTTGTTTCCAGTCCTGGGGGCACCAAGAAGGATGGCCTGGACCTGTGTTGTAATCTGGAAGTCCCAGTCCTTCTATGTCATTCTCCTGTTTTGGAGGTGGTCTTTACCCCCACCGTAGGGGCTGGAATAGCCCAGCCTGACTGACCCCCTCCTTGACTCTCTGGCAGAGGATGTGTGGTTGAGGGAGAAGCTGGGGACACTGACTGAGCTGCAGATTTAAAACAAGATTTTTTTCTGTTAAGCTTAACACATTTCCACCAGGGGATACGAAAACCCTGGAATCCCCTGGCACAGGGCTGGCGCTCTTCTGAGACCTCAGCAATCTTCACTGAGGTGCTGCCAGGCAGGGGCACAGTGCAGTGGCGGCTTCACAGCTGGGCGATGCTGAGCGCTCCATCCTGACTCTGCCTCTGGGCTGAAGCTCCAGGCTAATGGGAACTGCTCAGGAGAGTGGGCGTGAGGGTCGGAGACAGCAAAGTACACAGGCCTCCAGGACACACTCCATCCAAGGAATGCTTTGGGCCACCACGCAGCAGGTTCACTCAGGTGCTACACTGCCCAGAATGCTTCTGTCCATGTCTTCTCCCCGGCCGAGACTGAAGGACTTCTCTGAGGGAGCTGACCAAGCCCGAGGCAATGACCTGCAGATGCTGCCCGCTGGGTCCCTGCGAGTTTGGAGTCTTAAGTGTCTCCCAGCGGCTGCCGTGGTGGAGACTTGGTCCCTAGTCTGTGATACTGTGGGGAGGTGGTAGAAACTGTAGGCGGCCAGGCCTAGTGGAAGAAGAGAGGTCAGCAGGGACGTATCCCTGCGGGACATACTGGTGACCTTGGTCCCTTCTTTCTCTCTGTTTCTCACCACCATGAATGAGGCAAGCTGCTCTGGTCCAGCTCCTGCTCTCCGCGTGACGCTTTGCTTTGCCTGGACCTATAAAACGTCAGGACTCCTCAGCCATGGAGTGAAGCCTCTAAAACCATTAGCCCAGCAATGCTCACCTCCTGACGAGGTGGTTTTCCCAGCAGTGACCCAGCTGCACTTCTGCTCCCTCACCCTCTGTGGGGACAAAGAAACTTCCCCAACAGGCGTGCAGTGTCCCACGTCTCTGTATGAACAGCCTCAGAACGCTGCCAGACCTGGGGGCAGAGAGAAGGGAGAGTCGAGGAGGGAGGGATGTGTGAGAAGGAAAGCAGAGTGGGAAATGAAAAGAAGCAAAGTAGTCACAGCTGGGCAGGTGAATGGCTCGGTGGGTAAGGGCACTTGCCACGCAAGCCCTGTAGCTTGAGTTTGATGCTTGTTCAGACCCATCTGAAGGTGGAAGTTAGAAAACTGCTTACACAGAATTGTTCTCTGACCTCTACATATGTACACATTTGTATTCCAGCACACACATACAGAGAGAGAGAAAAAAAAAAACTAATTTTAAACTCTAGTAGAACTAATATTCAGAAAATGAAGAGAATTGCATCCAGGAACCCACTGCAGTGAGACTTTTCTTTACCAGACCTGCATAATGACTGACATACCAACATACCCCATAGACTATCAAGGAACTCAAGAGAAATAAGAACATAGAGTGGAAACCAAGGGAACTAAAGCTGGAAGAGTGAAGGGAAATGCCCCAATCAGTGGGACAACCCGAAGAGGGGCAACTTGTATGCCAGAGAGACTCAAGCCCCCATAAAAGTAGACAAGCCAGAGGAAATCCTGGGGTCCATAGAAACAGCCAGGCAGGATGGTGGGAGGGAGTGTAATGGATTGATGAAGGAGGTGTATGGAAGGAAGAGGAGATGGGGAGAAGCAGGGATAAATACCCAAGGTGCTTGTAAATCTAAAGAAATAAGATATTGTACCCCAAAATTTGCTTGAAAACTATTTGAAAAGGAATATTTCAAGACTAAAAAATGCTCTTCATGTAGTATAAGAAAACATAGCATAGAGCTTAAATCATATAAACATTGTAATCAAGTTGTACTAATCTTCCAGAAGATTAACCTAAAGTTACAGATAGAAAATACGTCAGATTGCATAAGAAAATTAGAGGTTTAAGGTAGGGGTCTGTTGCAGTTCGCCTGCATGATTGCTGAATGATGACCATCAAATGGCTTAAGGGAACAAGTGTTTATTCTCTTATGATTCCTGGTTACAGTTCTTAGTCCAGCTTGAGGGGAGAGAATGCACCAACACCAGGGCCGGGGGAACTGGTCACCATCACCCATAATGTCTGAGAGATGGAAAATCCTTACTTCCCAGACCAGCATGTCTGGCCAAGTGAGCAGAAGGATGCGCACTTTCTCAACCAGCTCTGCGTGATTTATTCCAGGGCCTAATCCCACCCACCATGGGCTGGGCCTTCCCTGTCAGCTAGACAATCAGCTGCAGGTTTGCTCTGGGCCTACCTACTCAACCACTAATGCTCTACAAATGTGCCCAGAGCTCAAACCCTCAAACGTCAAGTTGACACCTGTGCTTAACTATGACAGGGTCTAATATTTCATTGGTGGAAGTTCCAGAAAGAGAGGAGAGAAAACATAGAGGGGAACAAAATCCCCAGAACGGAAGGTATACTCCTCTGAGCACACGCAGGGCTGGGAGACGCTATGCAAGGTGACTAGAGAAAGTTCTGTCTGTGCTGTTGCTACCATTTGACACCTGGAGCCCACATGGTGCAAGGGGAAAACCGACTTCCAAAAGTTGTACAAGTTGTCGTCAGACCTCCACACGAACGCTGTGTCACTTTCTCTCTTTCTCTCTCTCTCTCTGTTGAATAAATAAATAAAAAGTTTTAAAAAGACATTTGAGAACCTGTGAGGCTATCCAGGCGCATGGTGGCAGACAAGCTAAGGATGGTGGGCCCTGGACCCAACCAGCTGAACGGCCTGGTCCGCTGTAGCGTCGTGCGGGGTCGCGCCTGAGCATGTGGATGGACTACGCCACTGGCCCAGGCCAAACTGGAGATTCTGCTGCTCCTGAAGGCAAGCTGGTAGCCGGCCACGATCTGAAGCAGGTCTTCAAGGTGCTCAGGGAGGACATGAGCCGCTATTCCATCTACCACTCGTCCAAAGACGAGCTGCTGTGGCTCAGCCACCTGATGGCTGCAAACATGTGTCCTTGCGTGCGCTGAGTTGAATGTCTGCTGGACAAGACCGTTCAGAACCACATTTGGGGAAAGGACTTGGTGGAAGACGCCATAACCACCCATAACCACGCTGGAACTCTAGCAGAAGGCCCGGGAAATCCCACCCCGAGTATGGGTGGTCTGCCTGTTAGTAAGGAAACTAGTAAGGAAACAAATCTCTACCTGAGATCCCACCCCATAAATCTGAGATAAAAGAGATCCCTGAGACCCCCATCAAGAACTTTAATCTGATAACCCACAAACCCCAAATCCCTTTCCCTGCACTCCCAACTACAGAAACCTTGCACCCGGGACTCCAAGTCAGCAGCCCTTTCCGTCCTGATCCCTCTTGGAGTTTTGGGGGAACTTCCCAACAAACTTCAGTCTATGTGGATGAAGCTTGGGTTCGTGTTCTATCTCCCACTGCTGCTCTTTCGTTTTTTCCTCTTTCTTCCTTTCTTTTTCCAACACCCTATACCTCTCAACAGCTCACCAGAGCAGAAAGTTTAAAAATTGAAAGTGTTCGGGGAGCTCCGTGCCCCCACGCGCTGGCCTTCCCCGAAGACCCAGGATGTAGATCCCTCGCGCCCCGCGTCCCGGCCAGGCCCGTCGCCGCGCCCCCCAAGGACCGCGTGATGCCGCTCCCTGGCCGCGATCCTGCCCCTCGCGATCCTGCCCCCCGCGATCCTGCCCCTCGGGAGAGTCCGCGGTCTGGGCGCCGCCCCCGCGCCTGGACTCTGAAGCCCACAAAGAACAACCCCAGGGCTGCCGCGCCTGGCACGCGCCCTGGCATTCACTGCTCAGGCTGTTCGCCTATTGGCTGGGTGGACGGCAGCGCCCGCCTTAGGCCTCTTCTGATTGGTCAAACAAAAACCCCATGAAACCAAGCAACCAATCAACCAACCAAACAACTAAAAAGAAAAGCAAAAAAGACTGGAAGATTACATGTAGTTTGACATTCTTTTCAGGGAACAAGCAAGCAATCTCATTATAGAAGCTGAAGACATAAGTGACTAGCTTATCTTGTGTGAGCTCATGATGGCCCTAAGACATTGGTCTAGCAAGGTACACATTCCAGAGTGTCCCAGGAATAACGACTGCTAATCTATTACCCTTTTTTATTATTATTATTTATTCAATTGTGCATGTATGCGTGTGTGTACGTGTGTATGTATGTGCCTGTGTATGTTTGTGTGTGTATGTAGAACCACAGGCGAATTCGGGAACCACCATGGACGCCTCCACCTCTTCCTTGTTTACTCTGCCCCGGGATTCACAAGCTCCGCCCTACCAGGACCGGAAACGCTTCTGCCCGGCGTCTATACGTGGGATCTAGGATCCGAATTCAGGACCTTCCGCCCGCAAGGCAGAGGCTTAACCCCTGAGCCACTTCTCCAGTCCCTCTATTACCCTTTTTTAAAGGACGCCTCAGAAGCCCACCAAGGCAGAGCCCACCAAGGTAAAGGCCACCAAGCCTGTATCGTCTTCGTATTTTAAAAGTAGACTACCATAATTCCAAACCAAGCAATAAGACCCCAGGCCTCGCAGATGTCTCAGAGCTCTGCTGCCACCTTGCCTGCAGATTTCTAGCCTGCAGCTGAGAGAATCTGTCTTTATGGTCCTAAGCACTCAGGGTTGTGGTGATTTTATACAGGTCTGTGAAACAGTGACACTTGCATGCACTCTCCTCTGTTCCATTGAAAACCAGGACTGTGGTGCTATTTCCTGCAGTAGACTGTATTTTCCTCACAATCCCCAAGCAGAATTCAAAGATCTGAATCTGTACATGTCACACCTCGCATGGAGGGGTTCGACTGGCTTTCCTTTTGGCGTTCTATTATCCCATTCCCCCGTCCCATCTGCTACACTGTATGACTCTAAGTTTCAGTTAACCTCTCTGAATTGCATTGCTTCTTAATAGACTGCTGCAATTTGAGATGTATAACATCCTCAGAATCTAGGAAATACCTGAAATAAATGCACCATTATTAATATCGATGTCTCCTGTGTATCACGGAATTCTATTTCAAGTCTCTCTCCCAATGCACTTTGCTTAATTCTGTTTTTAAGGAAATTAGTACATGAGCCTTCTTTTTTTTTTTTAAAGAAATTGAATCATATAACACATCTTATCCTAGTGGTCCTCCAGCCCAACTCTCCCCAGGTATAATAACCACTACTGAAAGATGAGCATTCCCAACTCATAATTTTTTATGTTTTCTTTTTCTTTTTATTTCAATTTTTTTTTAATTTTTGAATTCTTTATTTTTTGACTGGAAAATAGAGCCACTTTACTTCTAAATATACATTTTTCCAAAAGCAATTCAGTTACCATTTTTTGTAACTGTTTTTTCTTTTCATTAAATTATTTTGTAGCCTTACAAACATACTGAGTACTCATACTGAGTACTAATCCCTGCTTGAGATGTTTCATTTCTTCGTGCTTATCTTCTTGTGGTTTTGAGTTGCTCTACCAAGGAGTGTCAGCCTCTGTCCTTGATGAGGGAACTGGAAGAGCTAGTTTCCTTACTAATAGGCAGACCACCCATATCGGGGTGGGATTTCTTGGGCCTTCTGCTAGAGTTCCAGCGTGGTTATGGGTGGTTATGGCGTCTTCCACCAAGTCCTTTCCCCAAATGTGGTTCTGAACGGTCTTGTCCAGCAGATATTCAACTCAGCACACGCAAGGACACATGTTTGCAGCCATCAGGTGGCTGAGCTACAGCAGCTCGTCTTTGGACGAGTGGTAGATGGAATAGCGGCTCATGTCCTCCCTGAGCACCTTGAAGACCTGCTTCAGATTGTGGCCCGCTACCAGCTCGCCTTCGGGAGCAGCAGAATCTCCAGTTTGGCCTGGACGAGTAGCATAGTCCATCCACATGCTCAGGCGCGACCCCGCACGACGCTACAGCGGACCAGGCCGTTCAGCTGGTTGGGTCCAGGGACCACCATCCTTAGCTTGTCTGCCACCATGCGCCTGGATAACCTCACAGGTTCTCAAATTTCTTTTTAAAACTTTTTATTTATTTATTCAATAGAGAGAGAGAGAAAGTGACACAGTGTTCGTGTGGAGGTCTGAGGACAACTTGTACAACTTTTGGAAGTCTGTTTTCCCCTTGCACCACTGTGGGCTCCAGGTGTCAAATGGTAGCAACAGCACAGACAGAACTTTCTCTAGTCACCTTGCATAGCGTCTCCCAGCCCTGCGTGTGCTCAGAGGAGTATACCTTCCGTTCTGGGGATTTTGTTCCCCTCTATGTTTTCTCTCCTCTCTTTCTGGAACTTCCACCAATGAAATATTAGACCCTGTCATAGTTAAGCACAGGTGTCAACTTGACGTTTGAGGGTTTGAGCTCTGGGCACATTTGTAGAGCATTAGTGGTTGAGTAGGTAGGCCCAGAGCAAACCTGCAGCTGATTGTCTAGCTGACAGGGAAGGCCCAGCCCATGGTGGGTGGGATTAGGCCCTGGAATAAATCACGCAGAGCTAGTTGAGAAAGTCTGCATCCTTCTGTTCACTGGGCCGGACATGCTGGTCTGGCAAGTATGGATTGTCCATCTCTCAGCCATTATGGGTGATGGTGGCCAGTTCCCCCGGCCCTGGTGTTGGTGCATGCTCTCCCCTCAAGCTGGACTAAGAACTGTAACCAGGAATCATAAGAGAATAAACACTTGTTCCCTTAAGCCATTTGATGGTCATCATTCAGCAATAATGCAGGTGAACTGCAACAGACCCCTACCTTAAACCTCTAATTTTCTTATGCAATCTGACGTATTTTCTATCTGTAACTTTAGGTTAATCTTCTGGAAGATTAGTACAACTTGATTACAACATTTATACGATTAAAGCTCTATGCTATATTTATTCTTATACTACATGAAGAGCATTTTTTAGTCTTGAAATATTCCTTTTCAAATAGTTTTCAAGCAAATTTAGGGATACAATATCATTTATTTCTTTAGATTTACAAGCACCTTGGGTATTTATCCCTGCTTCTTCCCATCTCCTCTCCCTTCCATACACCCCCTTCATCAATCCATTACACTCCCTCCCACCATCCTGCCTGGCTGTTTCTATGGACCCCAGGATTTCCTCTGGCTTGTCTACTTTTATGGGGGCTTGAGTCTCTCTGGCATATAAGTTGCCCCTCTTCGGGTTGTCCCACTGATAGGGGCATTTCCCTTCACTCTTCCAGCTTTAGTCCCCTTGGTTCTCACTATATGTTTTTTATTTCTCTTGAGTTCCTTGATAGTCTATGGGGCATGTTGGTATGTCAGTCATTATGCAGGTCTGGTAAAGAAAAGTCTCACTGCAGTGGGTTCCTGGATACAATTCTCTTCATTTTCTGAATATTAGTTCTACTAGAGTTTAAAATTAGTTTTCTCTCTCTCTCTGTATGTGTGTGCTGGGATACACATGTGTACATATGTAGAGGTCAGAGAACAATTCTGTGTAAGCAGTTTTCTAGCTTCCACCTTCAGATGGGTCCGAACAAGCATCAAACTCAAGCTACAGGGCTGGCATGGTAAGTGCCTTTACCCACCGGGCCATCCACCTGCCCAGCTGTGACTACTTTGCTTCTTTTCATTTCCCACTCTTTGCTTTCCTCCTCACACATCCCTCCCTCCTCGACTGCCCCTTCTCTCTGCCCCCAGGTCTGGCAGTGTTCTGAGGCTGTTCATACAGAGACGTGGGACACTGCACGCCTGTTGGGGAAGTTTCTTTGTCCCCACAGAGGGTGAGGGAGCAGAAGTGCAGCTGGGTCACTGCTGGGAAAACCACCTCGTCAGGAGGTGAGCATTGCTGGGCTAATGGTTTTAGAGGCTTCACTCCATGGCTGAGGAGTCCTGACGTTTTATAGGTCCAGGCAAAGCAAAGCGTCACGCGGAGAGCAGGAGCTGGGCCAGAGCAGCTCGCCTCATTCATGGTGGTGAGAAACAGAGAGAAAGAAGGGACCAAGGTCACCAGTATGTCCCGCAGGGATACGTCCCTGCTGACCTCTCTTCTTCACCAGGCCTGGCCGCCTACAGTTTCTACCACCTCCCCACAGTATCACAGACTAGGGACCAAGTCTCCACCACGGCAGCCGCTGGGAGACACTCAGGACTCCAAACACGCAGGAACCCAGCGGGCAGCATCTGCAGGTCATTGCCTCGGGCTTGGTCAGCTCCCTCAGAGAAGTCCTTCAGTCTCGGCCGGGGAGAAGACATGGACAGAAGCATTCTGGACAGTGTCCCACCCAGAGTGAACCTGCTGCGTGGTGGCCCAAAGCATTCCTTGGATGGAGTGTGTCCTGGAGGCCTGTGTACTTCGCTGTCTCCGACCCTCACGCCCACTCTCCTGAGCAGTTCCCATTAGCCTGGAGCTTCAGCCCAGAGGCAGAGTCAGGATGGAGCGCTCAGCATTGCCCAGCTGTGAAGCCACCACTGCACTGTGCCTCTGCCTGGCAGCACCTCAGTGAAGATTGCTGAGGTCTCAGAAGAGCGCCAGCCCTGTGCCAGGGGATTCCAGGGTTTTCGTATTCCGCCTAGTGTTAGGCTCAATAGAAGAAAAATTCTTATTTTAAATCTGCAGCTCAGTCAGTGTCCCCAGCTTCTCCCTCTACCACACATCCTCTGCCAGAGAGTCATGGAGGGGGTCAGTCAGGCTGGGCTATTCCAGCCCCTACAGTGGGGGCAAAGACCACCTCCAACACAGGAGAATGACATAGAAGGACTGGGACTTCCAGATTACAACACAGGTCCAGACCATTCCTCCTGGGTGGCCCCTAGGACTGGAAACAAGCTTCCAGGTTCTGCCACAAACTGCACATGGTTTAGAAAAGAGGGTACTAACTAGTGCTAGGCCAGCACCTGGGTTTTCCTCCAGTCTTATGCTGCCGCAGTACAGCCATATGTTCTTTCCAGGTAGAATAGAAATTGTTCTGGGAATGGGCAAGTCTCTTGGCCACAGAGCTCCCTTTGTAAATCTAAGCCTGCTCTTAATTTGAATAACAGGAGAGGCCCTAACTTGAGGGCAAGATCCTCAGGGAAGGCTCCCACTCATAAGAATGCAAATCCTTTCAGAAGACTGGAGCTAAAGGGTGGAGTTCCAAAGCAAGAGTTAGTTTCTCTTACCAAGCAACTGCCTAGGAGTGACAGAGATGGTCAACATAGAGAAGCAGAATCAGCTGTGATTCAATGGGTAGGAAGCTGGGTAGAGTTTTTTACTGCTACTAGAAGCTAGACCAGACTGGGTGACTGACATCTTCAGAGAAAATGTGCCCCAAAGATTTAACCACCCAGGGGAACAAGAATATCCTGATCTTTCCTCACTTTGGGCGGCTGGGCTGGAGAAAGGAATAGCCAAGGGGTTCCCAAAAGCAGGTGGTCTTTCTCATGCCCTCCTTCCAGTCCTGGAGACTGGTCCCAGCTCAGGTGAGCTCAGCCAAGCAGGGTCACACACAGACAGTTGTTTCCACTGACTCCTCAGATTTTTCCTGATGCATCTGGGTCAGCTGGCAGGGGCTGCTTCTTGTGCTCTGTGACTTAGGCAAGGCCCTTCTGTCAGCCCTGCATGGAGAGGATGCTGGGTTTTTTTTAGCTGGGCCAAGCCAAAGCTGTGACCCCACTGTCATGGTTTGAAATGTGTCCCCCACAGTCTCATGTGTTTGGCAAGGTCATGGCACCTTGAGAGGTGGAGCCTTGCTGGAGGAAGGCAGTCACAAGAGGTGGGCCTTGAAGTGAGTTAGTCCCACCCTACCTCCAGGAGCTGCCTTTGCTGCAAGCAGTCTGCAGCTCTCAGCTTCCAAGATGTCTGCAGTGACTTAGCCTTCTCCAGCTTTGGCCAGCCAGCCATGCTGCCTCTGTTTTGAGAGACTGTACTTTCTGTCTGGAACCGTAAGCTGAATAAACCTCCCTTTCGCCCTTAAGTTGATTGACTTTGGGTGCTCTCTCACAGCAATAGTTAAGAGTAACCAGTACAGAAATTGGTACCGGGTAGTGGGGTATTGCTGTGAGATTAAGAACAGCTGGTACTGTTGGAACCGAAGTCCCTGTTTATCACCCACCCAGACCCCGAGAAGAACCACGAGGACCGAGAGGTTGCTGCAAGAGGCAAAAGGCAAGTTTATTCTGGCGCGCCAGGACCGTCCCTCTTGCAAGCAAGGAAGGAGCAGCCCCGACTGAGATCGGGGTAGGGTTTTTATAATGAAAGCAGTCACAGCGAACTCTATGGGAACACGGCACACAATAAAGTTGACCACCAGATGTTCTTTTGCTGATAGGGGTGTCTCTGGGCAGTTGAGTTATGGGGTGATAAAGTTGACCACCAGATGTTCTTTTGCTGATAGCAGTGTCTCTGGGCAGTTCCCTTACCGCCCAGGGTGGAGTGCAGAAGGGCACTTCCTGCCCGAGATCGGGTAAACAAGGTTGGCCCCTTTGGGCTGGCGCCCCTGGGAAGTTTTAGAATGCGCGCGGGCGGAGAACTAGGTGCTGGGGGAAGGGAAGCTTATCTTAAGGTCCCACATTAGGTGCTGGGGGAAGGGGAGCCTATCTTAAGGTCCCACAGTACCACAACATGAAGTTGTGATGCTGAGAGAATTTGGTACCCAGCAGTATGGCCAATGCTGTGATGTGGCTAGTCTGCCTTTGGAACTGTTTGTTGGGAGAAATATGGAGAACTTTTGGACTTTGTGCTGGGAAAGTCTTTGCGTCTTGGCGGTTGGGCCTAATGGGCCTTTCTCGTGAGAGCTCTGAGGAGAGCAATGCTGTGAGAGACGCAGACAGTAGAAACCCAGCTTGTGATGGTCCAGAGGGGAACAGAAACTGTGTTTGCAACTGGACGAGTGACACATGGAGCCATGTGTTGGCCAAGAGTTTAGTGATGTTTTGCCCTCATCCTGAAAGCTTGCCTGAAGTTAAGCTGAAGTGCTTGGTGGAGGAAATTTCAAAGCAATGTAGTCTTGACAATGTGATATGGCTACTTTTCAGTTGTCTTCAGAGTTATGAAAAAGAGCAAAGAATCAGGCAGGAAGAAGCAAAAACTGTAAGATCCAATGATGAAAAATACAATGGCAAACTTAAAGAGTTGAACCAGGAAGAAGCAGAGAACAAAATGGCTGTTGAAGAGATTAGCTCCCTTTGTAAATCGAAGCCTGCTCTTAATTTGAATAGTAGGAGAGGCTCTAGCTTGAGGGCAAGATCCTCAGGGAAGGCTCCCACTCATAAGAATGCAAATCCTTTCAGAAGACTGGAGCTAAAGGGTGGAGTTCCAAAGCAAGAGTTAGTTTCTCTTACCAAGCAACTGCCTAGGAGTGACAGAGATGGTCAACATAGAGAAACAGAATCAGCTGTGATTCAAAAAGGCCAGTCTTGGCAAAGTCGTCCACGTGGTTCTGGTTTTAGAGGCATCAGTGATGCAAGAGTGAGGAGATCGAAGAAGTTATCCTCCAAGATTTCAAAAATTGGCAGAATCCAGGCATCATGAGGCAAGAAGCCTGCAGTTTAGAGGCCCAAGAAGGGCAGTTTGTGCTGTGGAATTAAAGCCTGGTTTGCCATTGAGAAGTAAAGATGTTAGAGATTCCAGACACAACATGGGACACCTGCCAAGGAGAGCTGCATACCCTGGGAGGAGTCAGCTCAAGAGAGCAACGTATTCTATGGGCAGCTGCATTGGAGGAATGGAACCAAAGCCCTTTGGAACTGAGATGATTTCAACAAGAGGCTCACCTGTTGGACTTGGAGCTACAAGATTTGGAGTTTGTCCTCCTGGTTTTAGTCTTGTAATGGACCGATCTTTCCTGGATATGCCCCCATTCCTTCCTTTTGGAATGGGAATGTTTATTCTGTGCCATTGTATGTTGGAAGTATGTAACTTGTCTTTTGATTTTACAGGAGGCTTTGGATTTTGGACTTTTGGACTGTTGGGACTAATGATGTAGTCTATGAAGACTTTTAAAGTTGGACTGAGTATCTTTTGCATAATGAGATGGCAATGAGCCTGTGGGGGCCAGGGGTGGAATGTCATGGTTTGAAATGTGTCCCCCCACAGTCTCATGTGTTTGGCAAGGTCAAGGCACCTTGAGAGGTGGAGCCTTGCTGGAGGAAGGCAGTCATAAGGGGTGGGCCTTGAGGTGGATTAGTCCCACCCTACCTCCAGGAAAGTTCTGTCTTTGCAGCAAGCAGTCTGCAGCTCTCAGCTTCCAAGATGTCTGCAGTAACTTAGCCTCCTCCAGCTTTGGCCAGCCAGCCATGCCGCCTCTGCCATGAGAAGCTGCCTCCCCTCTGGAACTGGGAGCTGAATAAACCTCCCTTTCTCCCTTAAGTTGATTGACTTTGGGTGTTCTCTCACAGCAATAGTTAAGAGTAACTGCTACACCCACTTTTTCTCATTGATTAAGGTCCCACCATGAATGGGGTTAGGGGAAGTTGGCTTTGGACTAGATAGAAAATCTGGGCTCCCAGGTAGGACACAACCTAGAAAGTCAAGATTCGAGGCATAGGAGTGGAGCAGTAAGCCATCTGCAGGTGTGTGACAGGTCACCAGGTTGTGTCTTCCTTGGGCAGGAGGAAGTGCATGAGGCAAAACCCACTACACATAGACCAGATTTTTCTTTTGAGGAGCTTTCAAGGCAGCGCATTTCCTGTCATTAAACCCTTCAAGACACATACATCGTCCCAGGGAAAGGAAGGCAGGTTCCAGCTGGATTTAGGCATCAGAATGGAGTCTCAAAGGTCAGTTGCAGCCTTGAAGAGGTGTTTACTGGCCAACCTTTTATTTATTTATTTGTGTGTGTGTGTGTGTGTGTGTGTGTGTGTGTGTGTGTGTGTGTACTGTGTGCTTGTGTGTGCTGAAGTGTGACTTCAGGAATCATCTTGGGTTGTTTCTATCTTATTGCTTTGCTCTGGGATTTCCCAGGCCCCCAATTCCAGAGGGGGCAGTGCTGACCACTACCATTTGTGCCTGGCATTTTTTTAAATTTGGGATCCATGATCCAACCGCATGTCCTTCTCCTTGGGAGCAGAGTTAAGCCGTGAGCATCTCTCCAGCCCCCTGGATGGCCTTTCTCCGGCCACAATTTTCCAGGGCTGAATGGGAACCCTCCGTGGAGGCAGGGCAGGTACCTGTGAGCTGAGTCATTCACCTATGGGCCCTCAGCCCACAGGTCCTGAACAGGCCCCCTTATGCCTACTCGAGCTCATCCCGCAAAACGCAGGCTCTTGGCACAGGATCTGTACTCCAAGGTAACATCCGGGGCCTGGGCATCCATGTGCCCCAGCCTGAGGCCACAAGTTGAGTTAGACATTGGTTTACAAATGCTCTAACTTAGAGCACCAGTGACATGTCTAGTGGATAAAGATACCTGCGTGTGAGCCTGGTGGCCCGAGTTCAACCTGCGGAGCCTCCGTGGTGGAAGGAGAGAACCCACACTGTGACACTCTTCCCCGACGATCAAAGTCAATCCAATCTTCATTTTCAAAAAGGCCTCTTTGATGTTGGGAATCCTGGTTTGTCCCTCTCTCAGGGAACCTGAAGCCATGGAAAGAATCAGGTGTTGGATGTTGAAGAGCCTGGGTTACTTCTGGCCAGGCCTTGAACGTCAATCTCCAGCAGGGCCAGGGAAGACTGGCAGGTCAGCTGGTGAACTCCCTGGGTTTCACAGACACCTGGGAACTCATCCATTGTTGTCAGGTTGGTTGCTGATGCAGCCTGACCAATGGCCCAAGGGTGCCACCTGGTGTCCAGTGTCAGGCAGACACTTAAAAGAAAACCACAGGTGAGCAAAGAACCAGGCAGGGAGAAACCCGGAGAATGCAAGCTGCACCCTCCAAGGCTTGACTAAGAAACCTAGTGCCCCAAGGTTCCCAGAGGGCAGCAGCACAGAGGGCAGCACTGGCACTGTTACAGCATGTGGGTTGTGATGAGAAGGAAGGAGCAGATCCCAGTCCCTGGGAGCTTTAATCTTAAGACACATCCCAGGTAGCTCATTTGGCTCCCAAGTCTCTGAGTTGCTGAGGATGACCTTGAACTCCTGATTCTCCTGCCTCCAGCCCCCAAGTGCTGGAAGTTACATGATCACAGGTGTAAGCTGAGCTGCTATGCCTGGTTTCTGGGTGACAGAGGATCAGACTCTGGGGCAGAGCTGTGATTGGAGAGCCCTTACCTTCTCTCTGCACAAACATGCAGCCAGGGAGAAGAGGCAGGATGGTGACCAGTCTGCCCCTGCTGTCCTCTGTAGCTCAGGTACCTGGGGCATGTCTGTGTACAATGGAGTGCGAGTACACTGTACTCTCATGCTGGGCTTGCTCAGAAATCCAAATGGCCAGGGATCAGAGTCACCTGCAGAGCTCAAGAAAAACAAAGACACCTGGATGTAGCCCCCCAAACTCCCCATTCTGCCTTAGTGGATCTGAAATGGGACCAGGCAAGGGTGGAAACACATGAAGATATGTCACACATGCACACTCTGTGTACACAAACATCCTCATGAAAATGGAGAAAGGGACTGGAGCTACAGCTCAGTGGCAGAGTGCTCACCTAGCATGTTCAGAGTCCTGGGTCTATTGCCTAGTTCTGGACACTGGGGAGGGGTGTTGGATGAGGCTTGAGGATGCAGGTGAGCAGTAGAGTCTTTGCCTTGCATGTGAGCCTTGGCCTCAGTCCCCAGTCCACTGAGTGCAGGATGGGAGCGCACATCTCTTGTGCCGGCACAGGGGGGCTGTGGCAGGAGAAGGAGAACTTCAAGACCAGCTGGGATACCTAGGGAGACCCTGACTCATAAACACCTCCTGCCCCCAAAAACAGACAGTTCTGTTATTGCCCTTCCTGCTTCACTTTTTCTAGGGAGGGAAGAAGGGAGGCAGGAAAGGTGACACTTCTCTGCCTCTAGGGAGTGAGTTTTCATTGTCTGTCATCTTTCTGCACACTGGAGTCTGGTCACTAACCCACTTCAGAGATAAGAAAAGAGAAGATTCACCCACTGAATAGAAAATAGAGTCACTTTATTATTCAAGATACATTTTTTTTCCAAAAGCAAATGAGTTAACATTGTTTCGGTCATGTTTTTCACATTGCCTTTGATTTGGTGGTGTTTTCCAGCTGCTGTCCTGAGGGAGTAGAAGCCTCTGCCCCTGGAAGAACTTCAGTCAATCATTACCAGGCCACCTTGTATTTTGTGTGCAAGCAAACTGATTACAGTAGCTGAAGAAATAAGTGATTAGCTTATCTTGTGTGACCTCATGATGGCTGTAAGACAATGGTCTAGCAAAGTACTCATTCCAGAGTGTCCCAGGATTGGTGACAGCCAATCTATTGCCTTTGTTTAGAGGACTCCTCAGAGGCCCACCAAGGAAAAGCCCACCAAGCTTGTATCTTCTTAGTATTTTCGTAGTAGACCACCATGATTCCAAAGGGAGCCAGAAGACCCCAGACCTCGCAGAGTCACAGAGCAAGTTTGTGTGCCTTGGATCGCATTTCCTGGGCCTTCTCGTAGATGTCCAGCAGGTCCAACGCATCTCTCAAAGGTTCCAACATCGGCCAAAAGCCCAGTTGTAGACACAAGACAAAGACACTGGGGCTGTGAACAGCCTGACCTTCCTTGGCCCTTCGCCCATTTGACTCCCTGGCCCTTGACCTTGTCCAGCAGGTGTCTGGAGCTGGTCTGGCTGAGAGGAGACACACAAGGAAGGCAGGACACGAGGAGGGAGCAGGGAGCACGTTTCGCTGAGGGAAACGTAATCAGTGAGTGCAGACCAGAGGCCCGGCTGTGTAATGGACAATGCTGAGGGTCTCATGTCCTCCCAAAGGGCCTGCGGGTTCTTGCAAAGACCTGGTGGAACCCACCCAACCTCCCACCCCCAAGAAGAAAGCTTTGAACACTGCAGAAGGAACCTGAGACTTGATGAGGTGTCCCTATGTGGAATGTGGGGGTCAAGCTGTCTGCTCACTGCGTGGTGACTGCCACCTGCCACCTCAGACTACTCACTGGGCTGGTGGAACCCCTATAAACTCCTAGAGCTGGGTGTCATCTATCCCCCATCCCATTTTGCCAGTGATAGACCATGTCTCTCTCACACAGCACTGAGGATCATGGAACTCGAGCTGATAGCCAGGGAAGACCCAGGCCAGGTCAACTCTCTGAGGACACCTGTCACCTCTCCCCACCTTCCCCCTTGTCTCTGGTCTGGCTGCTTGCCTTGGTGTCCTCGTCCGGCCCGTCCTGCCTTTCCTCAGGAGGGCTCCTTTGTCCACCCTTAGGGTGCTGGGTGGTGAGACATCCAGCTCAGGCAAGCTGGTCTCAATACCATCATCACTGTGTGCTGTTCATAAGCAGGGTATGCTGGTGCCTCCAGCACCGCATGTCCTGAAGCCAGGGAGGGGCCTCACCTGTCCCTCAGTGGGCCTCCCCACTACCATTCTTACCTGACACGGTAGCAAGGGAGACTCCTGGGAAAAACTCTGCACACTTGGAGCAGGTGTGGCCAGGAAGGGAGCAGAGCAGAGGAAGAAGAGGAGTGAGACTCACTCACACACAGGGAGTAGTAGGGGGGATTCCTTACCTGTATGTCTGACATCAGCACTTTTCTTATCAATGATTCCAAAGTTATATATTCGTTGCAATCGTAGCCGCAGAAGAGTTTCAGCATCTCGTCTTGTACAGCGTCATAGATGGCATAACGACTCATATCCTCTTCCAGTATATCAAAGTCGCACTTCAGGTCGTGGCCCACCACCAGTTTGCCTTTCAGGATCTCTAGGATCTGTCCGGGATAGACACGTGCTTTACAGGGGACAACTGCGGTAGGCAGGGAGCCTCCCCTCCGCCTGACTCCACAGGACCTTGAACACATCACTCTCCCTGGCTGGGCCTGGAACACACCATGTGGGAAAACAGGAAGAACAAGGCCCTGCCTCACCGGGATGCGCATCTGCGCAGAGCTGCATGGATGTCTCAGATCCTAGCACCCACATCAAAGCTGGGTGTGGTCCTACACATACTTGTAACCCCAGCATTTTGGGGATGCAGCTCAGATAAGAAGGCAATGGCTAGTCCTTGCTGGGCCCCTTTCCTTTTCAAAGACACTTGAACACAAGTCCCATGCACTGTGTCCTCTCATCTCCTCAGCAAATCAGCTGTCACAGACAGAGTAATGATCTTCCAGTAGGTATGCATGTCACTCGGGGAATCTGTCCAAGTGCACCTAGCCAAAGGGGACCTTACAAGCAGGGTGGATGGAGAATGCTAACCACATGACCTTCAACTAGGGAAATTTCAGGCTGGGGTTGTGGCTCAGTGGGAGAGTCCCTCTTTTCAGTCCCCAGCAGTGCACAAACCAGTCACACTGGCCCACAAATGAAATCTGAGCCATGGTACAGGTAAGCAGGAGGATCAGAAGTTACAGGTCATCCATCACCTGCACGGTGATTTCAAGGTCGGTCAAGCTACTCACAAACCCATGTCTCAAAAATGAAAGAGTGAAAGGGGAAGTTTAGCATTAAGTCTTCCCTTTAACCAATATTGCTAAAAATATGATCATTTCAACATAGGACCGACACTAGGAAACTTAAGGCATTTTTATCAATGGCTTTGAACAATAAGAGTGTTCAAGATTGGGGATGTAGCCGAGGGGGAGAGATCATGCCTGGCAAATGGAAGCTACTAAATTCTATCTACAACCCAGGAAAAGGAAGGTTGAGAAAGCAGCATGGACTCTACATTCACAGAGGCCTCACTGATGGCCGCCCCGGGAGGTGGCGCGGCCCTGCAGGGCAGAAGCCTGAGTTTTGAATCCCAAACAGCAGTTCCACATCCTAACTGGCCTCATGCTGCTGACTGGGCATGATGAACACAACGGGTTCCCTTTCTTGGGCACGTGCTGGAATCCTGACAACACCACAGGAAGGGGCTGATTTGGAAACAGGGTCATGGCAGATGCACAGACATCAAGGGGGCTTGATTCCCTCAAAGGCTCCCATCTGCAGTTGCTGAAGCCTCTTATCCACAATGGCACATAATTTGGAGACCCAGATGGGACAGCCGAAAGACCTTTCCCTCTATCATTATCAAGCCATATTTCCTCTTATAAAAGTTGGGATACATGCACTTGCCCAAGACTACTCTGCAGGTAAGTAAGGGAACCTGGACTCCAGCTGTCTACCTCCCACCGGGGTCTGTTCATTCCCAAGTGTCCTTGGGCAGAGCTGGGAAGAAAAAAGAATAAATGGGCTCAGGGAGGAGGAATGTGCCCGGGACCCCAGTAGTCAGAGTGCTCGGCGAGTAGCAGCACCGTCATTTCAACTACAGTCTCTGGGTCCCTGCTGGGAGGTGAAGCTCAGTTGCATTATCTTGGACTTTCCAAGCCTGGCAGGGAGCTCACTTGCCCTGCTCAACCTACCCAGAGATGATAAGTAACCATGGGGAAGTTTCAGCCTGGGCTGCTTGGCTTTCTCTTTAGAGAAAGAGAAAGTTTTACCTGGAGAAGACATGACTCCAAGGGCAAAAGCATGGGAGACCTCGGCTTCAAGCTGAGAAGCCAGCACACTGTAGGTCGGAACACTGGTCCGGGGCAAAAAGCAGCTTGTCCTGGGAGCCTCACATCCCAGCAGGGCGGACGTGAGCAGTGTGGTGCAGAGGAAAAGAGTGGAAGCAGCCTGGTGCCACACACTCTGTTGCTCACTCACAACACAGGAAGTTGGACAAATGCCAGCGGGTGTCCAGAGGGGAGCTGAAAAGATTCCCTGGGGGCGGGCACACCCGAGGCTCTCACAGAGCTGTGGCAGAACCTTCCAGGACTGGGACCCCAGCAAAGCAGCTCAGGAAGCAGGAGAAGGTCCCTTCATCCTGCGTTGCCTTGGCCCCAGCCCGCCTCACACTTACCTCCAGTCTGGCCTCGGTGAACGGTGTAGCGTCATCAAGGAGCTGTGCTTCCATCTCTCTTTCACGGGTTCTGAAGGAAGGGACCCTGCCGTCGACTCTAATGGCTTTGTCATACAGCACCCCGTGAGAACGACTCACAATGGTGCATCGGGCCAAGCGGATCTCCCATTGCCAGGGAATCACACTAAACACCGAAAACCTCAAGGCCACCACCTCTAGCTTCGCCATGCTGCTCCTTGCAGGTCCTCACAGGCTCTGGAGAAGAGAGGCAGCCGGGACTTTTAAAGGGCAAACAAGAATGGGGCATCCCACTTCCCACCCACATGGTCTGCACCCCAGGCCTTATCCTGTCTCTAATGCCATCTGGCACAGAGGGAAGCAGGGGGTCTAGCTACCCCACCCTGCTCTTCAGTCAGGTGGGTCCCAGGGTTTCCACATTTTCATGCTTACAAGGCATTGAGGAGGGACCACGCCCTCCCTGTCAGCTTTGGCCCCCACCTACTCTTGCCTTGGAAACCACAGGAAGAAGAGCCTCCCAATTGTCCAAAGAGCAAAAACACCCTGTGATATCTCCAGGGGGCCGAGGGGGTCCTCAGGGATTTGTCCAGGTCCATTAAGGCAAAATTACTTTCTCTAACTCCAGAAAATGGTATCTAAATTCTACCTCTGGCCCTGGGCAGGGAATACGGCATATTACTGCCTCCTTGCAGCTACATCTGTCCATCACCTGGCCAGGACACCATTCTCAGGAAAAGGCCTTCACCGAACATACACTAACGGGCAGGAAGGATTTTCTTACCGAGATCACCTGCTTATCCTTCCCAGAAGTCCCCCCTGGAAGCAGTTGCCTGCAGGCTTCCATGAATGAGCTTTTCAGACATTCTGGGCTTCCTCACACTTGCTCTGAATCTCAGTCCAGCTGCCACGGGGTGGCTTCGAAACCCTGTGCGTGCCTCCCTCGAAAGACATGCCCGTCTCTCTGCTCTTTTCTTCCTCTGTCAGCTGCCCGCATTTGCAGCTGCTCTCCCTGGCT
The DNA here is from genome assembly GCA_023101885.1 of Typhlomys cinereus. Classification (NCBI taxonomy): domain Eukaryota; kingdom Metazoa; phylum Chordata; class Mammalia; order Rodentia; family Platacanthomyidae; genus Typhlomys; species Typhlomys cinereus. Next base: position 1,212,808 of record JALPQD010000145.1, read on the forward strand.
TTGTTGTTTGCTTGCTTGCTTCTTTTTTCTATGTCTTTCAAACCCTAAACTGCTCTACAGCTTCCTTCCAGAGTCGGCTTTAAATTTGTCTATTAATCAAACTGAGAACCCCAAAAACGGAACCTCAATGTCCCGATACATGAGGCCCAAGAACCTCTCGTACCCAGCACCCTGAGCTGCGTGTCTCTGGGCCTCCCCTGTGCTCTGACTCTCTGCTGCCACTGCTCGGCTACTACAGTCCGGCGGGACAGCGCCTGGTTTCTAACTGTAGCCGGGTTTCCTGACCCATTGCAGTTTATGGTCAGGGGCAGGAGTCAGGGCATGCGAGCTGGGCCACCGCATCCCCGGTGCTAGCAGGTAGAGGGCTGGTGGTTGAGTCGGGGCTGGCAGTTCCAGCCTGTGAAGTGCCTGGGACACTGAAGCTATTCGCTGACAAGGGCAGGAGAGTGAGTGTGGGAAGGGGCCAGTTCCGGCCTCTGGTCCATGAGGAATACACTCTTCCCTGGTCCAGGGAAGGCTGTCATGAAACCCACTGGTCTCCATCAGTGCAGGAGTGCCAGGGCACTGGAGAACCAGGCTTGCAGCTGGTATTGCTTGAAAACACATAGAGTCGGGATATAGGAAGGATCAGCTACGCCTTACATCTTTGCATCCTCTATCCACTCCAGTCCCTAAACTGCTAAAGCTGCCCTGTATATAGCAGCCCCAAGGTAGAGTGGGAGAAAGGATTAGCTTCTTAAATTCCAGCCTTAATATCCTATCCAGAACCTTCACTACGAATCCCATAAACACACCTCAACTCAGAGATCCCTACTCTAAGCTCAGACCCCAATACCCTCTAAAGTCTATACATGTAAGAAATTTCCTTGATCTTTAGCTTATGGTTTTTCTATCTCAGTTTTTCTCGCTAAATAGCTGACATTACGAAGGTCCCTGAATTAAGGATAATTCTATAATTAGCCTTACATATACTCTCCAATCTGAGACTTTCTGAACAGTGGCCTTACATTCTGGTGAACCCAGGAGTTTTTGGATGAGTCATAGCAATGTCAAAACCAAAATCAGCTTTCCATGAGGAAGAGACTCTTGCACTGCACCTTCAGGTGAAGACAAGAGGTTCTGGGACAAGCCAGGCCTGCCTCCCACTCCAAGGCTACACAGAAGAGCTTTCATCAGCATGAGCTGGTGATCTTGTCCCTAAGATGCTTGCTTGGGAAGGGAACTTATCCACACCTCTGAGGTCTGTGTCAAGACAGGAGTCTTGGCCAGACGTTCTCCGCCGAGAGTCGTCGCGGTTTCCTGCTTCAACAGTGCTTGAACGGAACCTGGCGCTCGTCCCCCCGACCCCAGCCGGCCGCGCCGAGCCACAGTCTTCCTCCGCCACCTCCTCACCTGCGCCACCGCGTCTCTCCCAGCCGCCGCCCTGACCACCGCGTCCTGGTCGCAGGTGCGCCAGAACTCACCAGGACTCGGAGGCTGCCATCAACCGCCAGATCAACCTGGAGCTCTACGCCTCCTACGTCTACCTGTCCATGTCTTGCTACTTCGACCGTGATGATGTGGCTCTGGAGAACTTTGCCAAGTACTTTCTTCACCAGTCTCATGAGGAGAGGGAGCAAGCAGAGAAACTGATGAAGCTGCAGAACCAGCGAGGCGGCCGCATCTTCCTGCAGGATATCAAGAAACCAGACCGGCTGAACGCAATGAAGTGTGCACTGCACTTGGAAAAAAGTGTGAATCAGTCCCTACTGGAACTGCACAAACTGGCCACTGACAAAAATGACCCCCACTTGTGTGACTTCATTGAGACTCATTACCTGAACGAGCAGGTGAAATCCATCAAAGAACTGGGCGACCACGTGACCAACCTGCGCAAGATGGGAGCCCCCGAGTCTGGCATGGCGGAATATCTCTTTGATAAGCACACCCTGGGACACAGTGAGAGCTAAGCTGACACCCCCAGAGCCACAGTGACGGCTGGTCACCAAGGCAGTGTGCATGCATGTCGGGGCTACCTTTACCTTTTCTAGAAGTTGTACCAAAACATTCGCTTTTTAGTTTGTATCATTCATTCAAATAAAGAGATTTGGTACTCCCCCCCAAAAAAAGACAGGAGTCTTAACTTTAAGAGCCCTCAAAAATCAGATACAGGGGCTCAGACCACAGCTCAGTTGGAACAGTGCTTGCCTAGCATGCTTGAAGCTCTGGGGGCACTCCCAGCCCTACATACACTGGCTTGTAATTCCAGCACTCAGGGGGTAGAGGCAGGAGGATGAGAGCTCAAGGTCATCCTCGGCTACACAGCAAGTTCTGGGTCAGCCTGAGAGACATCAGGCCTCAACTCAACGACGACCACAAAATGCTCTCGCGGTCCCAACATGAAGGTTTCCAAATCTAATCTACTGCACCTATGACACAGCTTTTCTCTCAACGTAGTGACTGGCTGCTGTCAAAAAAATGAAAAGAAATGACACTGAAAAGACCTGAACTCGCAGGTGATTTTCAGATGCTTTTATGCGTCTGGCTCACGCCTCACTCAGTCTCACCTATGTCTTGCTCAACCCTGTGGCTTCTCTGGTGCTTCGTGAGGTGACTCTTCGCAGGGCCCACACAGCCCCTCCAGATCAGAGGGTGTCAGCCGTGTCCCAAGGGATAAACCCCATGGCTGAAGGTGCCTGGAAAGTCAGGCCTGCTCCCGATGGGAGATCTGCAGCATTGTACTGGTACATTCTGGGTGAGGGAAAGGGGAAAATGTGGTACTTAGCTTGAGAAAGCAGATTACTAGGTAGGAACAGGTTACTACTCAGGGGAAAATCCTTGGAAGTACTTTGTAGAAATTATCAAAATACCACCATCATTTTGGGTACAAGCCCACAACACATGAGCTTTTTGGGGGACATGTCAGATTAAACCTCCATTTTAGGACCTGTGTTCTAGGGCCTGTACAAAGAGCCCCGAGGGATAGGCCTTACATTAGCCCTAGGCAGGTCTGTTTCCCCAGACAGTCACATGTTGGCTTGTGTCTGCAGGTGGGCCACTGTGCTGCCCCTTCTGTCTCTGAGGGATGAGGGTGCTTTCTCCTTACTTGGCCAAGGACACCTTACCGTTTCCATGGAAATGCTGGGGGAACTGTATCCTGGAATCCAATCCAGGGATTGTCACAGGCGATCGCTGCCAATTCTCCTTGGGTCCTGTGCCATCCCCAAGGAGGGCATCTCCTTGAGGGTGGTGATTGGGTGTAAGTGTAGCTCCTTGCCAGCTGTGAGTAAGTGGAGTTCATTACTTTCCCACAGTCAGGACCATGTTCAGAACAACTGTTAAGTTACTCTTAACAGTTAAAGAGCTCAGTCAAACTTAACTCTTAAATTAAAGAGCTAAAGCCTCTGAAGGCATATCCTCCCCATCCCAATTTATTAAAAAAAAACAAAAACAAAAACAAAAACTGGCATCTCTTCCCAATTTCCTAAGGGGCAACTTCGGGTACTATTAACCAGTGGCTCAAGTCCCAGAATCACAGTCTCATCATCACTGCCCCTTAGTTTTGAACCCTGATTGTCCCTCCCTTTGACACCCTCCAGCCTGAGAGTGATAGGACCCACCTCACAGGGCCTTTCAGTACCTCACACCCGGGGACAGCTCTGGGTGGACGAGCTGCTTTTCTTTTCTTTTTTTTTGTGGTCTCCAATTTACTTTATTCTCCTCAAATACAGCCACAGTCTGTGAAAGCAAGTTCAAATCACAGCCACAAGTCTATTCAAGTTCAGTGTTCTAACATCTTCCAATTCTACAAAATAAAGATCCCTTTAATGTTCTTGTCACTTTAGGGGCAGGGTCACCTGAACAAGCCCACAGCAGCCCCCATCAATTTGATCCCTTTAGTTTGTCAATGTTAAGTGGAGACACTTCTGTCAAGCAAGCAGACCAAACCTTTTAATCTACCAAAAATCCCCAGGTAAAAGTACACTTTAGGGAATGCTGCGGAACACACAGAAGCCACACCCAGTCTTCTCCCATCTCCACCTATCCATTATCTGGAGACTGACTAGATCCTTCCACTCTAGACTGAACCTCTGAATGCTTGACAACAGAATGCATCCTGCTCCAAGATACTTGGGAAAAAGGCTCTCTACTGGCAGGAAAGATTAGAGGCAGCATTCCAAGCCAAACTGTATCCAGCTTTATTTTAAATTATTTTTTTTAATTTTTTATTATTTATTATTTATTCAATTGTGCATGTATGCATGTGTGTGCGTGTATATATGTGTGTGTGTGTAGAACCAGGGACGAATTCCGGAACCACCATGGACGCCTCCACTTCCTCCTTGTTTACTCTGCCCTGGGATTCACAGGATCCGCCCTACCAGGGCCAGAAATGCAGGCCGCCCCTGCTTCCGCCCGGCGTCTATACGTGGGGTCTAGGATCCGAACTCAGGATCTTCCGCCTGCAAGGCAGAGGCTTAACCCCTGAGCCACCTCTCCAGCCCCTGTATCCAGCTTTAAAGATACTTTTCATAAACAATCATGGTATTTCAGGCAGGACATGGGCAGACAATCAGTAACAGTATACAAGAATTTTCAAACTCCCTTCTTGTATCGACTACCAAAATCAGAAAGCCACTATAAAATCCAAGGAAGTCTTCATTTGATGCTTCAAACAGGGGACGTTTAGAGTTAGAGTGAGGGTGGACATTTCACATAAGCATGTTGTTTAACAACTTTCACAAGCTGACCCTGACTTTCAGGAAATCCGAAAATCCACAATTTTTTTAGGAAAGGAACCACTGTTCTTTTGAGGACCACCGTCTTAATGATGTCACTGCAGAGTCCAGATCACCTGACATACTGGCAAAACCAGTTTTAGGGGATCAGGTTCCAGCAGGGCTCTGGTTTTAAGGGAGTTAAGTCTATGTTGATGGTGGAGGGGGAGGAGGACATAAAAGTCAGTTTGGGTTTCCTACACCACAAGGCCTTTGTGCCACCCATTGTTTGGGTCCACATCGGGGAATCTCTCCTCCTGGGATCCAAGAGGACTTTTTAAATCTAGCAGGGGAAGGTGTTTTCCCCACAGTAATCAGCTCTGCAAAGTCCGTTAGTGACACATGTTCCTTCTCCCCCCAAAAAAACAATGACGTGTTCTATGTGCTAACAACATAGCTTAAAAAAAAAAGTAAAACAAAAATTCTGCATTTTTATAAAACTTGATAAAAAATAGTATTTCAAACTGTACAGTCACCAGAAGTACACAATTATCAAAAAATGCACACACTTCACTTGGCATCTCCAGCACCTTCAGTTTTCTGTGCCTGGTCTATTTTGGCATCTCCATTTTCTGCAGGGTTATTCCCATCCTTGCCAGCATCAACTTTTCCCTTTTTCACTTTAGGTACCTTCTCTCCTTTCTTTGCAGGGGCCTTTTTAGGCTTGGGTTCTGGCTTTAGAGGGCAGGTTTAGCAGACAACCTTGCAGATCTTCTCTGTGGCTTGTCCTTTACCTCGGCTTTATCTCCTTTAGCATCCCCTTCAGCCTTTCTCTTGCGCATGGCAGGCGACTCGCGAGGATGCGAGCGCTGCACGCGGGGATGCAGCGGCGCGCGGCTTTGGTCGGTCCGGGGGTCGTCCTCAGCTGCTTCTTCACACTGCTCCGAGCTGCTTTTCATTCAGGCAGCACCTGAACCCTGAGCCATCGGGAGCTGCTGTGACCCACCCAGGACTGCCTTGGCTTGGCTCTTGCAGCAGGTGACATGGGGCTGGGGTGAGGATGTCCATGTGTCCACCACGTGCTGACCTCATGCCAGCGTCCTGCCCAGTGTTCGGGAAGGACGACAAGTGGTGCACACAGGGTCAGAGAGGGGCACTACCAAGACCTCGCACCCCCTGGGTCACAGACTGGTCACAGCCCCTCCTTGACAGCAGAAGAGGGACTGACTGAATCATCACTGCTGATGACTGGCCTGGAGCCAGGGCCCAGCTCTAGTTTGTTCAGAAGGCTGCTGGGCAGCAGCTTCAGAGGCTTTGTTTGCATGTGTGAGGACGGTGGAGCTGGTGGCCACAAAGACAATGTACTGAGGAAAGTCAACTTGGTTGTGCATCCAAACCATTTGTTCAGGAATAAAACCGGATTGGAAAGGTTGGTGAAGTGGTCTGTTTCAGTTTCCTAACACATTCCCCGACAAAATACAACAATGATGCTGACCCTATCAATTTAGGGGAGACAGGGTTCAATTAGTTCACGATTCAGCTCCTCGTTCTTGTAATATAGTTGGATCCTCTGCCTAGGGGTGGTGCCGCCCACAGTGGGCTGTGTCTTCCCAGCTCAGTGCAGTCAAACAGCTAGCAGGCATGTCCAGCCTTCAGTCCTAGTCCACAGGATCCTAAGGGGGGCTTGGAAACTGCCTTCTAATACCTGGTCTTGTGAATGCTCCAGGTGGGGCTGAAGGGTGTTTTGTTGGAGGCTGCTTTGCCTTAAACTATCTGAATTAACGCTATAGCAGTTACTGACCTATCAGTCTGGCTGTCTGTTTACCTAGTATATTTTAATACTGTGTCTCCCAAAAGTTATGCATACACATAAAGAAAGGGGGGAGAGAGGCTAGTGAGATTGCTCAGCCCGTAAAGGCACTCACACATAAACTTGGGGACCGGGATTCATTCCCCATCGTCCTTCTATTTCCAGAAGTTATCCTTTGATGTGTCATAGTGTGCTCTGAGTTTTTTTTTTTCTGATGTGGCCTCAAACTCACAATCCTTCCTTAGCTCACTTGAGTGCTGGAGTCTGTAAGTATGCGCCACTACAATTGGCTAGATCTGGATTTTTAGGATGGATAATCCTCTAAGTACACACGTTATTCTAGTTACCTCTTATTGTATGCACTAGATTGATTCCTGTCTTCGATGTAAGGAATAAAACAGCTGGGAGCACAGTGTGCTTTGAAATCCTTTGGAAAAGTACTGAGTAGGGGAATTGCTGGGCCACATGCTATTTACATATTAAATTTTCTGGGCAGCAGCCACACATTTGCAAGGGGATGCATCATGTTTGTTCCCACTGACAGCACACAGTATTTTCATTGTTTTGTTTTTGAGAAAGTTTTTAGTATGTAGCCCAAGCTGGCCTGGAACTTGTCAGGGTTCCCTGCCTCAGTTTCTCAAGTGCTATGATTAGATGTGGGTGCTCCTATGCCTGGTGACAAAGCTTTTATTTCTTCATGTCCGTGCCAATGCTTTTTTTTTTGGGGGGGGGGAGGTTCAAAAAATGCCGATCCTGATGAAATGATACCATTTTGTTGGTATAGCCTTAAGACATGAAGGTATTTTCAATATGTCTGTTTATTGGTACCTAACTTAGTTCTTTTATATATCACTAGCATGGGTTTACATGTGTTAAGTTGAGCCAGATAGGAGTGCTAATACATGCCTATTTTAGTTACGTATCTATCTATCTATCTATCTATCTATCTATCTATCTATCTCTTTATTTATTGAAACATAGTCTCACTTTGTAGCAGAGACTGTCCTGGAATTCACAATATCCCAAATGCTAGGATTAAAGGTATGTGCCACTACCCGTGGATTTTACCACTACACCTGGATTTGTTGTTTGCTTTCTGCCTTTTGTTTTGTTTTGCTTTGTGGTTTTGGTTTTCCTATAGAATCTCAAATAACTCTGGCTGGGCTCACTGTGTAACCCAGGCTGGCCTCAAATTCCTCATCATCCTGCCTTCACTTCCCAAGCTCTGGTATTACGAGTGTAACCAGGAAGCTTGGCTTTTTTTGGCCTTCTTGTGCAGGGTTCTTACTTAGGGTTCTTGTGTTCCAGAACCAAACACTGAAACCAGAACACAATGAGAGGCTAAAGCATGGGTTCTACTGAAAATGAGAGGAGAGAGAAGAAACGTTAGACACTTGGTCCAGAGGAGGCAAGAAGGAAGCCATATCCTCCAGGTGGGAGAGCGTGAGAGCAGGGGAGATAACTTAAGGTGAGAGCACAGGGAGAGCCGGCATGAGCACAGGAGCAGGAGAGGACAGAGCTGCCATGCTGGGACTGCGGGATGGGAAAGCGGGAGGAGCCGTGCTGATTTAGACTGTACAGCCAGGGGGTGTAATTATTTAAAAATACAGGTGTACATTTCTGTTTTTAAACTTAATACATTCAATCATGTGTGTGATGTGGGTATATGAGAGAGAGAGAGAGAGAGAGAGAGAGAGAGAGAGAGAGAGAGAGAGAAAGAGAGATTACTGTGTGTCCCTGTGGAGGACCGAAGAGTGATTTGGAATCATCCTGGATTGCTTCTACCTACTTCTTGCTTTGCTCTGGGATTTCCAAAGCTCCGCCCACCAGGGCCAGAAATAGAGGCTGCTTCCATTTCCACCTGGCATTTGTATGTGGCATCTGGGATCTGAACTCAGCACCTTCTGCTTGGGAGGCAGAGTCTTAATCCCTGAGCCATCTCTGCAGCCACAGGTGCATATTGTGAAGGTATGTGTTTATCCAAGGCTGGAGACAGCTGAGCTAGAAGGGCAGCTTGCCCCTGTGAAGAGATACCTTCAACTACTGTCAGTTGGTTTTCTTAGTCTATTTTGCATTATATAGCAAGACACCTGCGACTGGTACTTGAGAAAAGGCTACACACAGTCCTTGAGATCGGACAGCAGGCTTTGTTGAGCCCAGTTCTGCTGAGGGCCTGGGTTTGACAATGTCATATGATGGATATCAGAGGGAGACACAGAGCAGGGGAGGGGGAGCTGAACTCATTCCATTCTTGGATTACCAAGCTAGCCCACAAAGCTTGGAATCCCTAAGGGACAGTCCATGGTTCCCCCCATGGCCTGACTACCTGCTGCCAGGCCCCATCCCTTTGTGACGTGACCGCAGGGGACTATGTTCCCCATTCACGAGCCTTAGGAGACCTTTAACGTCATAGGGGAACTATTGCCCCAGTTCCCCACTCAGCACGTGCTCCAATTCACTGGGGGTTGCAGAGGGTCACACAGTTGTACCCCACGAGCTTCAGCACGAGCTGGAGGGCTGTGGCAAGCTGTGTGTCCTTGGAGCTGGCAGGTTTGTCTGGAACGGCTCACTCCTCATCACCTGACCCAACAAGGCGTGGGCTTGTCCTGCAACGGGCCAGGCAATGTGCCGGGAGAACCTGGGAACATCATGGAGCCTCTACCTGGCATCAGGGCTTCTTCTGGGCTCTAAGTGCCTGGGGTCAGCATCAGAGCGCACAGTAGGTTTGGACAAAGGTGCAGCATAGTCTTCAGCGTTCTAGGTGCCAGGGCCAGCAATGAACAGGAACACGGAGAAACAGTAAGTGCAGTGCATGGCGTCTATTTCTGACTGCTGTGGAAAAGGAGGAGAGCAGGTGGTGCATCCACCAAGAACAGACTTTCCTGGAGAGGGCGAACCAAGCAGAAGAGCGGGTGGATGTAGGGACCAAATGCCATCCTCCCCTCCCCCAACCCAGGAGGTACCAGTACAATACTGCAGGTCTCCCCTCGGGAGCAGGCCTGACCTTCCTGGCACCTGCAGCCACGGGGTTTATCCCTGGGGACATGGCTGACACCCTCTGATCTGAGGAGCTGTGTGGCCCTGGGAGGAGTCACCTCACAAGGCACCAGAGAGGCCACAGGTTTGAGGGAGCCTAGGTGAGACTGAAAGAGGGGTGAAGGGGATGGAGGAAATCATCTGAATATCATCTGTGAGTTGAGCTGGTTTTATTTATTTGTTTGTTTGTTTGTTTATTTTCATAACAGGAAGACACTAAATTTAGTGAAGACCTCTTGCAACAGATAGCAAACCAGATTTGGAAAACATGTTTCTTATTAATATAAAAACTTAAAAGTAGACTTCAGGAACCGAATAAAGCTTAAAAGACATATAAAAACAAGCAACAACAACAAAAAAGAAAAGAGTTGAGGTGGTTTTATATATTTGTTTGTTTATTGTCATAACAGGAAGACACTAAATTTAGAGAAGAGCTGTAGCTGCAGTATAGGAAATCAAATTCGGAAAAGATGTAGCTTATTAACACAAAAACTTAAAAGTTGACTCTGAAAGGAAGCTAAAGAAAGCTTGAAAAATACATAAAAACAAGCAACAACAACAAAAAAGAAGAGAGAGAGAGGGAGGAAGGGAGGGAGAAGAAGGCAGAGCAGCTGCAAATCCTGGCAGCTGAGCAGAGGAGGAAGACAGGAGAAGAGAGATAGATGGTCATGTCTTCTGAGGTAGGCGAGCACAAGATTTCAGAGAACCCCCCGTGGCAGCTACATTGGGGTTCAAGCCAGTATAAGGAAGCCCAGAATGTCGGAGAAAGCTTGTTCATAACGAATACAAGCAGCTGCTTCAAGGGTGGCCCTCTGGGAAGGGTAAGCAGGTGGTCTCAGGTAGCTATTCCTTCCTGCCCCTTCGTGTATCTTCCAGTGTATGTCTTCTCCTGAGACTGGTATCTCACCCAGGTGATGGACAGATCTAGCTGCAAGGAGGCAATAAGAGTCTTATCTCCCTGCCCAGGGCCAGAGATAGAATTTAGATACAGTTTTTTGGCCTTAGAGAAAATAATTTTGCCTTAATGGACCTGGAAAAATCCCTGAGCCCCCTGGAGATATCACAGGGTATTTGGACAATTGGGAGGCTCTTCTTCCTGTAGTTACCAAGGAAAGAGTATGTTGGGGCCAAAGCTGACTGCGCGGTCCATCCTTAATGCATTGTAAGCTGGAAAATGTCGGACTTACCAGGAAACTCTGGGATCCACCTGACAGAAGAGCAGGGTGGGGTGGCTACACCCCCGTTTCCCTCTTTGCCAGATGGCATTAGAGACAGGATAAGACCTGGGGTGCAGACCATGTGGGTGGGAAGTGGGATGCCCCATTCTTGTTTGCCCTTTTAAAAGTCCCGGCTCCCTCTCTTCTCCAGAGCCTGTGAGGATCTGCGAGGAGCATCATGGCGAAGCTAGAGGTGGTGGCCATGGATTGTGAGATGGTGGGGCTGGGTCCCAACCCCCACGAGGTGAGCAGCCTGGCTCGCTGCAGCATTGTGAACCTCTCCAAGGAGGTGCTGTATGACAAGTATATTCGACCAGAAGGCAACATCACTGATTACAGAACCCCATTCAGCGGGATCACACCTGGACTCCTGGATGGAGCTACACCATTCTCCAAGCGAAACTGGAGGTAAGTGAGGCCTACGGTGGACAATGCAATGCAGGATGCAGAGACCTTCTCCTCTTTCCTGAACTACTTTGCTAGGGTCCCGGTCCTAGAAGGTTCCTCACACTGCTGTGAGAGCCTCGGGTGTGTCCACCCACAGGGAATCATAGGCGCCCTTCTGGGACACCCTTGTAGGCATCTGATCCAACTTCCTGGTGTGGGTGTGCAACGCAACTGATGTTCCTTCTCACTCTTTCTTCTCTATATACCACACTGCTCTGCTATGCCCTGCTGGGAAATGAGGCTCCTGCCCCTAAATATTGATTGTACACCTCATGAGTATTCATTGATTGCCATGTAAGGAGTGAGGAAACTCAGGTTCTTTGGAGCTAAATGTAGTAGTTTCTAGAGCCGTCGTGAGACTGCCTTGTGGCTTCAAGGATAGTATCACATCTTCTCAGTTCTGGAAGCTGGAGTTGGAGTTGACTCCTGAGGGTGACAGAGAGGTTCTGTGCTGTGCTTCCCTCAGTCTCTGGAGGACTGTCAATGACTTAGACACAGTGCCCTGTCTCTGCCTGAGGTTCACACGTGTATGCTGTGTCCTCTGTCCACATGTTCTTGATTTTCTTTCTGCATTTGAAAGAAAGAGACAGAGTTCAAGCCCATGTGCACCACTGTGCATGAGTGGAGGTCAGAGGACAGCTTTCAAAAGTCATTTGTCTCCTGTGGGGGCTTGTGGAGATGGGAGATCTGCAACTCAGGTCTCCAAGTGTGCAAGCAGGTGCTTTACCCACTGAGGGATCCCACAGGTCCCCAGCGTTCCTTTAAAAAAAACACCAACGGGGTTGGGGATTTAGCTCAGTGGTAGAGGGCTTGCCTAGCAAGCGCGAGGTCCTGGGTTCGGTCCCCAGTACCAAAAACAAAAAAACAAAAAAACAAAAAAAACAAGGGAATGAAAAAAACACCAGACAATCTGTGTTGAGAAGCCAGGTTGCTCCAGGGTGACCTCACCCTGACTTAGCTCAGAGCTGCTCCCCAGATCCACGGCTTCTGCGTCTGCAGGTTCAGACACCCACGTAAGGAAGAACTCTGAAATGAAGTCTGCGTGTTGTTCGTGTGGGCGTTTCCTTTCACGGTCCTTGCACAGCATGGCGTGCCGGTTGCATTCAGCATCACAGGTCCTCCAGAGGTGATTTAAACGGAATGTAGACTGTGTGTAGGTTCTGTGCAAAACTGCCATTGTGGATAAGAGGCTTCAGCAACTGCAGATGGGAGCATTTGAGGGGCGTCTTGGAATCAAGCCCCCTTGATGTCTGTGCATCTGCCATGACCCTGTTTCCAAATCAGCCCCTTCCTGTGGTGTTGTTAGGATTCCAGCATGAGCCCAAGAGAGGGAACCCGTTGTGTTCATCATGCCCAGTCAGCAGCACAAGGCCAGACAGTTAGGATGTGGAACTGCTGTTTGGGATTCAAAACTCAGGCTTCTGCCCTGCAGGGCCGCGCCACCTCCCAGGGCGGCCATCAGTGAGGCCTCTGTGAATGTAGAGTCCATGCTGCTTTCTCAACCTTCCTTTTCCTGAGTTGTAGATAGAATTTAGTAGCTACCATTTGCCAGGCATGATCTCTCCCCCTCAGCTACATCCCCAGTCTTGAACACTCTTATTGTTCAAAGCCATTGATATAAATGCCTTAAGTTTCCAAGTGTCGATCCTATGTTGAAATGATCATATTTTTGGCGATATTGGTTTAAAGGAAGATGCCATGCTAAATTTCACCTTTCACTATTTCATTTGGAGACATGGGCTTGCGAGTAGCAAGGCCGACCTTGAAATCACCGTGTAGGTGATAGATGACCTTTAACTTCTGATCCTCCTGCTTTCCTGTACCACGGCTCAGATTGCATTTGTGGGCCACCATGTAGGACTTGAGTTTATGTGTCCTGGAAAAGGAAAGGGGCCCAGCAACGACCAGCCATCACCTTCTTGTTTGAGCTGCATCCCCAAAGTGCAGGGATTACAGCATTAAGGGACCACACCCAACTTTATTAAATGAAGCTTTAATGCTAAATTTCCTGGTTTACTATATTACTTTTTATACATGGGTTTGTGAGTAGCCCATGGTGGGCTACTATGATCTGAAGTCTATTACTCATGCTTGCTGAGTCTAAAACATCCATGGGGCTCTGCACAGATGGGCATCACGGTGAGGGTCTGGTTCTGGTCTTCCCACACCATATGTTTGAGGCCCAGCCAGGGAGAGCGATTTATCCAAGGTCATGCAGCCCATCCAGGAGGGGAGGCTCCTTCCTACCGCAGTTGTCCCTGTGCACATGTAAAGCATGTGTCTATCCTGCACAGATCCTAGAGATCCTGAAAGACAAACTGGTGGTGGGCCACGACCTGAAGCGCGACTTTGATGCACTGAAAGAGGACGTGAGCCGTTATGCCATCTATGACACATCCAAAGACAAGGTGCTGTGACTGTATGCTCGCCTGATCCACCGCCACCGCGTGTCCTTGCGGGTGTTGAGCAAAAGACTGCTGTGGAAGAACATCCAGGTAAGGAACTCCCCCCACTGCCCCCTGTGTGTGAGTCCCACTCCTCCCCTTCTTCCTTTGCTCTGCTCCCTTCCTGGCCACAGCTGTTCCAAGTGTGGAGAGTCTTTGCCAGGAGTCTCCCTTGCTACTGTGTCAGGTAAGAATGGTGGTGGGGAGGCCCACTGAGGGACAGGTGAGGCCCTTCGCTGGCTGCAGGACATGCGGTGCTGGAGATACCAGTGACCCCTGCTTATGAACAACACACAGTGATGATGGCATTGAGACCAGCTTACCTGAGCTGGATGTCTCACCACCCAGCACCCGAGGGGGACAAAGGAACCCTCCTGAGGAAAGGCAGGATGGGAGGACGGAGGACACCAAGGCAAGCAGCCAGACCAGAGACAAGGGGGAAGGTGGGGAGAGGTGACAGGTGTCTTCAGAGAGTTGACCTGGCCTGGGTCTTCCCTGCCTATCAGCTCGAGTTCCATGATCCTCAGTGCTGTGTGAGAGAGACATGGTCTATCACTGGCAAAATGGGATGGGGGATAGATGACACCCAGCTCTAGGAGTTTAGAGGGGTTCCAGCAGCCCAGTGAGTAGCCTGAGGTGGCAGGTGGCAGTCACCACGCACTGAGCAGACAGTTGACCCCCACATTCCACATAGGGACACCCCATGGAGTCTCAAGCTGCAAGCGCAGTGTTCAAAGTTTTCTTCTTGGAGGGTTCCAGCCCTGTCTTCACCCTGTCAGTGGTTCCCAGGGATCTGCAGCCCCTTGGAGGGAGGCAGCAGCCCCTCAGGATTCTCTCGTCCATTCTACAGCCAGGCCTGGTGGTCTGCACTGGCTGATTCGGTTTCCCTCAGGAAAGCCTGCTCCTGGCTTCCTTACTGGAGATCCTGCTCTGTCATGTCCTGCCTCCCTGTGTCCCACAGCAAACCAGACCAGCTCCTGCCACCTGCTGGACAGCATCCAGGGCCAGGGAGTCAGGGGGCTGCTGTAGGTCTTCCCCTCGGGGAGGTCAGGCTGCTGGCAGACCCCTTAGTCTATTCTCTAATCTGTAGAACAACACTGGGGGACACGATTCTGTGGAAGATGCTGTGACGGCGCTGGAACTCTACAAGAAGGCCCAGGAGATCCGATTCAAGATACAGGACTTCGGATTGATACAGGTTGACTGAAGGTCTTCCAGTGCCTTCATCAGGGCAGAGGCTTCTACCCTCAGGACAGCGGCTGGAAAACACCACAAAATCAAAAGCAAAGGGAAAAACCTAACCAAAAAATGGCAACCTGAGGGAGGGAACTGGTGTACCTATTAAGTTTGTATGAGCTGAAATAATAATAAAAAATGTATTAAAATTAAAAAAAAATGGCAACTTGTTTGGTTTTGGGAAAAAAAATGCATTTGGAATAGTAAAGTGACTCCATTTTCTACGCAGTTGTTGGGTCTTTTGGTTCTTGTCTCTGAGCTGGGATAGTGACCAGTGCAGGAAGATGACAAATAATGAAAACTCACTCCCTAGAGGCAGACAAGTGTCACCTTTCCTGCCTCCCTTCCCTCCCTAGAAAAAGTGAAGCAGGAAGGGCAATAACAGAACCATCTGTGTTTGGGGGCAGGAGGTACTTTTTGAGTCAGGGTCTCCCTAGGTATCCCAGCTGGTCTTGAAGGTCTCCTTCTCCTGCCACAGCCCCCCTGTGCCGGCACAAGAGATGTGTGCTCCTATCCTGCACTCAGCGCAGAGGGGCTTCTGCTTGCTTGCTTGCTGGTCTTCATACTGGGGACTGAGGCCAAGGCTCACGTGCAAGGCAAAGACTCTACCGCTCACCTGCATCCTCAAGCCTCATCCAACACCCCTCCCCAGTGTCCAGAACTAGGCAATAGACCCAGGACTCTGAACATGCTATGTGAGCACTCTCCCACTGAGCTGTATGTCCACTTCCTTTTTCCATTTTCATGAGGATGTGCATGTATGACATACAATCACGTTTCCACCCTTGCCTGCTCTCATTTCAGATCCACTAAGGCCGGATCTGGGAGGGTGATGGGGGGATGTCTTTGTTTTTCTTGAGCTCTGAAGATGACTCTGATCCCTGGTCATTTGAATTCTGGAGGTGCTTTCTAAGAAACTCCAGGATGAGCTCGCAGTGTACTCACTCCAGTGTGTACAGACATGCCCCAGGCACCTACACCTGTGCCGTGGAGCCAGAGGATAAGGAGAGGACTGGGTCACCAGTGCTGCCTCTTTCTGCTGCAGGCATACTTATGCAGAGAGAAGGCCATGGCTCTACCCCAGAATCTGATACCCCGTCACCCAGAAACCATGAGTAGCAGCTCAGCTTACACCTGCAACTTCCAACACTTAGGGGCTGGAGGCAGGAGAATCAGGAGTTCAAGGTCATCCTCAGCAATTCAGAGACTTGGAAGCCAAATGAGCTACCTGGCATGTGTCTTAAGATTAAAGCTCCCAGGGAACTGGGATCTGCTCATTCCTGTCTCACCACAACCCACATGCTCTAACAGTGCCAGTGCTGCCCTCTGTGCTGCTGCCCTCTGGGAACCTTGGGGCACTAGGTTTCTTAGTCAAGCCTTGGAGGGTGCAGCTTGCATTCTCGAGGTTTCTCTGCCTGGTTTTTTGCTCATCTGTGGTTTCCTTTTAAGTATCTGCCTGACACTGGTCAGGCTGCATCAGCAAACAACCTGACAACAATGGATGAGTTCCCAGGTGTCTGTCAAACCCAGGGAGTTCACCAGCTGACTTGCCAGTCTTTCCTCACCCTGCTGGAGATTGACTCTCCATTTCTTGCATTTCTACTCTGCGGGGCAGAGCTTGAGAAACCCCAGAGCAAAGCAAAAAGGAGGGGTAAGCAATCCCGGATGTTTCAAAAGTTCACCATCGGTTCTCCATAAGGACACACAGTTCCTTCTTACGTGCACAGATAGAGACAATAAAGTTAAAAAAATATAGAGTAAAAAAAAGATAGCTTAACCAAGGTAGCCAGTAGAGATTAGCATCTCCTCCAACAAAACACCCTTCAGCCCCACCTGGAGCATTCACAGGACCAGGTATTAGAAGGCAGTTTCCAAGCCCCCCTTAGGATCCTGTGGACGAGGACTGAAGGCTGGACATGCCTGCTAGCTGTTTGACTGCACTGAGCTGAGAAGACACAGCCCACTGTGGGCGGCACCACCCCTAGGCCGAGGATTGGACTATATTACAAGAACGAGGAGCTGAATCGTGAACCAATTGAACCCTGTCTCCCCTAAGTTGTCAGGGTCAGCATCAATGTTCTATTTTGTCGGGGAATGTGCTAGGAAACTGAAACAGACCACTTCCCCCACCTTTCCAATCCAGTTTTATTCCTGAACAAATGGTTTGGATGCACAACCAAGTTGACTTTCCTCAGTACATTGTCTTTGTGGCCACCAGCTCCACCTTCCTCACACATGCAAACAAAGCCTCTGAAGCTGCTGCCCAGCAGCCTTTTGAAGAAACTAGAGCTGGGCCCTGGCTCCAGGCCAGTCATCAGCAGTGATGACTGAGTCAGTCCCTCTTCTGCTGTCAAGGAGGGGCTGTGTGTGACCAGTCTGTGACAAGGGGGGGGGGCAAGGTCTTGGTAGTGCCCCTCTCTGACCCTGTGTGCACCACTTGTCTCCTTCCTGAACACTGGGCAGGACGCTGGCATGAGGTCAGCACATAGTGGCCACATGGACATCCTCACCCCAGCCCCATGCCACCTGCTGCAAGAGCCAAGCCAGGACAGTCCTGGGTGGGTCACAGCAGCTCCCGATGGCTCAGGGTTCAGGTGCTGCCTGAATGAAAAGCAGCTCGTCCACCCAGAGCTGTCCCCGGGTGTGAGGTACTGAAAGGCCCTTGAGGGGGGTCCTATCACTCTCAGGCTGGAGGGTGTCAGAGGGAGGGACAAACACGGGCTTCAAAACTAAGGGGCAGTGACGATGGGACTGCGATTCTGGGACTTGAGCCACTGGTTAATAGTACCCGAAGTTTCCCTTTAGGAAATTGGAAAGAAATGCCAGTTTCGGGTTGTTGTTTTTTTTTATAAATTGAGATAGGGAATAAATGCCTTCAGAGGCTTTAACTCCTTAAGAGTTAAGTTTAATTGAACCCTTTAACTGTTAAGAGTAACTCAATAGTTATTCTGAACATGATCATGACTGTGGGAAAGTAATGAACTCCACTCACCCACAGCTGGCAAGGAGCTATGGGGCACTTGCACCCAATCACCACCCTAAAGGAGACACCACCCTTGGGGATGGCACAGGACCCAAGGAGAATGGGCAGCGATAACCTGTGACAATCCCTTGACACTCTCCCCATTCCTGTTGGATTCCAGGACACCCAGCATTATGGAAACCGTAAAGTGTCCTTAGTCAAATCAGTAGTAAGGAGAAAGCACCCTCATCCCTCAGAGACAGAGGGGGCAGCACAGTGGCAGAGTGTGTGGAGGAGAGGTGATCGCCAAGGCTCTGACAATGTCTGCAGGCTGCCTCCAGCACATCTCCAGGCTCCCTGTCCTGCCTCCTAGTACTCGCTCCTCCTCACTCTGCCGTCCTGGTCTCCCTCACTGCTCCTCTGTGCTCTGGGTCAGGTCCTTGGGCCAGTACTGATCCTCCATGTACTGCTCCAAGTCAGGGCCGCTGTCAGGCCCCCTGTCCTCAGCGTGGGCGCAGGGGCTGTTGCTCTGCTGACGTTCCCACTGCACCTCCACCAGCCGGTAGAGCTCCATGGCCGTCCTGGCATCTTCTACAGATGAGTGTCCGTGTTGGCCCACCTGCAGACACGAGCCAACATGTGACTGTCTGGGGAAACAGACCTACCTAGGGCTAATGTAAGGCCTATCCCTCGGGGCTCTTTGTACAGGCCCTAGAACACAGGTCCTAAAATGGAGGTTTAAATTGACTTGTCCCCCAAAAGCTCATATGTTGTGGGCTTGTACCCATACTCCTGGTGGTATTTTGAAACGTTCTACAAACTGTAAAATGTGGTCCTAACTTGAGACAGCAGGTCACCAGGTCGGGGCAAGTCCTTGGTCTGCTCCCCATGCACTACCAGGTGCATAACCCTCTGCTGCTATGATGCCCCCAAGCATGTAGGTCAGGGCAACCACAGACTAAACCCCTTGAAAATCTAACCCAAAATAACTCATTTAAACTACTGCATGTCAGGCGTTCTGTCAGTGACATAGAAGAAACACTCAGAAGCCAGAGAAGAGATGTACTCCAGGCTCACACATGCCACCTAGCTTCTCTAAATCCATTTCCCTTGAAAACAGGAATGCCTCAGAGGTCAGATAAGGCAGCAAGATGCAAAAGCCGAGAGTCAAGGCTTCCAATCAAAGGGTCCAGATTGGCACTAGGTCAGAACAGCAGTCTATGGGGATGTTAAGTGCGGATAGACCTAGACATCAGCCCGGAAGAATGTGGCTGCCACTGGCAAATGCACACAGGAAAGGAGGTAGAAATAGAGAGGAGGAGACCTGTGCTGCACGCACTATGACGGGGGACTGAGGAAAGATGGCACTGCCCACCCAGCGGATGTGGAGGTGGAGTTGGATCTCCCCCCTACATTACCTACCTGGATCTTCTTGTGCAGAAGCTGCAGAGCCAGGTCCTTAAGAGACACCCGGGCTCGTACATGGAACCCAGGCTGGCTGAGCAGGTTTGGGACGTGAGTGGTATCCCGAATCTGGTTCCGAGGATGGACGTACTTGAGAACCTGGAAGTCGTTGTGCAGTGCATGCCCGACCACCACCTTGCCCTTCAGGAGCTTCAGGATCTGTGAATGAGCAGAAGACACAGAGAGGCCCCAGTGTGAAGCAGGAGACACTGAGATCTCTCACCATTGGTGCTCTGGCCCCTCTGGAGGGAAGCAGCAGAACAGAGGACCCTGAGCCTCAGCCAACCCTGCAGCCCCAAATTTGAATCCAGGTCCTTCCAGGCATTCTAGGAGTCAGCTGTGAAGGTTAATGGAGGTCAAGATGGAAGGAGTCATCCGGTCACTAACACAAGCAGCTCTGTGCTGACATAGGAACTGCTCAGCCTGGAGGCTCCCACCCCAGCTCCACTCAAGCTGCAGTTCCCAGATCATCAGCCCTCTGTAAAGAACCTCCATGACCACTCCCCCGGTGCTTCCTTCAGAAGGTCTAAATTATCCAGGTACACATCTAGCTCCTGGGATAATCCATTCCTCCCGCACTCCAGACTGTAAGCTTTGTATGAGTGGACCCGTGATGTTCCAGTGGGAGCAGTGCTTTGCTGATTTACCTTTGTTTCTTTGGTGTCTTCAAGACAAGGTCTCAGCATCTGAAGCCTCGGCTGGAGCTCAGCGCACCTGGTCTCCCAGATGCTGATATTACAATACTGAGGCCACTCACTCATTTATAATCCATAAAGATCTGCTGGTTTCTCCCAACAAAACCATGTCTGGTACTGGTAGACACCAGAATGCTGGTTAACGGAAAAGACACGGTCCCCTGCCCTGTGCACACTGACTCTAATCCTCCCCATCTGCTCTGATGGATCTTCTCTGGCCGCCTGCACGAGTGGTAGCACCTCCTCCTCTGACTCAGCGAGGCCAGGGCCACAGGTTTTGCTACACCTATCACCAGCTGCGGGCCTCCCAAGCCTCTCTCCATTGGCATGGAACCCAGCTTTTGTTGCACAGTAAGAAGCCCTTAGAGTTCTGGAAAGTAAGAATCACTGCACCATTTTATGACCCACTTGCCACGAAGTGGGAAGAGATCAAGCCCATTTTGGGCAGACAAAAGTCATCCTGCTCCCAGAACCACCACTGCCTGTGTGGGGGCTGAAAGAATCAATGAAGATGGAGTCACCACAGGGTTACCCTCCTCCTCCTCCTCCTGTTCCTGATCCGCTGGCTGGATCGACAATCTCTTCTCTCTAAAACAATGCTCTGGACACCATGGTGTGTGATAAAGGACACAGAAACTTGTCTGATTCCAGTAACATTTAAAAGGACGTCTGGTTAAGACTCTGGTTCCAAAGCAGAAGGTCCTGAGTTCAGATCCCAGGTAAAAATGCCAGGCATAAATGGCGGCTGCCCACACTTCCAGCCCTGGCAGGCAGAGCCTGGAAACTCCAGAGCAAAGTAAGAAGGTAAAAGCAATCTAGGATGTTTCCCGAAGTCACCCTTAGTCCTCCCCAGGGACACAGTGTCATCTGACAGACAGATACACATGCACAGACACACACACACACACACACACACACACAAGCTTTAATGCTTGTTTGAAAATGCAAACTTGTTTAAATCAGCTGATATGATAGGAGGTGAGTTCTGAATGTGCACTTCACTTTCACTTATGTGTAATTTCAGACTTGAAGAAAATGAATGCAGAAAACTGTAGCCAGGTGGACAGAACCACTGGGCACATACATGCACACACCTCAAACACCCCCCAGCAACATGTGCTGGCCTGGGTACTGAGCCACAGCAGTACATTTAGTAGCCCCAAGCTGGAAGAAACTCGGTTCCCACTTCTCACAGACTAAACAGCGTCTCCTCCTGACCCTCATGATCTCTTCCCACTTTGTGGAAACAAACCTCAGACCTTCCCCACACTACAGCATCTGTTCACGAGTGTATTGTGCATCCCCACAGTAGTTAACATATGCAAAACCACAGTGACCTTTGTCTCTCGCATCCCAGTATAACAGAAACAGCACTGGCCACGTGACCGCCATTTCCTCATAAAAATCCTGCACCATTCAAGGTAGGTCCGAAGAGTCGGTCTGTAAACAAGCAGGACACATTCCTGAAGACAGGGACCATAACTCTTAACACTGAGAAGAATGTCTACTCACTAGTGTCAGGCACAGGTGGTTCTGCTGATTTCCCCCAACAGCGACTTAAGCCCTGTGCTTTTTATGGTACAAGATTGCTCAGTGAGAGACCGTCAAACACACGTGTCAGAGTACTGCTCAGACAAGTATGGGGTCGGAGACTTCACAGAAGGCATGGGACAAGGATGGTAGTCTATTTATGAGTGTTTCCCATGGCCAAGCGCACAGAGGGCCGTCTCCTACAGCACCTTATTGGGGTCCCGATCACTCGCTGATATTTATTTCCAAAGTCAAAATATCAAAGTGACAGGTGTGTGGACAGCCCAAATTTTACATACTTGAAATATTTTTGGAACAAAAAGCAGAGTCTGAAGTGTAAGATACTTATGCCCTGACTGTTGGCACAGCCTTTCACCAAAGATTACTCCACTTAACAGCCTGGTACACTCCACTTCATTCCACACCTTCCATGCAGTGAGAGTGACCAAGTCTACCCTACCTGAGCTTACTCTGAGCAGACAAAGTGCTCCTGCTTCTGAAGACAGGAAACACTTTCTCAAGGCCTCTTACAGTTATCACGTGGTGACTTGAATTCAATGCTTCTCCGCCCAGCCTGCCACACAAGGTCCTAACCCACTCCTCACCTCCTTCTGGGCCTCCTGGAAGGAGATGGCCTTGTGCATGTGCTGCCGGGTGATGCCACTCCAGCGGGTGCGGTAGTCAACAATGGGCATCTCTGGACGGATGTACTTGTCATAGAGGACATCGCCGTGGTAACTTACCACAGAGCAGCGGGCTAGCTCGCTCACTCGCCCGCGGGGGCCTGTGCCCACCATCTCACAGTCAATAGCCACACATTTGCTGGGCCAGGGCCCTGGGGCTTCCCTGGGGATGGGCCTTTTGGCATGTGAGCCACCGTTTCCAGGTTTGGCTTTGGGGTGCTGCCTCCTGCTGTCCCCAGCCTCTGCGGCTGCTGGCACTTGCGATAGGGCTGGTGATGGGTGGGATGACTCGGGTGCCATGTTCAACAACCCTTGCTCCTGCAGCAAGGCCTTGTGGGCCATGAACCGCTGGTACTGTCGGCTCCTCCTCTTGTGTCTTCTCCGAACCACATCCTTGGCATTCAGGTTGGCAATGGAGGGACACTGAGGAGACTCAGGGGCTTCCCCCAGCACCATGCCAGCTGGCTCACACCTGGGGGAGAGGGATGCTTTCTTCCAACGATGCAGCCTGCTAGAGAGAGCATATAAGAGGCACTTGGAAAAGGGTACCAAGCCGCTGTGCTTATTACCTCGGGGAGCTCCGTGGCCTAAGGCAACAGATTGAGATCCAGACATGTTTTATTTATTTTTAATTTTTTAAATTTTTATTCAATTGTGTGTGTATGTGTGCGTATGTATATGTATGTGCGTGTGTGTGTGAGTGTGTGTGTGTGTGTGTGTGTGTGTGTATAGAACCACAGATGAATTTGGGAATCACCATGGACCACCTCCACCTCATCCTTGTTTACTCTGCCCAGGGATTCACAAGCTCCACCCTACCAGGACCAGAAATGCAGGACGCCTCCACTTCCTCCCGGAGCCTATAGGTGGGGTGTAGGATCTGAGCTCAGGACCTTTTCCACCTGCAAGGCAGAGGCTTAACCCCTGAGCCACCTCTCCAGCCCTGAGATCTAGACATATTAACGTAAAGAATTGTATTCTCATGGCATATGCAACACAAGGAAAGAAACTAATGCACAAAGCCTGGGAACTTGCTTGGCTAGTATAAGAGGAAAGTTGGTAGGAACTCAAGTTCACGCTCTGAACTCAAGCTCATTGCCAATACTGGTAGCATCCAAGACCACAAGAAATATGATTACACAGAAGGGAAAGATATAGGAACAGTATTCAAGGTGCACAGCCCTACACCACCAGTTCAGAATCTGAAAGGTGTCAAAATCAGATACTGTTCCCCCAACTTCAGGCTCAGCCCAGGGCCGAGCGGGGTTTAACCTGTGTGTTTATACACTGCTGTGCTCCGATATTCTGGCGTCACACACAGTAGGGTCAATGGTGTCTACTCCTGCCTCCCAGAGAGGCTGATTCGTCAGCCCACAGTGGGCAGCCAGCTGTATCTCCAGGCCAGAGCTGCCTCCCTCTGGACTCGCTGCCTTATCCAGTGCACAGACCTTTCCCTGCCTCTCTCTCCCACTCACATTCCTCCACTGTCAGATGCAGCTGCTGTCTTGCCCACCCAGAAGCCCTTCCGGAACCCTGGATTCTTGCAGTGGCACGCTGAGGCTTTTCTGGGGTCCCAGCTGAGCCAGACGCGGAGCAATGACACAGATGGATCCAGGACTCTGGTGAGTGTGCTCTTGTACAAGCGAAATGAAGCAGGTGGTAGAGGTGTGAGGCAGCACAGCAAGAGCCTGTGGGTGATTCTCAATGGCTTCCTGGGGGAAGTCACTTCAGTCAGAGAGCTCCAGTCACCCTCCAGGAGAAGGGAGAGCTCCGTGCAGAGATGCCAGGGCCAAGGCCTCCCCCAGGAGGATCCCAGGGCTGAGGCAGAGGGGCCACCACCTGCCTGCTGGCTGGCTGGGGACACTGTTTTTCCCTTTCATTACTTCATCTACTACCCTGACTGACTTTGGTGACCTTCTCACAAACCTTATCCCCAACCAGAACCGTAGACCAGCCTGGCGGCTCCTGAACAAGCGAGGAAGCCACAAAGGCACTTAGGTTGTCCAATAAACTGTGACCCAGTAGCCATAGATCCAGACCAGTGAAGATGTTTAGCTGGGAGCAAAGAAATGCACCCTATGCGCTGACAACACAGAGAGCTCAACCCTCTTCATCCACCAGGTACACACAGTCTGTCCCGAAATTCCTGAAGGCAGTCAGAGCCTTGTGTCTGTCCCTCTCTCAATGGCCAGCCTAGAAGCGTTCTGCAAATGCCTAAGTTGGGTCTGCCATTAGCCAGCCTCTGAGGAGCTCAGAGTGTGAATTCAGTGTCCTCTAGACCTCCTGCCTTGGTGGGGATAGGGAGGGAAAATTACAAGGTACTGAACTCAGGACAGGGAAAACGGGACTAACAGGAAAGGCACCCAGAGCCTGCTCAGGCATCAGAACAGGCAAATATACTAGGTTAGCAAAGGCTTGGCAGCAAAGGAAATACTGTAGGGTTCAGAAGGGTCTGCCAGGCAGCCAGTGGAAGAAAGGGCATGAAGAGAATGTGAGCTGCGTGACCCCCAAGAGTCCCTGAGGGACAAGAACTTTGGGACAGCCGCTGAACAGTTCAGTGGCAGGAGAGGCAGAGAGAGGCAGAGTCAGGACAGGAGCAAGCAAACTGCTCCTGAAAGTGGGCACAGGTTAGGTTGCTTGGGAGATGGATGGAGAAATAGCAGAGGGAAGGGGAACGCACTAGAGTTGCCTGGCAGGAGTAAGCGCAGAGCTTAACAGACACAGACAGGAGTAAGGGGGCTGGGTCACGCGTGCTGATGCCAGCATCTGCATGAGGATTCCCTGGCATGCTGGGCCTGGCTTGGTGACCCACAGTGACTCACTCATGGTGACCCATGCCGAGTCACCCACCCTCAGCTTGCTCACTGCTTCTCCAAGCAGCACCCATCTTTGAAGAATGGTTGGCAACTTCCTTGTATCCACCAAACTTGTCTTAGAACTGACATATTCACCATGTGTTTGCCACGATCCAGCAATGGAAGAAAACTAGAACACAGCCCTGACATGGGTGGGGAGCCCCTTCTCTGGAAGAGGACGAGGACTGTGAGCTGAGGATCTGAGAGTGGCGCTGGGGTGTGGAGGGTTGGCTCTCTGCTGGCTAGCCCAGACTAGGTTCCCCAAGAAAAGCTCTC
Source organism: Typhlomys cinereus (assembly GCA_023101885.1). Classification (NCBI taxonomy): domain Eukaryota; kingdom Metazoa; phylum Chordata; class Mammalia; order Rodentia; family Platacanthomyidae; genus Typhlomys; species Typhlomys cinereus. The sequence goes on from JALPQD010000145.1 coordinate 1,238,160, forward strand.
CGAGGCCTTGTGAGAGACCAAGCAGTCCTTTCTCACAGGCGCTGACCCTGCTGTCCAATGAACCGATACCAAGGGCTCCGAGTTGGGGTGGACTAGGGATGTAGACCACTTCTCGGGACGGATGTGAGAAGTGGGATGAACAGGAGCTCTAACACAATACTTCATCACAGACCAGCCTGTTCATAAAGGGATTCGAGGATAGGTGCTCTTCGGCAAGAAAAGCAGCTAGAGAATTTTCTCCAGGCTCACCCCAGGAATCCGGGGCTAGGTAAAGCAGGCATGCAAAGGAAAGCCGCCCCCAGCAAAGGCTCCTAAGAAACCACCAAGTCACAGTGGTCTATGGCTGGAGGGCACCATGGTGCCTGTTGGCAGAGGGAGCAGCAGAGGAGTTCCTGACCACGCTGGCATGAAATACCCACACCCCCTTGGGAGTCGCTGGCTTCCAGTGTAAACTGAGAGCTCCGCAGAGGAGACCCTCCCTGCAGGCAGAACCATCCCGAACGGGCCTTCCTCCCACCGCAGGGCTGACGGGCAGGGCCGACACCTTTTTATTTGTTCTTTAGGACTCGAGTCCCACCCCCAATCCATGACTTTAGTCACGGCCCCAATCTGAGAAGGCCCGGCACAGTATGGTCCCCGACGCCACTCAAAAGCTCACCGAAGCAGTTTAAAAATAAAAAGTGCTCGGGGAGCTCCGAGTGCTCGGGGAGCTCCGAGTGCTCGGGGAGCTCCGAGTGCCCGGAGCCTTCCGGGAAGAAGGGGGGCGCAGATCCCCCACGTCCCCGAGTCCAGCCAGGTCCGTGGTCGCGCCCTAGAGTCGCGCGCGTGACGCCGCGACCCCGCCGCCCCCGCCGCCCCCGCCGCCGCCCCCTCGAGTCGCCGGCCCCGGCCTCGCCGCCGACGTCCGCCCGCTCCCGCGTCCCGGTACCTGCGTCCGGAGCTCACCTGAAGACCCCCGCGGCAGCCCCGACCCTCACGTGGCGCTGGCCCAGTCCGCGGCTCCGGCGTGCCCAGGCATGCCCGGCTCGGGCCGTCCGCCCATTGGCTCGCTGAGCTGCCGCTTCCGCCTAAGGCCTCTTCTGATTGGTCGAGCCAGCCACGTCGCGGCTAGGCGTGGCCAGAGCACGGGCGAGACCCCAGAACTGGGCGTGGCCCAGCCAACCCCTGGTGGCCGGCAAGTGGGCAATGCAAAGAGTGGGCTCTTCGATCCTACGTGCCAGAGGCGGCGGCCAGGGTCTGCTATGGCTCCTTCCTTCACCGACCGAGTGACGTACCAAGCAGGAGTGGGGACGCTAGCCCACCCTGCACACAGTTCCGGGGACCGGGTGGGCATTGGTCTGGAAAAAGTAAGCTCCGCTTTTTGCGCAGGATTATTTACAAACACATACATGTATGCATATGTATATAAACATGCATGTGTATATATATATACGTGTCTCAATGTATAGTCAGATATATGTGTGTAATATATCTAGATATATCTATGTACACATATCTAGAAATCTATGTACATTTTGTATATATATGCGCACAGATTATGAATGTGTATATATATTTGTGTATATTCGTATTTGTTATATAGGTGAATGTTTATATACATCAATTTGCATATATGTTTATGCATTCGGCTTTTCTAAATAGAGTCTCATTTAGCCCAGGCTCATACACATAATATCGGCTTTTCTAAATAGGGTCTCATTTAGCCCTGCAGCTTCCTATGCAGCCCGGGGAGACTTTGAACTTCTGAGAAGTTCTGCCACCCCCTCCAGAGTGCTGGGATTGCCCAAAAGCACCCACAGACAGCTCATTTATTCTTTTGCCGTAATTAACTTGCAGACTTTTTCTGAAAATTTGATAGTTTTTAAAATGGCCTCATGTATAAAATAATGAGTTTACTGACATGTTCACCCATGTACACAGTGTACTTGGACCATACTCACCTTTCTTGTCCCATTCCCTTCTGCCATTCTTCTTTCCCCAAATAACTCCCTTCTACTTTAATAAATATACAGAAATATAGTGTGCCTTTTTCTCCAGAGGCGTGAACAAGGCTAGTAAGACCTAGATGTGAGAAGTGAGACAGACAGGAACCCTAACACAATACTTCATCCTAGACCAGCCAGTTCATAGAGGGATTTCAGACTGCAGATGGGACAAAATTCTAGGACCTTGGCACAAAGTTTGATTCACAAGGAATTTGTTCCCTTGCTCTGTGAACTAAGTCCTGTGGATCACCTAGGCAAAAAAAAAAAAGGAAATAAAGGGAAAAATGCAAACTTCAAGTGTCCACTTGTGCACCCACAGTCCATGGTGGTAAGAAATCTGTGAGGTTTAGTTCAATTACGTGAGGGGAGAGTTTTTTTCCCCTTATGTTACACTCTTTCCAAACTACAGAAGGAGGTTCTTAAACATTGATTTTTTTGTAATTAGCCTAAAGAAATTGTGTGTGTGTGTGTGTGTGTGTGTGTGTGTGTGTATGCACTTTAAAAGTAATTTATGTGGGGTAAAACTCTTGACAAGCAATTCTGATGACCTAAGTTCCATTTCTGGAACCCATGTAGAGGTAGAAAGAGAAACCCAACTCCACAAAATTGTCTTCTGATACGCACACATGCACCTGTGGCATGCATGCCCATACATGCAATAGTATTAAAATAATGCATAAAACCAAGGCATCAGGCACTGGTTGCTTCATGCCTGTAATAATCCTGGCATTTGGGAGGTAAGAGCCTGAGAACATGGCATTCAAGGCCAGCCCAGCCTCACTGACATATGGAGTTGGAGGCCAGCCTGGCAACACGAGACCCTGTTTCAGAAACGAACAAAATGATTGTTAGTATCAAATTGCTATGCCATAAAGATTAAGTTGCATTCATCTGACAAAGATTTAATGTCAATATTTTAGTTACATCTTGTTACCTATAGATATGTTACATGGCTATAGCTACTTATAGTTTACTTATAGCTTAGTATTATATTAGCTAACAAATTTTAAAACTTGAGCTGCCATGTATTAAGGATGGCTTCTAGACTGTAGATAGCAGTACCCTTATATGCCCACACTTGGAGTGAAGGTATCTTTCCACTCTCTCTGTGAAATCGAGGACTTTTTATAATAGCACACCTTTGGACTGGGGCCCTGACCAAGCCTCAAAGTTGAGAGTCCTGACTTTACCCCTTCCACACTTTTGACTGGGAAATATATGAAATAGAAGACTATTGTTTTGGTTTTACAAATCACTATATACTAAGTACTACCCTGTCTGCCAACCATGCCTAGACCCACTAGGTAGTACTGTGGGCAGGCCCAGGATGCTGGACCAAGGGCAATTCAGAAAGGGGGTGCTCATTCCCTCAGTTTTCAGAGCAGTGGTTCCTCTAGATGGGACCCCAGACCACAAGACATAGGCATTGTCTGAGAATTTACTGGTCTTATTGACTACAAAAAGCAAGATGAGACCCAGAGTTAGGTGTGTGTGTGTGTGTGTGTGTGTGTGTGTGTTGCTGGGAATGGAACCCAGTCAGACGGGGCCTAAGTGCATGCTAGGCAGGTGTTCTACCATAGAGTCACATCCCCAGGCCAACAATCTGCAAGAGATTGTCCAATTGATGGGGAAGACCCAGCCCGTAAAGAGTGGCACTATTCCCCGGGCAGGTGAATAAGATGGGGGAAGCTGGCTTGGTAACGTTTGGCGTTCTTCAGCGCCAGACTGGGATGCTGAGATGTCCCAGCTCCTGAACTGAGCTTGTAAGAGAGTGAATTCCAGGAGCTCACTGTCGTCCTTGTTCAGGTGATTCAGTGGTGGGTGCTCCTCTGTCAGCAGTCCTGTGGGTGTGCTGTGGTCAGTTCCCTTGTCACTCCGCAGCTGTTGTGGGCTCATCAGCCTCGGTGAGCACAAGTCCATGCTGTTGAGTCCATTCGTAACCGCCCTTGGCTCCTGGTGTTATGAGCGCTACTGCCAAGCTGGGCTAACATTGTAACCAGACAATCATGAACCAGAATAAAATCCCTTCCTCCCTTATACATTAATTATGTGGCGAATTTATCACCAGCATGCAGATAACTGCAACATGTGGGTCACACTCCATGATTCTGATTTTCTGTGTGTGTGTGTGTGTGTGTGTGTGTGTGTGAGAGAGAGAGAGAGAGAGAGAGAGAGAGAGAGAGAGAGGGCATCGTGTGTCCCTGTGGAGAACCTAGGGTGGCTTCAAGAATCATCCTGGATTACTTTTACTCCTTTCTGCTTCACTCTGGGGTTTTCCGGGTCTGCATTCCAGAGCTGGACTTTCAGGTCGCTGCCATTTAGCCTGGCATTTTTACGTGGGATCGGGGATCTGAACTCAGGTCCTTCTGCTTGGGAGACAGAGGCAAAGGCTTAACACCTGAGCCATCTCTGCAGCCCCAAGGTTCTCATTTCAAAAAGTTTTATTGGGGAAAAAAAGAAAAAAAAGAAAAAGTTCTGTTGGGGGGAAGAAACTAAAAAAGGAAAAAGAAAAAAGAAAGTTCTGTTGGGGGTTGAACCAGAGTATTTTGAAAATTCCTGTTTTGAGGATCAGAGACTGAGAACCATGGCTAAAGAGCAATACTGAGAGAGTCCAGCAGAGAGCGCTGTGCCCCCACATATCCCTGGAAACAAGCGTGGAAACTGATGCCTAGTCGTCCACCAATAAGGTGGGTGATGTGATTAAGTTACCTAGTGTGGATGACCTGACCTTTGAGTCACATATCCCTTGTGTTCTGAAGCTCCTACGATGTCGTCTTCAGAACTGAAAAGCTGCCTGTTTTTCAGTGTGACTTAGAGGCTCCACAACCTCTCTGAGCCTTGCTTCATGCCTTTTAAAGGTGTTAGATGTTAGCCATATTAAACACAAAATGACTCAAGCTACCCCTCCTCCCTTCAATGTATGTGTTCAAAGAACCCTTCATAACTCCCAGTCTACTTAGACAAAGCAGCTCCATCCTCCCAATTCCATAATCCCTACCCTGTCTGCAACTTGTCTATAGCCCCTAGTCCACCTGCAACTAAGATAAAGTGACATATTTGTCCAAGGATTCTCACCCACCCGGAGATGAGCCACCCTTCTCATCCCAGTACTTTTCCAACTACATGCCCCTGGTCTATAGTCACATATTCCTGGTCACATGGCCAAGCCCTATAAGAATCCCCAGAAACTAGTTTCTCTTCCTCTTTCTGCCTCTCTCTCTCTCTCTCTCTCTCTCTCTCTCTCTCTCTCTCTCTGCCTCTCTGCTTCTCTGTTTGCTCCTGAGACAGCCATGCTGCATGCTGCTTGCCTATTTGGTCCTCCTGCTTGCTTGACAATAAATTTCCTTTATATGTTATATCTGGTTTTGGGGTGACTTTGTATCCCCAATCATTCTGAGGTAAGGGGGCCCTTTCAAAAGCCCCCATAGGAAGAAGGATTCACTCTTTTGATTCCTTCCTTATGTATTGAGAACTTTGAAATGGAGAAGGTACTACTTTGGCAAAGGAAAGGTTAGCATTCCAGTGCTAAAACTACATGAGAAGGGAGACTGATAGACAGATGGCTCTTTCCTTTTATTCTGACTTCAAACAAGAGACTGTGGGTGTCCAGTATCACTGCAGAGGGTCTATGAAAGAGGAGGCCAAAGAGACCAAAATGCCATTCCGTGCATTACGTGCTCATCTGCTCCCCTGGCCTAACCATCTTAACAACACGGCCAGGTAAGAGTGATCAATTGTACGGAGACACCTGAAGCTCAGAGATGTGACGTGTCAGGCTGGATGCCACCCAGCTTAGAGCTAGAGGAACCAGAATTGAAATAGCGGTGTGTTGGGGTTCACAGTGAGGATGCCTGCCACCCCTCAGTTTCTAATCAACAGGGGCTCTCTAATCTGTCATTCAGATCAGAGGCATAGCCCCACTTCACTGCTCAGATGTTTGTTTCAGGAACACAGGGTCTCCCTCCTCCCACCTCTGTATGCTAAGTGTATGCGCTGGTGCTGAGGACCATGGAGGGAGAGATGCAGTTCTCCTCTTGTCCCCTCCTTCTCCTATTTCCTCTGTTTCTGTCTCTCTCTCTTTCTCTCTCTCTCTCTCTCTCTCTCTCTCACACACACACACACACACACACACACACACACTGCCTCTTGAAGGACCAACACCTGCTGAGTGACCCAATTTGCAGACTTGCAAGTGCAAATGAAATTTCTAATAGGATTGGCTGCCTCTTGGCTTCAGGCAGGGTTTGAGCAAGGAGACATTTAACAGGCCTTTGGAAGAGTGGAGGGAGGCGTGAAGGCCACAACTGGAGGAGCTGATTTCATTCACAGAGACCAGGCACCTTGCCAGAGGTCACACAGACGGTATTGTTGGCCTGGCAAGTTACATTTTTAATGTTCTCTAATAATGTATAGATCCCATGCCAGTCTAAGTGATAAGATGCTATAGTGCTCTCTGATGTGGGACTGGGAGTGGGTGGGATTCAACTTGGAATGGAATAGGGAGTGCACTTGAATTCGTTATTGAGAAACTTATTTCCACCAAGGGATTGAATGTGCACACATAGCACCTGCACACGTAGCAAGGTGGCCCTCACACATGAACATCGAGAAAGGCTGGGAGGGGCTGGCGAGATGACTCTGTGGGGTAAGAACAAGCTACATAAGCCTGATGATCTGAGTTTGATTCCCAGAACCCATGTAAATGTTGCAGCATGAATCTGTAATTCCAACACTCCTATGGCAAGATGGGAGGCAGAACAGAAGAACAACCCTGATGCGTGGCAGAGACAAGACAGAGATCTCTCCCCCACTGCCGCCCCAACACACCTCAAAACAAAGCAGGAGAGACCTGCCTCCCAAAAGTCCTCTAATAAACAGACACCATGCACATTTTAAAAATATTCATATTTATTTTATTTATCTCCAGTACAGACAGAAATGGAGGGGGGTAGGGGAGGTAGGGAAGGAGGGAGAAAACGGCTCACTTGATAAAGTGTTTGCAGCACAGAAGCAGGGGCATCTGAATTCCATCCAGGCTCCCAAGTGTAAGTCTGGATGTGGTGCAAACATTTGTAATAGCACTGGGGACACAGAGAAAGGAACCCGAGGACTCCTTGGCCAGCCCCCCTAGCCGAATCCATGGGCTCCAGCTTCAGTGAGACCTGGTCTCAAAATACAAGAGGGACAACTCCTGAGAATGACATCTGAGATTGACTTCTGACTTCCACATGCATTCACATGCAGGAGAATCAATACATACCTGTCCGCATGTGGACATGTACACTCATAAAAATAATATGAATACATTTAAAAAGGAAAGTAAAAGCCAAAGGGGCTAAAGACGTGGCTCAAAAGTGTTACAATTCTTTTAGAATTTGTCTAGCAAGTTTTCTGAGAGAGAGAGATAGATTGAGATTTTCTTCTATTATTTTTGCTACAGGAATGGTCCCTAATTATAATGGGGATGGAGCATCCACACTGCTGGTTTGTTCTTTGTCTCAATATTGAGACATTCTAGGGCCAGCAAGTTCACCTCAACCCCCACCCCCCCACCCGCCCCTCACCCCATACTGGGCAATCAGATAGGCTCTGGGCCAATTAGAGTCAGATTATAGTCCACCTTGCCTTTGGAGAACCTAGCACCTGGACCCTTCCATTAGCCCCTGTGAAGTACACACTGCCTCCTGAGTGTGCACCCCAGGCTTAGAGGATGAATGGGTAAACTGTCTGGATTTGTGGGTTCAGGGCGGCCGTAACAGCCCATCACAGGCATCCTGTTCCCTCCACACACCCTACAGCCTTCCTCCTTGTTTTTGAAGAAATCCACTCGAGGTGTGCTCCATCGAGGAATGAGAGGGAGTAATTCTGGTGGTTTCCTGGAGTGTTTACTAGGAAATACAGAAAGCGCAGGAAAAAATTCTCCAAAGTAAGCCTAGCCCCCCTCAGGCCCTGCCGCCCTGGCCAATACCATGCGGCAGACTGGGACTTGTTGTTGGGCGCAGAGAGACAACAACAAAATCACTAGTCTTCCACACGGGGCTGGCCGCTCCACCGCTCTGGCGATCCCCCACTTCGGGGCACCCCACCACAGACCACCATGGAACCCCATTGCAGTTACCAAACCTTTATCCTCCATCACTCTTCCCGCGACTCAGAATTCCCCGAGATTTCTGCTCAGTTCAGGGGTAACGGGAATAAGTGGGGGTGTGGGGAGGGAATAAACGATTTTCTAACTCCCTTGCTTTTTTTTTTTTCCTGGAATAATCCCAAATGAACACACTTTCTTTGATCATGGGAAAACCTTATTCCTCAAGGGAAGCAGGTGGGCAGCTTATTTCTCTACCATTTCTTCAGATATCTTAAGATCTTTGCACTACCACGGGGAGGGAAGAAAATAAAATCACCGAGCAGTGGTGACTCCCTCTGCAAAAGTCCCACCTCTCCCTTTTGCGGGTCTCCATGGCCCCAGGTGAAAATTAGCCCCCACCCCCACCCCGGGTAATTTAGAGTAAGCCTGCCACTCTGGCTTTCGTGTTAATTTCCCTTGCATTGCACTGATGGGGGAAACCGACGCCTGCACTGCCTGGGCCAGCCTCTAATTGCTCGGGCAGGGCACATCCGCTCCTTAATTAGCAAAAGCCACAATATCCTGGCGGCCCGGAGAGCACGAGGCCCTAATTGTATTTCTGCGGCAGCTGAAGGATAATTACCTTTCCCGATTGGTGCTTTTAATTCTTGTGCGTTTTAATTGCCAGCTCTTCCTCTTTAGTCCAGCCCTCCATCCTTTGATTTGTTCTCTTCACCCAGCCTGCAGAAGGGCTTTCCCTGAACTGGGAAAGATCGGAAGGGGGGAGCATGCTGTGTAGAATGCTCCCAGCCCAAGTGAGTAGCCAGGACAGGGAACATGGGTCTGACCAAATGCCAAGAAGTTTTTCCAGTAGGATGGTGGGGGGAGGGGGTGCTCTGGGTGTACCCTCATGGGAGAGCTTGGTCTGCAGCTCTAAGCTGCAGGGAGTTGGCACTGTCTCCTGTTTAACCCTGAGAGCAATTTACTGTCTTTAATTTACTTTAAAGTGATGATTATGATAATAATAATAATACCCCACATCTCTTTGCCTGCGCGTTGAACTGGTTGGGCATGATCCCTGCTGATTTATTTAGAAACCTCAGTGGCATGCTAGAACATGTCTAATTAAGGCACTAAAGCATGAAGTGGTAGTAGGAGAGGCTGATACTCAGCAGAATTCCTGGGAAATTCAGGACTTTCTCCGTGGCCTTGTGTGTGAATTTCAGATGGAAGTAGACATGCTAACGGGCATTACAGAGGACTTTCGAGACTCTCAGCAGCCCATGGACACCACTCTGCAGAGGTGGACTTGACCAACCCTGGCTCTAAAAGAAACCACTCAAGTCAGGGTCTTCACTTAGCTCCCTAATTGTGGGGGAGGGGATAGGGGGATTCTTGCATACTACTGGGCCCTAGTGCCTATATGCAGCCTGGCCCATTGCATGAAGGGTGGCAAAATTCAAAAACAAAGCCAGCACCGTGAGGTATGAATGGGAAACATCCAACTTCATTGGCTTTTTCCTTGGGGGGTCCAGTGTGTTGAGCTGCTGGCGACCGGGTTCTCCAAAATTCTTTAACCCGACCACTGTCTGACTGGAAGGAAGATGCAAGCAGGAAAAACCAATAGTATAGCCTCAGAGAAATACACCTAGAGAAAGTGACCACTAAGCCCCTACTTGTCGTCTTTCCTGTGAATTTAGAGCTGTCCCCTTAGCAACGCTTGTTTCCATGGTTTCCTCCCTGACAACGATCCCCAAGCCCCTCCTCTCTTACTTCATGACAGTAATGGGTAATAGGGATCCTCAGTGCGGCCACTCCATGTAGTCATGGCAACAATTAATTGAGCCTTCATTTATCTTTTGTGAAGCAGGCTGGGGAATATGAAGCTTTAAATTTGGACAAGGAGACAGAGCTTGGGGTGGGTGCAGGGCTAGAGCCGCCAAGCTCGTAAGAAGTAAAGGGATGTATCCTAATACTGGCTGGGAAGATTTAGTGGAGATAAATGTTGAGCCTCTGCTTCAAGCATACTAAGCTCAAAAAGAATCATAGAAGGGCAGAGAGTCTAGTACTGGAGTCCATAGTCCCAAAGGAGGTAGGTGGGTCCCCAAAGGAGGTAGCAACATCTTGATCATTTATGCATAAGAACCAAGGAGAGGCCAGGCAAGGGGGATTGTACTCACGTTAAGATTTCTCCCAGACTGCTCTTGGAGAGTTGTCCTGGATGGCCAGGAACTTCAACTGACTCTTCTTTCGGGGGAAAAAAAAAGGTAGAAACTGATATTAGCATTTCAGTACTTGGTTCAGGAAGAAAGGAAACAACAAAAACAATAATAATAATAATAATAATAATAAACCACCTACCCAATTCCAGTTCCAGGGACTCTCATCAACTACTTTCTACTAGCCTTTCCTGGGAAGTTCTATTCTTACAATGAATTAGAGTCATTGTCTCTATCCACGCAGTTTTATCTGTCAAAAGAGCAACTGTGCAGACTGAAAGTGAGAAAGAAAACTAACACATAAAACTATCACTTGCTAAGAGTGAGTCCAAACACTGAGGTAACTGTTCCTCTTAGGCAAGGCTGCATTTCCTGCTTCTACTTTTCAATCCTCATTCCCAAGAGTTTTCACTGTATCCCGAACACTCAGGACGGATTCCGTGTTTCTAGAGGAAATCACAGAAATCCTTAGATCCTTAATGTGCTGATACTGGCAATAACCTGCACTGACCTGAAAAGATGAACATGACGTATCATGAAATGGAGAGGAAAAAAAATCGTAGACAAATGCATTATGCTGATATGTGCAAGTAAGCCACAAACAGCTAGGCAGAAAAGCTTGTCCTTGTAAATCAAATGTAGTAAGAATTAGCAAAGAATATAGCCAATCCTGGGTTCCAGCACTATCTAGAATCAGAACTCTGAATTTATTCTTTGCTACTGGGCAAAACTAAGGCAGATTCAATCACTCTGGGAAGCCTGCTCACTCAGCTAGTCAGAAAAGGATAAATGGCACCTTCTTATTGGTTGACAAATAATACCCACCAACCAATAAGAGACTGGTTCTTCCCTTTTGGCCAATAAGATTTCAGATATCTTCTTGAAAAGAAAGTAAACCTTTTGTCCATAAAGAAATGAGAAAAAAAGAGAATAATAATTTTTTTAAAAGAAGACCTTTGTTGCTATGGGACATTATCCATGTGATCAATGATAGCTGCCCCAGAGAATTAATAAAAGAAAGCACTTCTTTGAACATGAAAGTATAAAAAACAGACCAGCTGCCTGGTCTGATCTAAAAGGAAATTTCTATAGTACTATGTAAGAGAAAGTTATTTTGATGTAAATGTCCCCCAAATTATATCTAAGCAGGTTTCAGGAGACTTATATTGAAGTTATAAAGCTTTTTGAAAATTGTGTTAGCAACATGTGAAGGACAAGGACCCAGAAAAGGAAAGATGTGCATGTTTGTTGTTGGGGACGCCCAGATAAAAGCAAGGTGGCCTGGGACACAGGAGATGTCATCAAAGGGCAGCACAGTGCAGAACAAGGCTGTTTTGGAAATAGAGAGTTCTCTGCTCTTAATGAGAAGTGTTCAAGGTGAAGCAGCTGAAGGAGCAGATGGACAACCTAGCAACTTACTAACCATTTCCCTTTCTCCTACTGAAGGTTACAGTTGCTTTTGGAAAATTATGAGTACATTGATTTTTGCTCCCTGACATTACAAATGAGCACAGGCAAGAAATCCTGCCAGGTGAAAAGCAGTGTCAGGTTTTTCAGTGACGGGAGAGGGAAACAGGTCAGAGGATTAAAGCTCGAAGAGTTCAACACTGAAGGTAATGCTGAGGAGGATGAGAAAAGAAGTGAATTTTGTGGACTCAAATGCAGGTGATACTGGTGGTATTTGTTAAGGGCAATGTATCGCTACCTGTCTGGGTTGTGAAGTCCGTGGGAGGGGAGGTAATCCAGAATCTAGCCCCATGTCCTATCTAAAGGATGGGAGATCTGCCAAGACACCCTTGGACCATATCCTTATATCCTTCTTGATCATTTGTTCTTTTTCTTGTTTAAAGGGAACGACAACAGAGAGTGGGTGACATGAGCCCCCTCCCTCCCACACAATGTATATAAAAGGATGAACCAGAGGTGCCTAAGCCGCAAGTTCCGAAGAAGTGGCTGGAGAGGATATATGATTGCTTCTCTGAAGTAGGCAGGATGGGGTTGGAATAAATGACCAGGACCTTACCTTGCACCTTGACTTAAAGAGGAGGGGGAATCACCTTCCAGGATGTCAGATGGCAGGGATTATGTGAAGAGGCAGTGCCTCCCACGTGGAAAGGCAGAGAGTCCAAGGAGACATTTTAAAGAATCAAGGTGATCATGGATAAACAGTGGCTAGAGCCCCTCCATTCACTGTTACCAAGGCAACGGGAAGCAGGGGTTGCTGATGGTTGCCTGGTAACCACACTAGGCGCTGGCGTCCTGTCCAATCTGCTCTCCTCCTCCCCCACCTCCGTTAGCCCTTTTGTGACAGCTTCTCCCCCTTCTTAGTTTTTTTCTCCCTTCCTGGAAAAACAATCATCTCTGCTCTTCATACAAAAGACACTTAAGGCTCCTTTGGATTAAAAAAAAGGGGGGTATCTGGATGTTCATTTTTGGGCAGATTTAACCTATATTCAAAGGTTGCCAACCAAATACAATGTACTTCTTACTCCAGCCGCAGTATTTTCTCTCTCCGTCCCAATACTTTTTTCCTTTATTTACTATCAGTATGGCACACAGAGATTGCGATTGTGGGGGCGGGAAGAGAGAATGAGAACGAGAGAGAGAGAGAGAGAGAGAGAGAGAGAGAGAGAACAAAAAAGGAGAGAAGGGGGGCTTAGATGTGGATATTCTTCACTGAACAGTAGTGCCCCCCAGGTCCCAACAGACGGAGCTCAGAGCTCAGCGGCTGAACCCCCCCCCCCCGCTGTGACGAAGGCGACATAGAATGCCACCCCCCCCCATCAAGACACCGACTCTCAAACCCCTGGAGAAACGAGATAGCCGAGTGTCTCTTTCCTCTGCAACCTCACCTCGTGGCCTCCTCTGAGTGGAGTCTGTGGGATTGCGGGAGCGGGAATGAGAAGTCGAGGCAGACGTGGGAAACCAAGTTACTCCGCGGGCCGGGCGCTGTCCAGTTCTGAATGGTGCTGAAGCAGGATTCGCTAGGGAGGGGCTCCAGGGGCCTTCAACAGCCGCATTCTGACCACTAGAGAGGGGCGAGACAGTGCAAAGCACTTTTCAGCAGATGTCGGCCCCAATCCCCTGCAATCCCTGGCACCTGTCCCTTCCCTTCCCCGGGGTTAGGGGGGTTATGGGCTGCAATCTCAGGGGTAGGAAGAGGGGCCCGCGGATCTCACTGTCACTCAGCGCTTCCCGGCGCGTTCCGCAGTTTGTATTCCGTCGTTTGCTGGGCTCTCCTGGGGTGGGGGGTGTTCGTAAGCAGAGACCCGGAACTCCAGGCGCGCGCCTTTTGCGGGACGCGGAATCTGGCCGCTTTTCTGCAGGCAACAGGTCTGCTACACCTGGAATCAGGGAGAGCAGCGCGGGAAACCCGCGGCCACGGAGTTTGGAGCGCGAGAATGTTGATGCCCGAGGCCCGGGGTGGGGATTGGGGGCGTCTCACCCCGCTCGAGTTCGGCTCCGAGACTACGTGAGGCCACTGTCCCTGCCCTGGGGCGGCGGTGGGCACCTGACTTTCGGGGATGTGAGATCGCCTCCTCTCCAACCCTTCGGAGCAGCCCCGGGGTCCGCCAAGCGACTGCGGTGGGCTGCTCCTCCAATCCGAGTCCTTCGGCCAGGGGAAGGGACGGGATGTTACCTGGCATGGCTCGCGACAGCCGGGGAGGAAAGCCGCTGCTCTTGGTTTGCATCTGGAAGAAAACCCCTCGCCCTGCGCCCGAAGCGCAGGCTCAGGGAAGGACTGGGAGTGAGGAAGCCGTTTTGGAATCACTCGGTTCAATACCTGCGGTCCCTCTGTTCTGTCCGCAGCAGTGGTCGTGCCGCCGGGGAGGGAGGGAGGCAGGTCCGGAGTCAGGACACGGTCCTCGAGTGTGGACACTGTGGCCGCGGCTGGGCTTCGGGGACCAGGGAACAGCCGCTTTAAAGCCGAGACCAACCCACAGGTGGCCTGTCAGGGACACGGACGTTCGTGACGTCACCCTGAAGGCGAGGGGGATGGAGGTGGAGGGGGTCACTTCGCTCCTCATCAAAAAGCCCCTGTGACCATGGCAACGGCTTCCAAGGCGGAGGGGTCCTCCATCCGCATCCCCCCCCTTCCCAGCCGATTTCTTTTTTCCCCAAGGATCCCGCAGCTGGTTGGAGTCAGATCTCGCAGAAGAAGGGGGTACTGCAGAGAGACCACCTCTTGTTCTTTCTTCGGCTGATGAGAGATGAAAAGGGGCTGTCTAATCCTACGGAAAAACACTAAGGAAGACATAGGGCTCCCAGAGGAGACCGTGCAAAATCCTTCATTTCCACAGGGACATTTCCTAGCCTCCAACCCCAATCCCACCTAGCAGGCAAGACCCGGTTCACCTGACCTCAGACAAGTTCTTGAACTCAAGGACCAGGAAGCTCAAGCCTCCCACACACACTCTATGGAGAAGCAGGCCTGAGCTCCGAGCACCAGGCGGCGCCCACGCAGAACCACCTGTCAGGATTCTAGCCTGTGTACAAACCTAGGGCTTCAGAAAAGCCAGCTAACCCAGGAAGTAGCAAACTCTGCTAGCCCGCTTCTCAAACTGGTGGTCCATGAGCTCCAAGATGAAGCAATAGTGACTGGTTCTCTCCTTTGTCAAAAAGATTGGAGAATTTCACTTGGAAATCTCAGTTTTATTGAGCTGCTGTTCTGCATGCCTTCCGTGTTAAAAGGGTCTGGATTTTGGGGCTGAAGAGGTGGCTCGGGGGTTAAGCCTCTGCCTTGCAGGCAGAAGGTCCTGAGTTCAGATCCTAGACCCCACGTATAGACGCTGGACGGAAGCCGGGGTGGCCTGCGTTTCTGGTCCTGGTAGGGCGGAGCCTGTGAATCTCCCTGACAGAGTGAACAAGGAGGAGATGGAGGCGTTCATGGTGGTTCCTGAATCCACCCGTGGTTCTACACACATACACATACATACACACGCACACACATACATACGTATGTGCACACACACATACACACAATAATACATAATAAATACATAATACATAATAAATAATATAAAAAATTTAAAAAAGGGTCTGGATTTCTAGACTGCTTCCATCTGCTTCTCCCTTTTGTCAGTATCACCAAGGATGCTGTTGAAATCCCTGTGTCAAGGGAAAATGAATTTTATTTTGTTCCTGCTTCACCTGCTCACTTCCGGTGGGGACTTACATGCCCACGTTGCATATCAGCAGGTAGTGGCTTCTTCACCCAGTAGCAATTCTTGCTTCTCAGGGCCAACCCTGAATTGACCATACTTCTGTGTTGCCCACATCCTCACTACATAAGCAGCAGGATATTTTCTGTTAGTAAGATGGGGGCTATCTTTTTTTTTTCCTCACTCTATTTTCGTAATTCAAAATATGCATAAGCCAGATATAGTGTCACATGCCTGCGAGTGAAGCACTCAGGAGAGGTGGTAGGTGGATCACTGTGGTAGGAGGATCAGAACTCAGATCATATGAAATATTCAAGTATTTGGAAACATTTAAAAGCCACATTATTTGAGCTGGGGAAAAGGCTCTGTGGAGAAAGGCACTTGTGCACAACACCTGGTGATCTGAATTTGATCCCAGGGAGAGCACCAATTTCTGAAAGTTGTCCTCTGATGTACAAGCCATGTTCTCTTTCCAAACTAAAGAATTCCTTTTATTCATTTATCCCCCAAACATCTGGTCGAATAGAACATTCTTCTATAGTGCTGAGTATTGAACCCAGCATCTTGACGAAGAGCATGCTTTAAGTTTTAAAATTTAAGGAATACATCTTACTCACAAATATATGAAAAGGAGGAAAATTTCAAAGGCACCCGATCTCACCTATTGTTGCATCAACATGACAATATTTTATGCTTTCTGTTTGGCAGTTTAGGTTCTCTGTAAACCATATCCTCACAAATGCAATCAATCTACATTCATACATACACATAAGAAAAAATATACTCCCACTCTGTTTCCTGAGTGGGGGTACAATTTGAGAGCCAGCTTCCCACTTCTTACGCTGTGATGGCTTGTAGCCCCCTGGAATGGGATGCTGAAATAAACCCTTTCTCCCCAATCAAAACCAACAAGAACAAATGCTCCTGACCACAGAGCCGTAGAATTGTAATCACATGCTCCTCTCATAATGTCCCATTTTCCAGGCCAGCCATTACATGGTAATTTTGTTGTTCACTGTTAGTTTTTTTTTTTTTAATTTGTTTTTGAGATGGGGTTTTGCTGTGAGTCCAGGCTAGCTTGGACTTCTCAACTCATGCCTAAGCATTAGTTTAGTACATAGTACAAAGATCACGGGCACATGCCACCATGCCTGGCTTGAAAATAGGCATGTTTAATATATGCAGCAATATGGGAGGGGATTACCTTCTTTCTTTAGCAGTATACAGCCTCCTATGAAGAAAGAGATTTTATTTATTTGAGATTCTTCCTTATTGAACTATCTGGAAATTTTGGATGTATGCAAAAGTAACTTTGTGCTACATCACCTCCAATGTGAGTTCAACGTGATTCAGGGGAATTAGACATGTCCTCCCAGCTGACCTTCAAGATCTCTGGGTAGAAAGCAAACTCCTCCAGCTCATCTTCATTTCCCCTGATTAGTCCCTTAGCACAGTACATTTTTCTTGGACTTATTCCTCTTAGGAGTTTAAGGATGCTGTTATTAATCCATGTCAGTATCTCTATGAACCACTAGATATTTTACCAAACATTTTTCAGGTATGTCTGGCTTGATTTTAGAAAACGCTTGCTCTAGATGGAGAAGTGGCGCTCAGACTTTATTTCACTTTGAGTTACTAGAACTCCCGCTCCTCTCCAAAACCCTACTTGTCTCCTTTGATTTAGTTATCAAATAATTTAAGACTTAAGAATGTGAGATAATTTATCAAAAATGGAAAAAACAACTAGTATGAAAATACTTCCATTTTTCCTATTTTACTTAAAATAGAAGTGTCACTGGTACAATACAGAGTTCCACTTCACATACTAAATTAAATATATATGGAAAATGTATGGTGGAAAAAAGAATTCCTATCTTGTTGATGATGTAAGTTTGTTAGTTAAATTTATTGAAAAAATAATTTTGTAACCTGTATTGAAAATAATAAGTATGTCAGAATCCTTCCGTCTAGTTCTTCCAAATATTATAATAAAATGCTATTAAATACAGGAAATGGGGCTGGAGAGATGGCCCAGGGGTTTAGCCTCTGCCTCAAAAATAGGAAGGATCCTAGATCCCACATGAAAATGCCAGACAGAAATGGCAGCAGCCTGCATGTGTCTGGATCTGAAAGGTAGAGCCTGGAAAATCCCAGAGTGAAGCAATGAGGAGGTAGAGCAAACCACGATGATCCCCAAGTCATACTTGGACCTCCACAGGTACACACAGTGCCTTCTGATACACACAGTCACAGAACATGCTATATAGATGAAAGTATATTATTAGTTAAATTTCTGGTTACTATGGCAAAATGTCTGACAATAAAACATAAGGAAAGAAGGCTTTTATTTTGTTCTACAGTTTGAGGTCCAGTCCATCCTGGCAGGGAAGTCACGGCAGCAGGATCATGAGGCAGCTGCTTCATGGTGTTCAAGGTCAAGATTGAGAGAGAGAGAGAGAGAGAGAGAGAGAGAGAGAGAGAGAGAGAGAGAGAGAGAGGTGCTCGGCTCACTTAGTCATTTTTATTCCGTCCAGGACCTCATCCCATGAAATAGTGCCACCCACACTGAAGACAGGTCTTCCCATCTAGAAGCTCACTCTAGACATACCCAGAGATTAGCCTCCTAGGTGACTCTAGATCTTTCCAAATTGAAAATTGGTATTACCCATCACTGTTTACAGTGTTGTATTACATAATGGTTTTGGAAGGGAAAACAGCATAAATATATCCATATCAGATGATGGTGCATCAGCTGTTGAATGGATGGAATAGTCTACCAACTCTAAGATTTATGTTTATGTTGAAATATGAAGAATATTTGCAATAGAATTTTAGGATGGAAATGAGCTGAATATAGAATTACGTTTACAGTTAGAATTAAGATTTTTTTTTCAGAGCTAGGAATATTACACCTCAAGCCTTGTACATGTTAGACAAATACTCTGCTACTGAGGGACACTCTCAATCTTAGTTAAGGAAAGAAATGGCATTAAGTAGTATACACAGGATTAAAATTGTAGCTCAGTGACAGAACGTGTAATTAATAAATGTGAAGCTCTGAGTTCTAGCCATAGCATTAAAAATTAGGACAGGGATTGGGGAGATGGCTCAGTGGCTTGTCTCACAAGCAAAGACACCTGAGTTTGGATCCCCATATAAACATGCTGGGTGAGTATGGTAACCCACCTGTAATTTTAGCTCTGGAAGGCAGACCCTGGGAATCCCCTGAGCAGGCTGGTTAGCCAGACTAGCTTTAACATCATGCTCTGGGTTTAATTAGTAAACCAGGCTCACAACAGTAAGGTGGAAGAATGATAGAGGATGATTCCCATATCATCCTTAGGCCTCCACGGGCACACACATTCAAATGCACTTGTGTACATATACCCACCCCGCATGCAAACACACACACACACACACACACACACATACACGCACCATACCTGCATACATGAAAGAAAAACATATAAAAAGCGGAACAGAGGTTCCATCATAGTGTGACAAAGTCTCTAGTAAAATGAAAAGATTACAGGTGATTTTACCCCTCCCACTTTAATCATGTTTCCCAAAGTTTCTACCACCTGATTATGTGGTTTTTGTAATTCAAATGTACTTTGATTGAAATAGAGGAGGTGGTGGTACTTATCATGTGCCTTTCACTTATCTAGCCCTGTTCCAGATGGGCATAATTGGGACAGATGTGGAGACCTGTGTAGATTGCCTTGGACCTTGCCTGGGGTATTCAGTGACCAGGACGTGTTTATCAGCAAAAATGCTGATAAGGGACATTTGGTTGTTAGCGAACTCAGATACATCACCAGTCCAGCTGGCCTCAGCCTCCTCTCCAGTGTGAGCTTGCTCTGTTTCTGACCACACTCCCCTACAAACCTGAACTCATAAAAATGATGATTATGACAATAATAAGATTTTTCTTTACTTTTTCGGTGACAGAATGTTGCAGTCCACATGCATGGTTGCTGATAAATGACCATCACACAGCTTAAGGGAACAAGGAGTTTACTTTGTTACGACAGTCCAATTACAGTCCTCAGTCCGGCTTGACGGAAGAGCACGCACCAACACCAGGGCTGAGGGAACTGGCCACACCATCACTGCATAATGGCTGAGAGATGGACAATCCTTACTTGTCAGACCAGCATGTCTGGCCAAGTGAACAGAAGGATGCCAATTCTCTCTACCAACTCTCTGTGATTTATTCGAGCCTAGTCCCACCCACCATAGGCTGAGCCTTCCCAATAAGCTAGACAATCTCTTGCAGGTTTGATCTGGGCTTAACTCAACCATCAGCTCTCTACAAATGTGCCCAGAGCTCAAACCCTCCACTGTCAAGTTGACACCTGTGCTTAACTATGACACAGAATGTGATAATTACTTTTCTCATCCCGGTGACTAAATATCTGACAGATCTTAGTTAAGGACAGAAGGGAGCACAGCATAGGAGCAAATTCAGATGACCTGGACATGTAAATGACTTATAGGTATTACACCTAAGGCATTATTCATGGGGAATAATGCCTTTTCCCTTATTCATGGGGGAAAAATCATCGATAAACTACACTTAATTAAAATTAGACATTTCTGCTGTCTAATTCAGTCAAGAGAAATAAGAAAACAAATTACAAACTGGGAGATAATACTTGCGAAAGTATACTTTATAAAGATCTATTACCAAAATGATACAAAGAACTTTTAAGACTCAACAGTAAGAAAACAATGTAATTAAAAACTGAGACAAAGGGCTGGCAAGATAGCAAGTGGTAAAGTGCTCATTTGCAAATCTGACAGTCAAACCCTGGGAAACCCATATGGTAGAAGAAAACTGATTTCCAAAAGTTATCCCATACATCATGCCATGCATATATAATCCTCAATGAATCTCTCTCTCTCTCTCTCTGTCTCTTTTTCTCTCTCTCTCTCAAATAAGACAAAGACCTGAACAAACACCTCACCAAAGAAGAGATCACAGGGTCATATGCATCACTTCATATGCCCTCCAGAGCATCAGCTGAAGCAAGATACTACATCTGAGAGGTCAGTATCTAGAACCAATGATTCCAACCTGGCAAGGATGTGGAGCTGAAGGAACACTGGTTAATTGCAAGTGGGAATATGGATGGTACATGTGATTTAGAAGAAGCTTGTCCATTCCTTTCAAAGCTAAACATATCCTTACTATATCAGTGACTTTTCTCATTGCTATGACAAAATGCCTGACAAAAATAGTGTAATGGGGCTGGAGAGATGGCTCAGGGTTTAAGACTCTGCCTCGAAAGCAGAAGGTCCTGAGTTCAGATCCCAGATCCCACATAAAAATGTCAGGCAGCAATGGCTGCGGCCTGCAATTCTGGCCCTGGTGGATGGAGCCTGAGAAATTTCAGAGCAAAGCAAGAAGGAGATAGAAGCAATCCAGGATGATTCCTAAAATCATCCTTGGTCCCCCACAGGGACGCACAGTGCCCTCTAATACACACACACACACACACACACACACACACACATACACACACACACACACATTTAAAAAAAAGTAGTGGAAGGAAGGAAAGGTTTCTTTGACTTACAGTTTGAGTGTGGTCCATCGTGGTGGGGAGTCACAACAGCAGGAGCATGAGGTAGCAGGTCACATTGCACCTGCATTCAGAAGAGACAAAAATAAATAAAGTGAATTTGGGTGCTTAGCTTGCTTTCACCTTTTTATTCAGCCTGGGATTGGGCCATGGGATGGTGCTCCCCACATTCAGAATGCCCACATTAAGTCTTTCTGGAAACAACTTCATAGACATGCCCAGAGGTGTGCTTTCATGGTGATTCTAAACACAGTCAAGTTTGCAATAAAGCCCACACATTATGTTATATGACCTATCAATCATATTCCTAGCTGAAATTTAAGTCAACACAAAACTCATGCACGAATTTTTTTAAACATTTTTTATTATCTCCGCTCATACAAGCTTAATAGGTACACCGGTTCCCTTCCTCCCTCCTCTTCCCCCCCCCACCCCCTGCTCACCCTCCCCTCACCCCTCCCTCCTCACCCCCAGTGCCTCCCTTCCCCCAATCCCCGGAGAATCCTTTAATGTGCATGCCAAACTCTCCTCTGGGTCCTCCTCTCCGATGATATACAAGGACCCAGAGGCATTTCCCTGAACCCTTTCCTGTGTTCCCCTTAAGCATAGGAACACTATTTTAGCTGTCAATCCCTTGCCTCCAAGGATCTTGGTTCATGCACGAATGTTTATAACAACTTTGTTCATAGTTGCCAAAACTCAGAAGAAACCAAGAAGTCCTTCAATAGATGATTGGTTATATAAACTATAGAACATCCAGACAACAAAATATTATTCTGTGCTTGATAATACAGTTCTAAAATGAAGGGCCTTTGAGCAATTAAGGTATGAAAAGATACAAAGGAAATTTACATGATTATTTTTAAGTGAAAAGAAGCCAATCTGGAAAGTCTGCATGACATACGATTGTAACAGAATGATACTCTGGAAATAGTAAAACTACAAAGACAGCTAATGGATGAATGTTTGCCAGGGTTAGGAGAGAGAGGTGATGACAAGACAGAGCACAGAACATAATAATGATAATAATAATGTTTATTCACTATTATATCACAATATAATAATATCAGAGTTACCTAGCATAGTAAAGTGCACCCTTAATCCCAGAACTAAAGAGGCTGAAGCAGGAGAATCACCAGTTTATTATCAACCTGGCTACATAAGAAGACTTGTCTCAAACAAAGAAAAATAATGGCATTAGTGTCTAGTCTTTTATGTGTGATATAACGGTACGTGTCGTCATTTTCATTTAGCTAAACCCACAGAAAGTACGACATCTAGAGAGAACCCTACAAGCCAGGTGTGGTGGGGCACAGCTATAATCCCAACGCACAGGAAGTGTATGCAGGACCAGAAATTCAAGATCATCCTCAGCTACATACTGAGTTGGAAGACCAGACTGGGCTATATGTCTCAAAAACACCTCAGTGGGTAAAGGACCCACGAGCAAACCTGGGGACCTGAGTTCAATCCCAGAGGCTACATGGTAGGAGGAAAGAACTGACTTCTGAAAATTGTGCTTTAACCTACACACACACACACACACACACACACACACACACACACACACACACACACATACCTGTTCTCTCTCTCTCTTTTCTCTCTGCCTCTCTCTCCCCCTCTCAAATAAATGTATAAGATACCTTATAAAATAAAAAAGAGTGAGCTGTAATGTAAACTTAATGATGTGTCCCTGTAGGACACCCATGCAGGAAGCCTACCCCTCTGGGTGGATGTCTACAGTGTGCTCGAAGGGCAGGGAACTGGACTCTTTTAACTTTCTGTGCACAATTTGCTATAAACCCGAAGCTGCCCTGAAAAGGAAAGACCATTTAAAAACAGGGGAAAAGATTTACATCTCCTTGTAATTCAGGATGGTTGAATGGGGACATTGTCATGATTATCACAGCAGGAAGCTCCATTTCATCTTCTAAGAGATTATATATAATGAAGGAAAAAAGGAAGCAAAGGGGACAGATCAAATTGTGTGTGTGTGTGTGTGTGTGTGTGTGTGTGTGTGTGTGTGTGTGTGACATCGACCATAAGCCTCCAGTTCACCCCTGTGTCTCTTGCGTTTACAGACTCACCAAGGTCACTGAGCCCCAGAGCCTGGAGCGACAAGACATTTTTTTAGTATATGTGCCGCTGAAGCGAGCACAACAAGACATCTGTTCAAGACAGGAAATGCTATTTCAGAATGAAATCCTAGCCAAGGCTGCCAGGGGCGGTGCACAAACCCATGAGACAAAGGTTCTCGGAGCACCTAACTGGATTTCCCCATGATGATAGGAAAGCAAGGGTTTTGATTGAAATTTCCCCCCCAGCAAACTGGTTTCTTCCAGTCAAGTTGATGGAAAGAGGTCATCCTAGGAATACTGTGGATGTGAAGCAGTGGCGGGAGCAGGGCAGGAGATGGAGGAGGGTGTGGAATGGGGGTAAGGCACTATATCCTGTCCATGATGAGGAATTCGTTGGTCACCTTCCGGAAGACAAAAGCTGAGCTGCTCAGATGAGAGTCTTGTGGTCTCCCTGTCCTGGGAATGTCAAGAACTGCTCATTCCATCCTTTCCCAAATGATTTACCTTGGCGTGACTCCTAAGAGCTGATTTTAGTTCCTGTCTCTAGCACTTGCCAGGGAAAGGCTATTCTGATAGATAGAACCCTGGGGTGCTGGGACTGATTTATTCTCGGGGCCCTTCTCTGGGCAAGTGGATTTTTATCTGTACTATTAGAGCACACTGGGGAACACGAGGGGAGATTGAGTTCCTCTTCTTTATCTATAACCTAATTCTAAATTAGTGTGAGCTATAGTTATAAATCTCAGACTGAGTAATGCTTATTATGCTTTGCCATTTCATTTTATGTGCTAACAATAGTATCATACATTAAGCAGAATTTATAGTATTCCAAGTGCTCACTTGCGTATGAGCATAGTTGAAAACCCTACCAGGTAGAAAATGAAGGGTCCTCATCCTCTTTTGAGTGAAGAAACCTGTGAGGCAGAGGATAGAAGGACACCTCACAATCAAACACCAATGTCTGCCGTCAAACAACCTCACACTTTTTTAAATGAATTATTAAGCATTTGGGGGAATATTCAAAATACAGAAAATAGGAGCTGGAGATGTGGGGCTCAGTTACAGCAAGTGCTTGTCTAGCATACTTGAACCCCTGGCCATGGCAGTGCATGCCTGTAACCCCCAAACTCAGGAGATGGAGGCAGGCGGGCCAGAACTTCAGCCCAGCCTCAGTTATATAGAGAATTGCAAATCAGCTTTGCATAACAGACCTTGTCTCAAAACATACATGCACGCACACACACACACACACACACACACACACACACACACACACGTTTTTTCCAGAAAATATTAAAAATTACCTACTTACCTCCCTGTTTCAATAATTAAAACATACGTGGTTCTTATGCTCTTAAACAAGAAATGAGGAATGAGGGCTGGAGAAATGAGGGCTCAGGGGTTAAGACTCTGTCTTGCAAGCAGAAAGTCCTGAGTTTGGATCCCAGGTCCCACATAAAAAACACAGGCAGCCTGCACTTTTGGCCCATGGTGGGCGGAGCCTGGGAAATCCCAAAAAGAAGCAAGAAGGAGGTAGAAGTGATGTAGGATGATTCCCAAAGTCTTTGGTCCTCTGCAGGGACACACACACAAAATAAGTAAGTAAAATTTTTTTATTTTTTTATTTTTTTAATTAACATGTTTTATTATTATTTTCGCTCATACAAACTTAATAGGTACACCGGTTCCCTCCCTTCCTCTTCCTCCCCCCTACCCCCCTGCTCCCCTTCTCCTCACCCCTCCCTCCACATCCCCCAGTGCCTCCTCCCCCAATCCCCGGAGAATCCTTTAATGTGCCTGCCAGTCTCTCCTCTGGGCCCTCCTCTCTGATGACGTACAAGGACCCAGTGGCTTTTCCCTAAACCCTTTCCTGTGTTCCCCTTAAAACAAGAAACGAAATGATACAAATATAGCTATTGCTCTTCCATTTCTTACTTTCCTTGCAGATATGATCACTATTAAGTCAAAACCTGTTATCTGAAGAAGCGGGGATGGAGGGATGCAGGGATAAGTACTCAATATGCTTGTAAAACTAGAAAAAATAAATTTTAAAAAATGAAAAAAAAAGTTGTTTTCCACATTGAAAAAGATCTGTTCCCGTTCCATGTTTCTAAACAACTGTACTTAATAGCCTACATTATTATTACATGTAGTTTTGCTTATTTAGTTAGTTATTTGAGAAGAAAGAGAGAGAGAAAGGGAGAAAGAGGGAGGGGGAGAGAAGAGAGAGACAAGAGAGAAAGAGAAAAAGAGAGAAAGAACGTGCCACAGTGCATATCGGGAGGCCAGAGAACAACTTGAGAAAATCAGGTCTTTCCTTACACCACGTGACTCAAACTCAGGTCACCAGGCTTGTGCCTTGATCACCTGTGCCATTTTACTGGCCCCTATTTCTTTATTTTGAGGAAGAATC
The DNA here is from genome assembly GCA_023101885.1 of Typhlomys cinereus. NCBI lineage: Eukaryota > Metazoa > Chordata > Mammalia > Rodentia > Platacanthomyidae > Typhlomys > Typhlomys cinereus. The sequence continues at coordinate 1,263,675 of JALPQD010000145.1, forward strand.
TGGCTGTTGCCCTGGTGGCCTCTAGTCTCCAGCTCCTCCCGCCTCTGCCTCCCCGGTGCTGGCTGGCAGGAGCGCGCCACCACGCCTGGTTTGTGCTTCACCTTTTCATATTCACATTATAAACTTTGCGGTTTTTGTTTGTCTCTTTGTGTGTGTAGATTGTGCAAGTCACGTTTCCTCCTCTAGTGTTTTCTGCCTTAAATCATCGAGGCAAGGTCTCTTACTGCAGGATGGTTTGTCTAGGTGGGGCAGGGGGCCGTGGAGGGCCCACGTGCACTTTGTATTTCAGTTAGAGGCGGGCTTGGAGGCCAGGTCCAGCTCTTTCACATGGGAATTCAGGTCTTCTTGCTCGTTCAGTAAGATACCTACCCACGGAGCTATCTCCCAGCCCTGCTTGGTGAATATCTTGAAACACATCTTTCTCATTAACATATTTCTCACATGACCATGTACACACCCATGAATTCCTTGTTTTTTCCCCCTATATTTTTCTATAGTTTTTTCAAATTCCTGTATTTTTCACTGAACCGTAAGCTGTTTCTATAATTCACTAGTTACAAGCAGTGTTAAAGCAAACATTCTTGTTTCTAGAGTATTTCATGGAGTGAAACATTATTTCTGGCGCGAGGCCTTCTTTAGTGCTTGTATCTAGAGGCAGTGTTGCTGGGTTGGAATGTATACACAACTTCACATTAATTGGATGTTGCAAAGATACTCTCAAAGTAACTGTGACAATCTATCTTCCAAGATCAATATCTAAGAAATCATGATTCACCCTACATCTTCAACATTAGTCATTAGTCCTGTTCATTTTTCAAAGTTGATGGGTGCAATATTTGTTATTATATTTGCTTTACTTTACATCGTCTTCCAGGCTACCCAGTTTGGATACCATTTACTTACTTATTTGCTTATTTTTGAGACAGAGTCTCATGTGTCCCAGACTGACTTTAACCTCACCATGAAGCTGAAGACAACCCTGAGCTCCGATCCTCTTGTCTCTAGCTGCCAAATAATGGGTTTGCACGTGTGTACCACCATGCCTGGTTTTATGTGATATTAACACTTGATTAGAGGGCTCCCTGGATGCTAGGCAAGCACTCTGTGAAGTCAGCCACATTCCAGCCTTCATTGGGCATCCCTTAAAACTTTATAGTGTGCTTGGGTAGCTTTTTTCTGGAATGATTGGTTCCACCTTTACTTACTGTGCAATATTCTTTATTTTTTGTTATTAATTGGTAGAGGTGATTGAGCTACTCTAGTTGATTATATGCTCATTGATAATATGCTTTGAAAGTTCAATTTTGTTAGTTTATATGTTTTGCCTCCACTAAAGTTTTTAGATTTAATATTTGCTGAATTTATCTTATTTATGATTTCTTGTACCTTATTTAAGGACTCATTCTCTGCCAGCCAGATGTGGTGGTGTGTGCCTGCAATCTCTGCACTCAGGAGGCTGAGAGAGGAATGAGTTAGAGGCCAGCCTGGGCTACATAGCTGTGCCAGGCTAACCTGGAATTCTCCACCCTTTGTCCTCCTGCCTCAGTCTCCTGAGCTCTGGGCACACCATGCCTGTTAGTTTTTCTCATTTTTGTTTTTAATACTAGATGCATTCTTAGTTTTGGGATATGATGTAAAGTTTTTTATTTAATTGTTTATTAATTTTAATTTCCATGTAAATGTTTCTATTTTCAGACACTCACAGACCAGCTTCTTATATATCCACAGGTCTGTTTTTGTTCTCTATGTGAGTTTGTTTAAGCATAGTTCTGTCACACAGCAGTAACTCCCACGGCTTTATGATAAGTCCTTTTTGTTATTTGTTTGTTTGCTTTTAGACAGGAGCTTGCTAGGTAGCTCTGTCTGGTTCTGGTGCTCACCGTGTAACCCAGATTAGCCTCAAACTCACCTCTGGCCACCTGCCTCTGCCTTCTGAATGCTAGGATTACAGACTCTGCGCCACACTCAGCTTCTACAAGTCTTGATATCTGTTGGGAGAGCTCCCTTGTCTTACATCTCATGATTAACTTGATTATTCTTGGCTCTTTAATTTTACATCAAGTTAAAAGCAATTTCTCAAGTTCACAACACAAATCCTCTAGCTTCCTATTAGAATCACAATAAATTAACAAATTAATTTGGGAAAATTGACATTGTAACCGCTGCCATAACCCACATATGTTCAGTGGTCTCATTTCTCTGAGTCCCAATAAATGACATATCATTATTGGATTTATCCCTAGGTAGGTAAGAGCTTTTCTTATTATTACAAATAAGTTCACTCATTAAATTTTCTTTTAAAATTAGGTGTTGCTAAGGAATGTGATTCTCTTTTTCTAAACTGAGAAATAATTCTCATGCCATAAAAATCCACTCTTTCATTTCTGTGTGTCTTTCTGGGTGTGCTGATATGAGTGTATGTGTTGGCGGAGGTCAGAGGACAAACTTCAGGCATTGATTCTCACTTTCCATCTTGTTTGAGACAGGTTCTCTCTCACAATTAGGTGTCAAATTGGGTCAAGACTGGAAGCTCTGGGCACATTTGTAAGGAATTGGTCATTGAATTAACATGGGAGATTGTCTAGTTGATGGGGAAGGCCCAGCACATGGTGGGTGGGGCTAGATCTTGGACAGATGAATAATATGGAGGGAATTGGTAAAGGACACAGGCATCCTTGGTATAGTTGGCTACTGTTGGTCTGACAAGTAAGGACTGTCACTGTCTCTCTTGTGACTGAATGGCTATGGTGTGACCACTTCCTTTGACCCCTGGTGATGGTGTGGGCTCTCCTGCCAGGCTGGACAAAGAACTGTATCTTAGAGCCAAGAATAAAATCCCTATAAGTCAGCCAGTGAGTTTCTGAGGGAGTGTCTCATTTCCCTGTAGGAGCACTGGGATTACGTACCCCTGTACTATGTGACCAATTTATATGTGGGTTCTAGTGATTCAAACTTAGGTCTTCATGCTCATGACCTAGGTTAGTTTTTTAAAACCCACTGAACCATCTCATAAACCCCAGATTCACACAATCAATTAATTAACCAATTGATTGATTGATTGATTGATTGATTAATTAATGTGTATGTGTGTTTGTGTATCAGAGGATACTTTGTGTCCCTGTGAAGGACAAGTGGTAACTCAAATTCACTCTTTTAAATAAGCATAAAATGCAGTGTTTTTTAATACATTAATGAAGTTGTGCAGCATCCCTACTTTCTAGGCCCACAACGCTGTCATCACTCCAAAAAACAACTCTCTACTCTGCTCCCTCTTCCTTCCAGTCTTTAGAAACTTCTAACCTCTCTATTTCTATCCATGTGACTATTTTGAAATCACTATATCATCGGGTCATGCAATATGCAGACTTCAGTACAGGGTCCATCCATGTTGTAATATGTATTAGGGCTTCATTCCCTATGCAAGAAAAATATTCTGTTACAGAACTGGAGAGGTAGGTCAGCTGGTAAGGTGCCTACTCACAAACCCAGAGACTTGGGTTTGATTCATTGAACCCCACATAGTGGAAGGAGAAAACCGACTTTCGAAAATTGCTCTCTGGGCTGGAGAAATGGCTCAGGGGTTAAGACTCTGTCTGGCAAGCAGAAGGTCCTGAGTTTGGATCCCAGATCCCATATAAAAAGGCCAGGCAATAAACAGTCATGACTTATACTTCCAGCCTTGCTGGGCAGAGCCTGGGAAATCCCAGAGTGAAGCAAAAAGGAGGTAGAAATAATCCTGAAGTCAGGATTGGGTCTCCACACTGTCTTAATCCTCAAAAATAATAATTTATGAAGGATCATCTTCAATTCTTCTTGAAATATTTGGTAGAATTCAACAACTAAGCCCTCTGGCTGTGGTTTTTGTTTCTGCTTTGATTACTTGTCTAGGTTGGTTTAGTTTTTCTTTATCTTTTTGTCTTGGCTTTAAGAGTATATGTAGTCCCAGGAATTTGTCAATTTCATCTAAATTTTCTAATTTGCCAGCTTTCATTTGTTCTTTTTTAACTTTTTCTTTTCTCTTCTTGTAAGGTTAGTAGTATTGTAAATGTTCGCTCTTACACTCTTGATTATAGTAATAAGAATCCCCTTTCTCTCTCTCTCTCTCTCTCTCTCTCTCTCTTCTTGCTTCTTAGTTAGAGGTTTGTTAATTTTGTTGACTTTCCCAAGAACTTTCAGTTTCTATTTTTTGTCTATTGTGCTATTGATTTTGAACACCAATAATCCCCCTGTCATGGTTCGAAATGTGTCCCCCAAAGTCTCATGTGTTTGGCAAGGTCATGGCACCTTGAGAGGTGGAGCCTTGCTGGAGGAAGGCAGTCACAAGGGGTGGGCCTTGAGGTGGATTAGTCCCACCCTACCTCCAGGAACGTTCTGCCTTTGCTGCAAGCACTCTGCAGCTCTCAGCCTCCAAGATGTCTGCGGTGACTTAGCCTCCTCCAGCTTTGGCCAACCAGCCATGCCACCTCTGCTTTGAGACTGTACCTTCCCTCTGGAACCGTAAGCTGAATAAACCTCCTTTTCTCCCTTAAGTTGCTTGACTTTGGGTGCTCTCTCACAGCAGTAGTTAAGAGTAACTCTTAACACCCCCCCCAAAAAAAACTTACTGGGTCACAACATTTGCAGACTCTATTTCATCTCCCTCCGTCTGATGTGAGGACAACATGCTGTTTTTAGAGTCCAGTCAGTACCATGCTGATAATGAGCAGGCACATTCCTAACCTTGAAGAGAACTTTCTTGTGTTTCATCATAGTGCTAGCTGTGAAGTGATGCCCTCTAGTAGGAGAGGCAATTTCCTTTTGTTTCGGATTTGTCGAAGGTTTTATCTTAAATCAATATTGAATCTTACTGAATGCTTTCTAGATTTGTTTGGTACTCCTAAGATTCATTTCCCTTTTAATCGATTAAACCTGAATTAATTTATAATACATGATGAGATTTACAGTTGTTAAAGTTGCTAGTGTACTTTGTGAATTGGGCTTACTGAAAACTTGTTCAGGAATCTTTGTATTGGTGTTCTGTGTATTTATTTATTCCCCATGTTTCTTCTGTTTAGTTGTTCTTCTATTCCTCCTTATCACCGTCCCCCCTTCCCTTTTTCTTTTACTGCATGATTTTTGCCTTCTTTTTTGAGATAAGGTTTACTTGTGTAGCTCAGGCTGGTCTCAAGCTTGTGATTCCCCTTTCTCAGCCTTCTGAGTGCTGGGTTGCAGGCATGGCCCATCATCCTGTTACTCTGCAAGATTTTGTGATATAGAGAATTTAAAAAATTGTAGTAGAGGGGGCTGAGGGTGGCTCAGGGGTTAAGCCTCTGCCTTGCAGGCAGAAGGTCCTGAGTTCAGATCCTAGACCCCACGTATAGACGCTAGGCAGAAGCGGGGGCGGCCTGCGTTTCTGGTCCTGATAGGGCGGAGCCTGTGAATCCCTTGGGAGAGTAAACAGGGAGGAGGTGGAGGTGGTCCTCGGTGGTCCTCGGTGGTTCCCGAATTCGCCCGGTGATTCCCGAATTCGCCCGTGATTCTACACACACACACACACACACACACACACACACACATGCACAATTGAATAAATAAGAAAAAAATTTTAAAAAATTGTGGTAGAATTTCCACATAAAATGTTCTTAATATTACAGCATGTATTTTAGGGCCGGGGGATGACAGATTTTTATAAAATATTAACCTATTTGAATCTTTAGAGGCCTATTGAGACTTGCATATCTTCTTGAGTCAGTTTTGTTTATTTACATTTTGTATACAATTTTATCTAAGTTTCCAAATGCATTGACATAGCTTCACTTTCTAGCTCTTAAAATTCTAAAGTTCTTACAATTTCTCTAGATATGCTCTTTTTCTCCTTCCTTCCTTCCTTCCTTCCTTCCTTCCTTCCTTCCTTCCTTCCTTCCTTCCTTCCTTCCTTCCTTCCCTCTCTCTCCCTCCTTCCCTCCCTCCCTCCCTCTCTCTCTCTCTCTCTCTCTCTCTCTCTCTCTCTCTCTCTCTCTCTCTCTCTCTTTCTTTCTTCTGAAACTAAAATCCTGGGTGGATAAAATGACCACACAACCTTGGTGTCCTGAATTCTATCCTTGGAACTCAAAAGGTAGAAGGAGAGAACTGACTCTCCGACGTTGTCTTTTGATCTCATGTGTGTATGTACCCCCCATATACAAAATATATAGAGAGAGAAGATAGAGAGAAACAGAAGAGAGAGAGAAAAATCAGCACAAAACATACAAAATACAGCCAGACAGAAACCTACTTTACAAATCTATCAAAAATGTAATTTAAAAAGTCTCAAACAATATACATTACACAGGGAAACACTGAGGGGAGAGAGAGAGATGTAATTTGGTGGTACAGCCCTTGCCTAGCAAAGTCATAGTTCATTTCTTTCTTACTAGCTGGGGATGACCTTGAACTCATGACCTTTCCCCTTCTGCCTTTCAAGTATAATCCTGAGATTACAGTAATGTTCCACCATGTGTGGTTTATTCAGTCCTGAGGATAGAATCCAAGAATTTGTGAATACTAGGGAAGTCCTCCACCAACTAAGCTATATTTCTAGCCTTCTTTTTATCCCTTCTAACATGCATTTAGGGCTGCAGTTTATCTCAAAGTACTGTTTTTGGTGTATCCTATTTGGCTTCAGTGTTCTGGGGCCTTTGCAGGATGGCATATTACAATGGAGAGCATGTCAGAGCAAAGTTGCTCACTGAGAGAGAGAGAGAGAGAGAAAGGAAGACGGAAGGAAGACAGAAGGAAGGAAGGAAGGAAGGAAGGAAGGAAGGAAGGAAGGAAGGAAGGAAGGAAGGAAGGAAGGAAGGAAGGAAGAGAAGGAAACCTATTCATGTCAATTCTTCCAGTTACATTTGGCATGGACATTAGATTTAGCATGTTCTCTCCCTACATTTAGTTCATGAGGTGGTTTAGGCAAATTTTGTGTGTGTGCACATATGTGTGTGCATGTACATGTATATATGTGCACATGTGAAGTCAGAGGTTGGTGGTAGGTGTCTTCCTCTATCTCTCTTCACCTTAGTTTTTGAGGCAGGGTCTCTCCCTGAACATGGGGTTCCCCAATACAGTCTGACTAGCTGATGATCCGGTTTCAGGGATTTTCCCAAGGTAGGATTACAGGCAAGTACTGACTCATCTGGCTTTTTGTTAATATGGGTTCTGACCTCAGACCCTCAAAGTTGTGCTGGAACTTTCCCTAAAGAAGTTAACATTGGGCTGAGATAGCTCAGTGGGTAAGATATCTGTTGGCAAACAAGGTGACCTAAGTTTAATCCTCCAGAGCCCACATGGTAGAAGTACCGATGTCCACAAAGAAGTTCTCTGATGTCCACTCACACTCCATGACATATGTGAGTTCTCTCTCTTTCTCTTACATATACATAAATAAATAAAACACACAAAAGTCAACATTAAGTAATCTGAGCATTTATCTCCTCAATAGGGCTGAATCATTTCCTAGAGTGAGGACATCAGCCAGCATCCAGAGGTTGCCTAAGGCACCATCAAATTTAGCTTTTCTGATTCTTGCTTTTAAACCTCTCTTCTGCTGATTATATCTTGTTTCATTTTTTTCTTTTTCTTTTTAAATCATTTCAGGCTTACAGAAAAGTTACAAGAACAGCAGAAAGAATTCATGCATAGTCAGACATCCAGAAGACCAGGATAACTGGTCTAGTCTTCAGGGCCAGCAAACTAGCATTGTTCCGTATAAGGCCTTCATCATCTTCCTCCTAACCTTCCACCTCCCACTCCTGTTTATTTTTTGTTTCAGGAACTCACATTACATTTGACTATCACATCTTAGTCTTTGAACAAGTGCTTCTTGCCTTATCTTTAAATATGTATTTATGAAAGAGACAGACAGAGAGAGATCAAAGGACAACTTTTGGTTTGCTCCTTCCATCTTTATGGGCTCTAGGATTATACTCAGGTCTCCAGATTTGCATACAGATACCTATACCTGCTGAGTCGACACCCAGGCTTCTCAGTTCACACACACACACACACACAAGTACAGGACACTACATTTTAACATGGGACCTGGGATCCGAACTCAGGGCCTTTTGCTTGTAAGATAAGAGTCTTAATCCCTAAGCCATCTCTCCAGCTGAATATTTTGTTTTTAAACATGAGTTCTGAGAAATCGAACTTAGGTCCTTACAAATGCATGACAAGTACTTTACTAATTGAGTTATCTCCCCACCTCTTAAGGTAAATTTGCATTGGGTACTGCTGGAGGAAGGGTTCAAATTCTTTTTTTTTTTTTTTTTTTTTTTCCACTCATAACAAACTTAACAGGTACACCGGTCCCGTCCCTCCCTCCCACCTCGAGACACGCAGATCTCTGTCTCCTCTGAAGAATGTAGAAAATCTCCCTGGTTTCAAGATCACACTGCTCCCTAGATTCCTGATGCAATTCCCTTGTTCTGTGCCTTAACTTGCTTGTGCACTGCTGCTGCTGCTGCTTTCTATCCTGCCTGGAGGGAAGGAATCATAATCTCTGTCCAGGTACTAGATTGCAAGGAATAGGAAGGAAAACTCAAGGCAAACAAAATTGTAATATGTAATATTTCTATATGTTATTACGCTACTGTAGTATACATGGTACTCTACCTGAAAGGCTTTTCTTCATTCTTTCTCAGTTCTCATTGAACATGAAACACACACACACACACACACACACACACACACACACACACACACACACACACACGGGATGTGTTGCATGTACCTGTAATCCCATGTATAGAGTTCAAGACCCACCTGGGCTATATAAGACCCTGTCTCAATAAAAACGACAGCAACAACGAAAACAAAATAAAATAAAACAAAAACCAGTGGAACCGCGGGAGTCGGTGCCCACCAGAACTTTCTGGCACCTCTTAGTGGAGCAGAGACTGTTCAATAGCTGCTAACTAGACTCTCTTGCTCTGTCACACTCCCTCAAGAGTTTGTCTTAGCTGTAGGATCATCGAGGTTGCCTGGCAACCACCAGCAGGTCGGGCTCTCACATGGCTTCCTTAAAGAAAATGGCAAAGCCCTCTTCCTGTGGCAGTCTGAACAGGGCCTAATTAGTGCAAAGCAGAATCGATGTTGGGGGAGGGAAGGATGTAAAATGGCAAAAACAGGGTGAAGAGTACAGACGAAGGGCTTGAAATGTGCACTTGGGAGCCCATGTGATAATAGCAGTGATTTCTTAAGGGCCTGTGCTTGGAAATTGTCCACAGCTGAAATCTGAATTTCACGGTGTACTGCCTTCGTGATGGAACACTGAGCAGGGCCCAGCTAGGGAGATGTCTTAGGCTAGTGCATGGGCTGCCATGGAAGGAATTAGGGATCTTTAACCTGGAGAAGACTTGTTCGGAGGTTGGGAGACATCTTGCCTTCAAATATGTGGAGGCTGGATATGCAACAGAGCTCTGGATGGTTCTAGAGACAGAAATAGATGCATTCTCATGAAAAGGGAGCTTTTATTTTGTAATAAACGACTATGAATATTCTTTCTCTCTCTCTCTTTTTTTTTTTTTTTTTTTGAGGTGGGATTCTCATGAAGTCCAGGCTATCCTCGAATTCAGAATGTAGCTAAGGATGGCTTGAACTCCTGATCCTCTTCCCTCCATCTCCCAAGTACTGGGATTAGGCATGAACTACCATGCTCAGTTTATGTGGTACTAGGATCAATCCCAGAGCTGTGCACATGTTAGGCATGCAGGCTGCCAACTGAGCTGCATCTCCGGCCCACAGGGAGTTTGAAAATGAAACTGGCTTCTGTAAGAAGTCTGTCATGTGTTGGTGGAGCCAACACAACCTGTCAGGGAAGAGCGACCACTGATGGAGCTGATATGTTAGATGTGTCCAGAGCAAATAGGGTCTGGACCACTTGGCCTCTGCGAGACCTCCATTCCTGAGTAGGCACAAATATCTGTGCAAGGGGATAGGACTCACCCCACTGTCTTGACCTATTTGGATATCTAGAGCAAAATGCTAAAAACTAGGTGGTTGCTAAACAATAGAGACTTAATGCTAAAAACTAGGTGGTTGCTAAACAATAGAGATTTGTTCCATATAGTTCTGGAGGCTGGGAAGGCTACGATGAAGGGTTAGCAGATTCCATGTCTGGCGAGGTTCTGCTTGCTGGTTTTTAGGTTTTGTCCTCACACGGTAAAAGGGTCAAGAGAGTTCTCTCTGGCCTCTGCTAAAAGGGACTGAACTGCTGATGGATTTATGCCTAACATAAATGAAGCCCTAAATTTGATTTTCAACACCATACACAACCAGACATGATGGTGAATGTCTATAATCCCTCTATCTGGTAAGTGGAGGCACCAACGATCAAGAGCCCAAGGTCATCCTTGTCTACATAGCAATTTCTAGGTCTCTCTGGGCTTATGCGAGACCCTATGGGGGGGGAGGACATTGAAACAGGCATCTAGTTCAGAAGAGGGGGCTATATCTCAGTAGTGCTGCAATTGTCTAGCACGCATGAAGCGCTGCGTGATTCAGTCAGTACTCTAAAACACAAGCATCCAAGCATACAGTGATTGCACTGTTTTCTAAGTGCACACATCTGCAGAACCATCATCCTTGCCAGGACAAAAACACATGCAAACAGTCCCCCTTTGTGTTTTTCTAAACATAAGTCAGAACTCTATGGGAACAGCTAAATGTATACATTAACGGCTCATGTGCCACGAGATCGAACCTAACACGATTTGCTAACACGGATACCGTGTGCTCTCTCCCCAAACACTAGGGTTTCCAGAGCCCAGAAGAGGGGATGTGGTGATTGTACCACAGATAAGCTTCCCAAGCTCGGCTTTTGAGATGATTAATGGCCCCTGGGCTGCTGCTCTGATTCAGTCTGATATGAACAGAGGAGAAAGGAGCTTTATTTAAACGCTCCCTGTTCCAGCACTACCACTACCGTTGCTGTGTTTTCCAAGCGAGGTCAGGACCAATCCTGTTTAAACTATCAGGGCCCCCCACCACATCGCCCCTATTCCAGCCATCTCCTGACAAGGTATTTCTCATGTGTTACCCGGGGACTCATGCATTACCTGGGGCCTTGCTGCACCTGGGATTTGGAGAGGGGCCCTCTTTTCCCCCTAGCAGGTGTTCTGGGACCCCTGCGGCCCACGGTCTTTGAGGAGGTGGGCAGGGAGGCCCCGGTGGCCTATCTACAAAATGAAAGTGCCAGATGGCCAGGCAGGTGTTCCGGCTGACTTAACAACCTTATCAGATGCACTCAAGGCCCAGCCCCCAGCAGACAGTCATGATCAGTGAAGGGAACAGGGGACGGCATTCCCCCCTCCTTCCAGCTCTTCAACTGCCCGGTGCTGGTCAGAGGGTCGTCCAGGTGGCTCTCAATGCACACTGTCACTCAGCCCCCATCATACCATCCAACCTGTCCTTAGAAAAATTTTGGCTGACTCCTATGCCATTCACAGACCAGCTGGGAAACGGGGGTGGGACAAATCCCTTCTCAGCTGGTCAGGAGGACAGAACCCGGTTGGTGTCGGAGGAATGACCCAGCCCACTATGGTCACACTGGATGGCTTCGCAGCCTCAGACTCAACTCACTTTCACCCTCATGCACTGGACCTGGCCTCTGTCTGTTAGTATTTGTCACTTGGAGATGCTGAGTGGGGCAGCAGGAGGAAGAGAACAATTTGAGGCAAGTTTCATGTCTAACTGTCGTAGATATTGAATATGTATCATAAATGTCACCTCTCTATACTTCATGGCTAGCTCAACAATGTTGGGACAAAGCCCGGGTTCTTCATGAATATACTAAAAATGATGTCTTTTTCCTGCATGCAAACATTCATCTGGATGTGCTCAGAGCTACTATCCCCTCCCCCACAAAGACAGAAGGGAGATTCTCAGTCAGGCCTCCTGCCCTGAGAGGACTGCTGGGCAATCGGGAGTAGTTGCTGGGATACCCCCTCTGCTGATGCCCCCTCGTTTGAGCCCTGCTCACCTTTAAATGCAGCCTAACCTTGGCTCTCTTGAATCCATAAATGGCGGTGCCCTAAGAGAGGAGGGGAAATATAAATAAAGATAGTGGTGTTTCTCCTGGGGGCCCTGCCTGCCCTCGGCTGCTTCTGGAATGTTCGTTCATCCTGTGGACTACATTTAATCTAATCGTGATCACACACACACACACACACACACACACACACACACACACACGTTCACTCCTTGCCCACCAACATTCTCACATTTTTCTTTGTATCCTAAGACCTTCCTTGCCCTACATTTAAACTGGAAGTAGGGCCCCCCTTTGGTCTTCCTCATAAGCCCTCTCTACCCTCTACCCCCTCCACGAGACCTAGCCAGGTGAACTGTGTGCAGAAGGACTTGTCGAGCTGCTTGGAGGCTGGCAGAACGCAGTGTCCCCGGCTGCAGAATGAAGGCAACAATCTGTCCTTGCTGAGATGTCGAGTCTGTGAATGTAGGAGAGGGGAAATATAAGTGCTCTGTGCTTCTCCAAACCTGCCGGCTTTCACTGTTCGCTTGAAAATTTTAAGTATATCTGTCCTGATTTCACTGATTATTGAGATAAAGCATGCACATTACAATCTTTCTTGTTTGAGACAGAGATGTCCGGGGTACTTGCTGAGGTACTTGCTGTGCAAGCATGAGGACCTGGGTTCGGTCCCCAGAATCCATGTAACATAGCCAGGGTTGGTGGTACATTTATAATCTTAGCACTGGGGACATGGAGCCGGGACCCTCTGTTTAGCAAGCCACGCCCAATCCCTTCCAGGCTAATGAGAGACCCTGATTAAACAAACAAAGCAGATGGCTCCGGAGGACCACTCAAGATTGTCATCTGGTATTTACATGCATGTGAACTCATGTGCACCCCACACACACACAGAGAAATGTCTAGGGGTGAAAGTGATCCTCTTGATCTTTCTCCCCCCGCCTCAACAGCTCGGTGTCTATCCATATTGATTTTTTCTATTAGCCATTGCCATCAACTAATGTTTGTACTGACCCTCCCTTTAAAAATTTTATTTAAATCTCAATGTCCATGTTTGGAAATGGGCCTTTGGGAGGTAAGAAGGTCACGTCCTTATGGTGGTTATCAATATCCTTGTAAGAAGAAAAAGAACTCCTCCCTCCCATGTTGGGTCATAACCAGGAAGAGCATCCTCACCGGGAATTGAATGTTGGACTTGATCTCGATTTGGGCTTGCTTCCCAGCCGCCAGAACGCTGAGAAATAAATTTCAATTGCTTGTGCCGCTTCGTCTCTGCTATCTTGTTATAGTACACCATACTGAGACCATGTGAAAACCCTCTCTGCGACTCTTTCCTTGACAAATTGTGATGCTTAGCTTACCTTATCAACTTGGCCGAATTTAGAATCACCTAGGACATGGGTGAGGCATGACCCCGGGCATCTCTATGAGGATGTGGTAAGAGTGGGTTGACACTGAAGGAAGACTCATCGCGAATGTGAGCATCACCATTCCATGAGCCAGAAGCCCACATGGAATAAAAGGGGGAAGGAAAAAGACATGTTCTCTGCTCTGCTGCCTGCTACTAGCCGTGATGGACAGAACCCCTTTAAACCATGAGACACGATAAATCTTGCCTCCCTTCAGTTGTCCTTGTAGGTATGTTGGTCACAGCAACAGCAAAAGTAACAATACATCATTCTTCTAGCCAACACAAAACAGCCTCACAACTTTTAAATTCTGTCTGACATTCCCCCCTTGCTTATTTTATCAGCTCCCTTCTGGTAGATGGTTAGTTTGATGATGGTATCACCTCTAATATTTTTAGACTGTGAAAACAATATGGAAAATATAAATCATAAAAACAATTAATGGAAAGAAAAAAAAAAAAACTAACCAAGGGGGGGCGGGAGAAAAGCAATTCATAAAAAAGGGGACTGATGGCCAGAAAGATGGCTCAGGGGTTAAGACTCTGTCTTGCAAGCAAAAGGTACTGAGTTTGGATCCCAGGTTCCACGTCAAAAAAAAAGAATGGCCGGTGGAAAAGGCGGTGGCCTACATTTTCCAGGCAGAGCCTGGGAAATCCCAGAGCGAAGCAACAAGAAGGAAGTAGAAGCAATCCAGGATGATTCCCGAAGTTACCCTTGATCCTACATAGGAACCTACAGTGCTCTCTGATACACACACACACACACACACACACACACACACATACACAAAATAAAATAAATAATAAACTTTAAAAAAAGGGATTGACACCTAGAACTAGGACAGCCTAATCTCTCCCCATCCTGGAGCTCAGGGACATTTGCGGAAGAGGGGGCGGTAAGATTGTAAGAGCAAAAGGATGGGAGGAGCAACGATTTGCAAGATTCTCAACAATAGTTGGGGCCAAAGCAATCAGTAATGGGACTTTGCATGCCCTGCGCAATGTCCAGCGCACTGTTGCCCTCATAAAGTCTAGCATCTGTTAAGGGCACCGAGACCCCTGGAGGCAAGGGATTGACAGCCATAGTAGTGATCTTATGCTTAAGGGGAACAAGAGAAAGGGCTTATGGAAATGCCACTGGGTCCTTATATGTCATCGGAGAGGAGGACCCAATGGAGAGTTAGGCGTATACAATAAAGGACTCTCTGGGAATTGGGGGGGAGGCACTGGGGGAAGGGGAGGGGGAGGAGGAGGGAGGGAGGGAACTGGTAAAAAATTTTAAAATGTATAATTAAATTTTTAATTTAAAAAAAAAAAAAAAGGGATTGAGAAAATCATTGACCTTAACTTCTTACCCAGGAGCAATCCCTTCATTACTTGGGAGAAATGGTCATAGGGTTATAATATGAAAATGACTTAAATTTACTGCATTCATGTATAAAACTGTCAAAATAATAATAAAAGAAGCTTGCTATGTTGTCCAGGCGTCTTCTGTCATGTGACTTCCTACCTGTCCTCTTCCTGTCCAGGTGTGCCTCAGTCCCTGCTAAGAGCTCTTTTCTAGAAAACTTCCTATTTTATTATTTTTTAAAATTTGTGTGTCTGTGTGTGTGTGTGTGTGTGTGAGAGAGAGAGAGAGATTGAAAGAGAGAAATTGAAAGGGGGATCTATGTCTGTGTCCCTGTGGAGGACCAAGGGTGACTTTGGGAATCATTCTGGGTTACCTCTACCTCCTTTTTGTTTCATTCTGTGATTTTCCAGAGCCATAAGTATAGACTGCCACCATTTCTATCTGGAATTTTTATTTGGGATCAGTGATCTGAACTCAAGACCTTCTGCTTGCAAGGCAGAATCTTAACTCATAAGCCTTCTCTCCAGCCCTAGAAAACTCTAAAAGACTTCTTAGAAGATTGTTCTAGAAGACTTTGTGGAGGGGGGGCAGTTCACTGCTGTGTGTCCACATGGCCCTGTGCTTTCAAATCAGCACTTGCATTCTGTTCTGCTTTATGGCATGCATTACTCACCATTGTATCCTCACATGAGAAGGAAGATGAGAGGGGGACAGGGAAGGAGGAAGTGTCCTGTCTCCCCAGTGTAGATTGATCCCTGGTTCCTACCAGGGCCTGTCTCCTGAGTGCTAGAATTACAGATATGTGGCACCATGCCCAGTTTCCCTATGCCTATTGGTAAAGAGAATGTCAATTTCAGCCTAGTCATTCCTCTTAGCCTCCTGCTCAAATAGATCCCGAGTGTGGTGTGGGTGGTTGGACAGGGGAAGGCTCGGGCCTTATGCATTGCAGCATTAGAGCAGTTTCGCTGGGATGGGTCTAAAGGTCTCTACGGTCTCTGAAGGCCTTGGAATTCTGGAAGGCCATCCCTCACTGCTGGAATCACCCTGAAGGAACACCCCTGCAGAGGAACTGACTCTAGTCCTCTCAGAGATAAGATGACCAACTTCCCTATGAAAGAATTACAGAGATGAGCTCTCCATATCCAACAAACGACTTGGTCTCTAGCCCCACTTGGGCCCAGGAGCAACTGTATTGGGCCCCAATGGGGGCTAACCAATGAGAAAAAGCCAGTGTCCTCTCCTCCCTTCCCTACTTGCCTAGGTGTATAAATATGTCTGACTCTGCCCCATCCTGGAGCTCAGGGACATTTGCGGAAGAGGGGGCGGTAAGATTGTAGGAGCAAAAGGATGGGAGGAGCAACGATTTGCAAGATTCTCACCAATAGTTGGGGCCAAAGCAATCATAATGGAACTTTGCATGCCCTGCGCAATGTCCAGCGCACTGTTGCCCTCATAAAGTCTAGCATCTGTTAAGGGCACCGAGACCCCTGGAGGCAAGGGATTGACAGCCATAGTAGTAATCTTATGCTTAAGGGGAACAAGAGAAAGGGCTTATGGACATGCCACTGGGTCCTTATATGTCATCGGAGAGGACCCAGTGGAGAGTTAGGCGCACACAATAAAGGACTCTCTGGGAATTGGGGGGGGGACACTGGGGGAAGGGGAGGGGGGAGGGAGGGAACTGGTAAAAAATTTTAAAATGTATAATTAAATTTTTAATAAAAAAAAAAAATAAAAATAAATATGTCTGACTCTGGCAGCCATTTTTGGCACCCTAGCCCCTCATGGCACTCCAAGAACCTTGAGTTCTGTTCTTTGCCTGTTTCTAATGGATTCCATGAGTTCTTTCTAGCTGCCCGCTTCTCATGAGTTCTCCAGGTGACATGAGTCCGTTTTACCTCCGTTAGTTCTCAGGGATCCCTAATCCCCTCATGGCACTCCACGTCTGGAGTCCATGAGTTCCAGCCTCCTCTCCTCTAATAAACTCCACCTTAATCGTCTACACGTGCTCTCGTTTCAATCTTCGACTCCGGAACACAAGAGCCCTCAACATTGGGATGGTTGTTCCTGTAATATTTGGTGCCTGAACAGAGACCTGTAATATTTGGTGAGACTGTATCCTGTAAGATCTGGTAACCCAGAAGGGACAGCCAGGAGACTGTCCTGCATCAGGATGACCAGGTCACTCACGTTCCTCTGGCTTTCCCAGCTGTCTCCTGCACTCTTCACAGTCAGCGCTGATGTGGGTCCAAGAAAGGCCAGTCATTCGTTCAACCCTCGTGACAAAGAGCCGTTGTCAGTGCTGGAGGGGAGAAGCGGCTGCCCATCTTCCAGCCAGTCTTGGCTGCCTTCCCCTGGTAGCCTCTCCAGGTGTTATCGAATTTCAGTGTCTCACAATTACCTCTAATTGCGTTATGTAGAAGAAAGCTTTCCCTGGAGTGAGTTGTTTTATGTTCCCTGGGCTTTTCCCTCCTCGGCCCGGCCGATTCTTTTCATTCCAAGTGTGTGGGCCAGGGTGGGAGCCCTGCTTCTCCCCCACCCCTGGACGCTCATTGTTCCTGCCCAGAGAGGAAAGGGGTAAGTTCCAGATGCACCAGAGAGCCCAAGTTTAAGGAAAACATCCCGCAGAGCTCTCCTGTGTTGGAAACAGCTAGACGACACCCAGGCAGAGCTGGAAGCAGGTGGACCCCAGCCCAGAGGTTGCAGGCTGACTTCATTCATCCACTCAAAAGTGCTTACTAAGCCCCTAATACATCATCATCATCATCATCATTATCATCATTTTGACTTTTTTTTTTTTTTCATTTTGACTTTTTGAGACAAAAGCCTCACGTCGCTCAGCTGGCCTCAACCTTGCTATGTAGCCCAGGCTGGCCATGAACTCCCAATCCTGTTGTTTTCACCTCCCAGTACTCAGGTTTACACGCTTGCACTCCCACACCCAGGTTTTATTGTTTGTTCCAGATAGGGTCTGAGATAGCCCAAATTGACCTCAAGCTTGCTAGGAAGCCCAGGAACTCTTTGAACTTCTAATCTTCCTGCTTCTGTCTCCGAGTCCTGGGGTTCCAGGTGTGGACTTCCACACCCAGCTTTTGTTTGCTTTTGATAGAGGGGCACACGGTGTACCCCAGCCAGTTTAGAACTTGCTTATATAAACGGACAGACCTTCAGCTTGGAGAGATCCTCCTGCCTCAGCTTTGCAAGTGCTGAGAACTTGAGTCGGCATGCCTGGCTAGCCATCTAACATGTTGGAGGCACTAGCCGACCAAAAAACTATTTAGCCCGGACTAGTTTCAGCAAAGTCCAGACAAAACAAAGCCACGGACATCATTTTAAGACTCACTCGCCACCTTGGAGAAATTTCAAATCTACCAAGGCACAGAAGCAGTGAGGGTGTGGCCCAGTGCTGCCGGAGGCAATGCCATTACCCCTGCTTTAGAGACGTGTGTGGCCGGGCTTAGCCTCTGCTGCTCTCTCTTGCCAGTGCCCACCTCACCCTCTGTATGTCAGGAGTGCCGACCTGAGACTTGTTCCTTCGGCCTTTTTTTTTTTTTTTTTTTTTTTTTTAAGACAAGCAAATTCTCACATATCTCAGGCTGGTCTCCAGTTTACTATGTAGCCAAGGATAACCTTGAACTTCTGACCCACCTGCCTTCCCTCTCCTAAGTGCTGAGATCCCAGGTATATACCCCCATGCCCAGTTTTATGTGGTACTGGGGATTGAACCCAAGATGTCATGCGTGCTGGGCAAGAACTCTCCCAGCTGAACTATAGCTCTGCCCCCTTAGCCTTCTAGTTTGGAGCATTAGATCAAGGGAACACCTATCTGTTTTGTTTCAAAGATCTCTAGTGGATGTTCACCACCTTCTGTGGAGGTAGGCTGGCTTTTTAAAAAATATATTTTATTTATTTGAGAGCGAGGGAGAACATGTATTCATGCCATGGCAACATAGGTAGAAAGCAGAGAATAACTTTTAGAAGTCAGTTCTCTTTTTCTACCACATGGGCTTATGGGGGAGTGTCATAGTCAGGCATAGGTGTCAACTAGACAGATGAGGGTTTGAGCTCTGGGCACATTTGTGGAAAATTAGTGGTTGGGTTAAGCCCAGAGCAAACCTGAAGGGGATTATCTGGCTGATGTGGAAGGCCCCAGGTGGGTGGGATTAGGCCCTGGAATAAAATACAGAGAGCTGGTTAAAAGAATTGACATACTTGTGTACAATTGGCCGGACATGCTGGTCTGGCTAGTGAGGATTGTTCCTCTCTCAGCCATTACGTAGAGATGATGTGGCCAGTTCCCTCAGCCCTGGTGTTGGTGTATGCTCTCCCTGTCATAAGAGAATAAATCCCTTGTTCCCTTAAGCCATTTGATGGTGATTTATCAGCAACTATGCAGGCGAACTCCAACAGGGATCAAACTCAGGTCACCAAATTTGCAAGCAGGCGCCATACCTGTTGAGCTACTCACTGGCCATAGGCAACTTTGAGTGCCCTTGAAGGCACCCACAGCCGGCCCTGAAGCAGGAATTGTGACTGCCTCACCTCTGTCCTGCCATACCAGCCTGAAATCTGGCATCCAGATGGGCTTCCAAAATTATGGACCAAACCGCCAGAGGGGTGAAGTCATTTGTCTGCAGGGGGCGTTAGTTTGAACCACAGTTGTAACAAAACACCTTTAAGGGAATTAAGACTCCTTTTGTGAGTGAAGGAACTGCTAAAAGGCAGATCTCCTGAGGGAACAAGGAGACCAGTCACAGTCTTACTAGCTGAACCGAGGTGTTTCTTAGTCAGACTCCAGCCTTGGTAGAGCTAGCATGGACTAGATTTCAGTCCTGATTCAGTTTGCTGAGTCGAGGATCCCAGTTCAGGAATGACAAGGGGAAGCCTGTTCACATCCAAGTCAACTCACACTGAAACCCACAGTTTTTCTTTTCCATGTGAGCAAGAGCATTGCATCCCATTTTCAAACCAAGATAAACCTGTGTGTATGTATGTATATGCATGTGTGCGTGTGTGCATGTGTGTGTGTGTGTGTGTGTGTGTGAGAGAGAGAGAGAGAGAGAGAGAACTGAGTGGAAGAGTAAATGTCTCAAACAGCTACACCCATATTTCTCTTGCCCTCAAACCAGATGGTATTTTCCCTAAAAACCAAGCAGAACAAAACTCATCCCCTTTCCCTGAGCCAGTACTGGTAAACATGAGAGTCAGTGGGTTGAGAGTATCTGAGAAAGGCCAGAGGACCACCCTTTAATGAGAAAGCAAAACAGGCCTGTTGGGCCTGCCCAGGAATAACGGTGTAGGAGGGAGTGAGCAGGGCGTGGCTTAGCACATGGGACCAAAGATGGTGCTGGGAGCTAGTGTGCTGGGCGTAGCCCTGTTTATTTATATTATAGAGAGCCCTAATTGCCTTACAGGAGCCGACATAGACATATGTTTTGTCTGACGTATGCAGTGTGCGTGTTGTGCTGACCATTAAGGTAACTGGCTGCCCATTTTGCGCCCTGCAGTCTGCTGTCTACTTAAGCAGTTTCATTGCCCCCAATAAATTGAATCTTGCCTCGACAAGCTCCCTGCTGTGTCCGGAGTCCCCTGGATTTGGGTGAGGGGGTGGAGGACCTGTAACTCGTTCGCCTTTCTCGGCCCTGACGGCCTGGAGTCGTCACAGTGTGTGTATGTGTGTGGGAAAACCAGCCCACGCACAGGCCAACATACTTTCATGCAAGCCTGAGGACCTGAGGTGGATCCCTGAAACCTCTGTAAAAGTGCGAGAGAGCCAACTTTACAAAGTTAGCCTCTGACTTCCACATGAGCACAGTGACATGTAGGACCCCCCCACACTGTAATAAAGTTAAAAGAAAAAATATAAAGACACTCAAGTAAGCATTGAGCCAAAAGCATTGGGAGGGAGGAGGTCTTCAAGCGGCATTTTCTACAAATGACCAGAAATGGTATGCGGGGATGAGCCTTGCAAGGAAGAACAGAGTGGGCAAGCGCGCAGGGTCAAGTGCTGGACTCCTCCAGAAACAGAAAGTGCAAGTGGCTCTCATCTGCTGTTCCCAGCTGCGCCTTGAGCAGCTAACGCTTTAGTGAGCAGGGGGCAGGAGAGAGGGGTTTGGCCAGGACTCTCCCCCTGCGAGAGGACAGCCACGGAAGAGAGAAAAGCTGGACACCCGCATCTGTAAAATGGGAGAAGGACGTCTGTCTGCCTGAGTCAGAAAGGGGATTGAATGGGACCCTGCGGGTCTGGCATACAGCAAATGTTTATTAAATGGTGATCATTTGGATTTGTGGGCTTTCAGTGACTGTGGTGGTATAATACATGGGGGTTGGTGGGAGGGAGGAAATGTCCATCATGGAAGAGAGAGGCAAGAAGCACTCCGTGGGCCTCTTCTAGGAAGGAGGGAAGGACAAGAGCCTCTCATCCTACCGTCGCCATCTGCTCCTTGTGTGGCTAATGCAGGCAGCAGACAGTTGCTAAAAGCTTTTGCAGAAGAGCCGCAGGATGGAGTGGGCAGAGAGGAAGCTCGCAAGCCTTCAGGCCCTCTTGCCTGTCCCTCCTCCCCCACCTCTCTCACTGGGGCACCCTGCAATATGGAGGAGGCAGAAGATCAAAGGTGTCACCCTGTGTGCTCAAAGGCCACACTGTTGCCTGTTTGTACTGAAGTTTGCTATTCAGCATCCAGGAAACATGGGCTGAGTGGCTGTGTGCCTGGCATGGGGTTGGGCCACTCTGCGGCTGCAAAGCAGAAATGGGCCCTGTCTTTGTCACGGTGATTTCGAATTTAGCCCAGTGCAAATAGCCTATGTCTTTCTGGGTGAAAGCCCCGTAGTTACTTAGACCAAGCTTTGGGACATTCATGTCTCCTTTCTTTCTCTTATACTTTCTGTCTAGCCAATCCATCAGCTGGCCTACTGAGCCACTTCACTATATCCCAAATCTGGTCACTGTTCACTGTCTCTACCTCGCTTCCTCCAGTGTAGACAGCATTGCCTCTTGCTTGCACTATTGCAACAGCCTCCTGGTTGGTCTTTGCTTCAAGCTTGGTCTCTCGGTTGTCCTTTCTCCGCATGGCAGATAGAGTGAATTTTCCACTCTGCTTAAAGCCCTCACATGGCTCCTTATCTTGTCTTGCAAAGTCCCTGACGACCTACAAGGTTGCCTTGCCCCTGGTTGCCTCTTTAGTCCCAGCATACTCTGACGGCAGTAAGAGCCAAATGAATGAAATGAAAGCTGCTTCCTGGAAAAGGCAGGGAGGGGGACAGAAGAGGGCCTTCCCTTTCTGCTAGCAGACTTCCAGGAAGCAGAACACTGTGGCTTCCCCGCGCTGTGAGGGCCTTGCATTAGATTGTGAATAGCAAAAAAAGGCCAAAGGGAGGTCAAACCATTTTAAAGTCATAACTATAAACAATGAATGAATATGAGCCTCCCTCAGGAAAAAAAATGTTTAAGACTAACCCAGCAACAGCATCTCAGTATAAATAGCTCCTATAAATTAGGAAGAAAAATACGGCTGTTAGAAAAAAAATGGGCTAAGTAAATGTAAAACTAATTAATAGGAGAAAATTAAATGGCCAGGAAATATCTGGAGGTGGAGAAGAGCTTACCTCATCAAGAGTTAGGAAAACACAAATATGAGCAATAAAATATATTTTATTCATGCAACTGACAAAAATAAGAAAGATTTATGATATAAAGAGTGAGCAAGTTCTGGAGAAATGGCTTAGGGGATAAGGCTTTTGTCTCAAAAGCAAAAGGACTTGAGTTTAGATCCCAGAGCCCATGTAAAAAACACTGGCTGGAAATGGTAGCAGTGTATATCTGGCCTTAGAAGACAAAGCCTGGGAAACACCAGAGTAAAGCAAAAAATAAATAAATAAAGAGAAAGAACAATCCAGAATGAACCCCATTGTCATCTTAGGACCTTTATGAAAGTACATTCTGATATAAACACACAACCTACACACAAGTGCAAAAACAAAAAGCAATATAAACAGTGGACAAGATCGACAAGAACAAGAGTAAACTTGGTCGACTTTTTTTTTTGTAATTAACATTCACTATTAAGCTTATTATCATCCCCCTTTAAACATTTTGGAAGTCATTTTTCTCCTTCTACATGTGAGCTTCCTGGAATCCTTTTGGGTTTGTGAGCATGTACCATACCTGTTGAGCTACCTTGCTGGCCTTGCCATAAGAACTTTCTTGAAGGGACTGGAGAGATGGGTTAGGGGTTATGACTCTGTCTCACAAGCAGAAGATTCTGAGTTCGGATCCCAGGTCCCATGTAAAAATGCAGTGGCCTGCACTTCTGACCCTGGTGGGCTGAGTCTGGGAAATCACAGAGTGAAGCAAGAAGGAGGTAGAAGCAATCCAGGATGATTCCCGAGTCACCCTAGGTCCTCCACAGGGGCACACAGTGTCCTCTGATCACACACACACACACACACACACACACACACACACACACACACACACACACTGAATGAATGAATGAATGAATGAATGAATAAAAATAAAGTTAAAAAAAAATTCTTGGCTAGGAACCGAGTGCCGTGTCACATGGGAGGTGGAGGCCGAAGGATCAGAGCTGAGGCCAGCTACACTCATAGGGAGATTGAAGCCAGTGTGAGCCACAGGAGACCCTGTCCCAAACCAAAAACCAAAATCCAAACCAAACCAAACCAATCCAAACCAAACCAATTATTGGTTAGGTCTAGCGTCACAGCTCTGTAATGCCAGCTACTTAGGAGGATGAAGTAGGAAGATCGCAAATTCAAGTCCTACCAGGATCGCAAATTCAAGTCCTACCAGGTGTGCAGAATGAGTGCCAGGCTAACTTGGGCAGCACAGTGAGATTCTGTCTCAAAATAAAATCTAAAAAAGATCAGGGAAGGGACTAGACAGATGGCTTAGGAGTTAAACCTCTGCTTTGTAAGCAGAAGGACCTGAGTTTGGATCCTGAAATCCATGTAAAAAACACCAGGAGGAAATGGTGGCTGCCTGCACTTCTGGCTCTGGAAAGTGGAGACTGGAGCCTGGGAAATCCCAGAGAGAAGCAAGTAGGAGGCAGAAAAATCCAGGATGATTCTTAAAACCACCCTTGGACCTCCATAGGCAAATGCAGTGCCCTTTGATATATACAAAGACACACACACACACACACACACACACACACACACACACACACACACACACAAAAGGAAAAAAAAACCATGTCAGTTGGAAATGGCAGCCTGTACTTCCAACTCTGGAAGGGGGAATTAAAGGGGATTCTGGGAGGATGCCAGAGCTGAGCAAAAAGAGTTTGGAAGCAATCCAGCATGATTCCCCAGGTCACGCTTAGGCCTCTGCAGGCACAGACAAGTGTTCCTTGATGCTTGGTGTGTGCAGTGAAGATAGGCTATAGCTCAGTGGTTGAACACTTTCCCACATGTGTAAGTCCCTTAATTCGGTTCCCAGAACTGCAAAAAATTACGTCTCAGTAGTTCATCTATGAGTAACTCATATAGAAATTAGGTCTTTCCTTCTCCTGTATCCCAGTCCCTGGGATATCCATTTCACAGACGGGGAAGGAATCAGAGAAAAATGCCTTACTAAGACCCCACAGCAAGCTGGGAAGTAAGGAGAGAGTCAATATGCTCAGAGAAGTCAGCCATGGGGCTGAGATGTGGAATGGAGGCGTTGTGAAATGGTTCTTGTCCTGGAGAAATTCATGATTTCACTGGTCAGATGAAGAGCCAGGATTCCAAGGTAAAGTGAATTTTCTGGGTAAGAGTCATGCAACAAGCACCAAAAAACTGGACTTGTTGGTGCAGATCTGGAATCCCTTCCCAACACTTGGGGGGTTGAGACTAGAAGATTGTGAGTTCTGGGCTGATTCTGTTTTAAGGAACATTATCACCACCAAAACAAACCCAACAGTTTTTGAGAGCTAAATACATGTCAGGTAGAGTCAAGAGCTTTATATGCTATAACTCATTTTATTACCCCGTTGATCCTACGATAATATTCTATAGTGACTCCCCCCCCCACACTTTATAAATGGAAAGGTCAAGGTATAGACAAATTAAGGAACCTATATAGGTAGAAAGTATTGAAAGATGAATTAAAGCAGTCTTACCTGAAATACCTGTTTGAAGCAGCTTGGGTAACTTAGTGAGATCTTGTATCCAAATACAAGATCCTGAGGAAGTCAGAAAAATCAGAAGTTTGAGGTCATCTTAATTACATGTCAAGTTCAAGACTAGCCTGGATGCTTGAGATGCTGTCTTAAAAGAAAAGAAAACAAAACCAAATAACAAACAAACAAAAAAAATTGGCTCTTGGGAAAAATCTACAAGCCAAGGTCATTGGAGAAGAGAAAACACAGTTCCCAATCCTTCTGCCATTCCCGGTCAGTGGTATGCCAGAGATTGAGATCCTTCTGTGGCTTTCCCTCCTCCTCCTCCTTGTTCTCTCACTGAACTTCCAGTCCTTTTGCTTGTGCAGCAAGAGCTTTGACCACTAAGCCATCTCCCCAGCTCTCCCTGCTCTTTCTTTATTGGCACACTGCATCTTCACTTCGCTTTTCTCCTGCAGCCTCAATTTCCTCTCCTGTAAAAGTCAATGAGAAGCCTGGGGAGACGACTCCATGGTTAAGATATTTATCATGCAAGCTGAGAACCAGTGTTCAAATCCCCAAAACTCATATATATATCAAGTTAGGCATGCAATGCCTGTAATTCCAATGCGCAGAAAAATGGAGGCATAGGGTTGCAGGGACAAATGGCTGGACAAACTGCCTGCATCAGCAAGCTACAGGTCCAGCTAGAGACTCTAACTCAATAAATTGGAGAGCAACCAAAGAAGACACCCATTTATCATCTTCAAGCATCCAAACATATGTGCACGTGTACCTGTGCATACACAAGTCCATGCCCATAGGAACACACACACACTCACACACACACACACACTCACACACACACTACAAAGCTCTTCCTCATGCTGTTGCTATATGAACCAACCATTCACTGAATCATTTGTGGAAAAGGGCAAGATTTCCCTAGCCTAGGCTCCAACTCTAGGTCTTTCTGAGTGCTGGGATGACAGGCTCGTGCCACCAGGTTTGGCACACAGAGCTCCTACAACAATAGGGTGAAAAGTCCCTTGCAGTCTGCAGGGCACAGAGGAGCCTATATCATCTTTCCATTGATAAGCTTGCAGTCATGCCTGGCATTCGGGAGAGTGCTGAGCTAATGTATTCTTCCTATCTGTGGGGTGGTGCAGCCCTAGTCTTTGTTTCTATTCTACTAAGAACAAAGAAGCCGCTATCACCAAAGCCAGATCATATCAGATAATAATAGTAAGAAATAGCCTGATGAGGGAGGGGGGAAATAAACATATATCACAAACAAACAAGCAAATTAACACAAAAGGATGTTTGCTAGAAATTTGAATGACCATAAGGGGAAGATTTAGAGCTGGGTTGTCTTGGAGGAAGACAAAACAAAAAGACTCATAGGGAGGAAACAGCTTTAAGAGATTGAACGAGGTGACATCAATGAAAGGCAAGTAAATGTCATGGGATTATAAGTTAGTAAAAAGGGTCTTATTGTGTCCCACTATCTGCCGTTAACGGTACTAGGCACGGAGCGAGTGTTCAGCGACATGCTAAACTACAATTCCGTCTTTCATTATCACAAAAGATGTAAGAGAAAACTTAATCCACTTCATGTCTTTTGGCAATGTACCCTTCAGGAAAATAGTAATTGCTTCAGAGGATTCCAGAGGCGCTCCGGCTAAATAGAAATCATTTTTTTCTTTGCTGCCATCCAAGTTCTACGGGTTTGCCGCCTCCTCCCGGCGCCAGGGGGCGCCGCGCCGTGCATCACCTGTGTGGCGCCGCGCTGTCCCTACTTCTCTTCTCGCTGCGCGGCACTTCCGGTGGCTGGCGGAAGTGGGGGCAGGTGGCCGAGGACGCCGGGGTCCCGAGGCATGGCGGGGGCGGGGCTGGGGCCGGGGGAGGTGTGCACCGAGCAGGCAGGGGCGGCCCTCGTCCCGGCCCCTTGAGCCACGACCCGACAGGTGAGGACTGGTCCTTTTCAGCCAGCGGGCCGGCCCGTGAAGCCCTCCCGGCGGCTCCTCCCGCAGGACCCCGGGGGCCCGCGCACCCCCGCCCGCGCTCTGAAGGCTGGGCGCACTGGGAGGCCCCGCCCCGGCTTTTCTTTCTGGGGGCGCCCTCCGGGGCACGTCCGCCCGCACCTTGGCGTCCCTCTCCTTTTGCACGCAGTCCCGACGAGTCGAGGGAAGTGTCCACCTTCCTTCCTGGGGGAAACTGAGACCAGCGACAGGAAGAAAAGCGGGGGGTCGCGCCTCGAGTGGGCCCCATACGGCTAAGCTTGTGTTCTATAACATACCCAGACGCCTACTGCCTATCAGAGTAGACCCCCCAGAATATCGAGGGGACCAAAGTAGACACGGTGACTTCCTGTTGGCAGAGTTGAGTTCAGCGGGAAAATCAAGCATGAAACATCCCATGCAGGTGGCCGTGGGAATGAAAGCGGTCGTGTACTAGGGAACGGGCGAGAAGAGAGGAATGTAACGTTGACGGCGCGGTGAGGCAGGTTCCCGGAGGAAGGACACGCGCTCCAGCCCTCCTGGAGCAAAGCGCCGGGGGGAAGGCGGTTCACAGCAAGGCAGCTTGCTTTGTGCACATCTGCTTGGCCACGGGCATGGCTCGAGGTAGCCCGGGGCCAAGGAGGAGGCCGGCTTTGATCTCGGAAAGACCACGAGGTAGAGCTGCAAGTGCGAGGAGGGAGGAGGAGCAAAGTCTCAAGAAGAAGTTAACTTCTGTACAGGACCAGATGATAGATATTTTAGCCTGCGGTCCGTACCACTCCTCACCTCTCCCAAGTGCTGTAGGCAGAGTATATATAGTGAGAGTGTGACTGTAAAGGAAATAGAATAAGAAATCCGATTTCAGTTGTTACAGTGAAACATGACAAAAACAAAATCCAAGGGTAACAGTTTACAGTCTCCATGGGTCTAATTCAGTGTACATTTATATTCTTAGCCAATGAGCTCACCTTACATATGTATGAAGCTGAAACAAATTTTGTAAAACAATACACTGGGTTTTTTTGTGTAGCCTTAAGCCCTTATGAAAACAAAGTCATTCTTCTTTTGCTTTTGATTTGCATTTTGGTGATGATTAGTGATGTATGTGCTTTCTTTCTCTTGTTTGTCAAGAGAATTTTTTTGAGACATGCCTTTTCATGTACTTTGTTTATAGACTGATTTTTTTTATTGTTACAGTTCTTTTATGTTTACTTGTGTCTGTGTGTGTGATTATTCATGCTGGGTATGTGAAGGACAAAGGACACTTTATGGAGTCATTTCTCTCCTTTCATGTTTTATGTGGGTTTGTGGGGGTCCAAACTCGGGTCATGAGTTGCAACAAAGGTCTTTCTTGGTGATCTGTCTCCCTAGTCCTAGGAGTTCTTTGTATGTGCTAAATGTTAACGACTTGTTAGATATATGACTGGCAAATATTTTCTCTCATCCCATAGATTGCCTTTTCAATTTCAAATTGTGTCTTTTTGATGTGTAGAAGTTTTTATATATTTGCCTTTTTTTTGTTCCTGTTGTAACAATCACTGTTAAGTCCAATATCATGAAACTTCATAGTTACAGGTCTTATGCTTAATTTTTAATTCAAGTTAATTTTTATAAATGGTGTAAGGGTCCAATTTCTTCTTTCTTTCTCTTTCTCTCCCTCTTTTCCTTCCTTTCCTTTCCTTTCCTTTCCTTTCCTTTCCTTTCCTTTCCTTTCCTTTCCTTTCCTTTCCTTTCCTTTCCTTTCCTTTCTTTTCCTTTCCTTTCCTTTCTTTTCTCTCTCTCTCTTCTTTCTTTCATGTGGATGTCCAGTTTCTCCAAAACAGTATTAAAGAATCTGTCCTCTCCCTGTGAAATGGTGTGGGCAGTGTACATTATCTTTTGACCAGGTATATGAGCTCATTAGTTAGACCAAAGACCTAAGAAAAGCAACTTGAAGGCAGAAGGATGTATTTTGGTTCACAGTTTCCCATGGATCAGGGCATCACTGTGGGGATGGTGTGGCATGTGGAGCAGATCACATCATGGCAGACAGGAAACAGAAAAGGAGATACAGAAAAGGACCAGAGCAAGCTGTAACTCCTAAGGACAAATACCGAAGCCCTTCCCTGCTTACTTCCTCTGTTTACCTCTCAGCTCTTATTGCTTCCCAGTAATGCACCCAGGGATTAATCCATCAGATTGGAGCCTTTCCTAGTACTTGTCTATGTATCCATACATGTGGTTCTCTAGGGTTCCTCAGTCCAGTCATGTTGGCATGATTTATCATGACATGAGGGATTATACGTGTACTCTTTCTTCTAGTCCATTGACTTGTTATGTTCCATGCTTTTCTGTGGCTTTGTAATCTATTTTAAAATCAGGAAGTTTGAGTCCTCCAATTATTACTTTGTATCTGCTTCTTAGTTACTTATGGCTCTGAGATTTCATATGATTTTGAGGATGAAGTTCTTTGTGAAAACAGCACTGGATGTTTTGAAACTTAAAATTTATTTTGAGACAGAATGAGAGGGTGCATGGTACAGGTCAGAGGACAGCGTTTGGAATCATTTCTCCTCCTGTGTGGCACAGTTGGAATTTTACCAAATAAACCAGGTATAGTGATGCATACCTGTGATCCCAATGCTGGGGATATGAAGACAGGAGGATCAGAAATTCAAGATCATCCTCAGCTACACAGCAAATTTGAGACTGCCTGGGATACAAAATAAAGAGGGTTTCACTACGGCACCCTAGGCCTGCTTTGAGTTTACGATGCTGCTAGTGTTGGCCTTGAGCTCAGAGCTACCCTTCTTCCTCAGCTGCTTGAGTAAGAATTAAAGGTGATGTCACCATCCTGTTCGATTTATGTGTGTGTTTATTCTTTGAACTTTCCTATTAGCTGAACATACTTGGAAAGTATTCTTTCTGACTTATATCTGCCCTTCAAACCTGTTTTTCAATTTAAAAATGTCAGGGTTACTTTTTTTTTGAGAGAGAGAGAGATAGAATCATAAAGCACCAAGTGTCCCTGTGGAGCACAAATGGTGACTTTGGGAGTCATCCTGAATTGCTTCTACCCCCTCTTTGCTTTGCTCTGGAATTTTCCAGGCTTTGCCTACCAAGGCTGGAAGTTCAGGCCACTGTCATTTCTGCCTGATGTTTTTACATGGGACCCTGGGTCTGGCTCTGAACTCAGGTCCTTCTGCTTTCAAGTAGAGTCTTAACCATTGAGCCATCTCTCCAATCCCAGGATCACTTTAAAAAAATTTATTTATTCTGTGTGTGCGTGTGTGTGTGTATCAGAGGGCATTGTGTATCTCTGTGAAGGACCAAGGGTGACTTCGGGAATCATCCTGGATTGCTTATACCTCCTTCTTGCTTCGCTGTGGAATTTCCCCGGCTCTGCCCATCAGGGCTGGAAGTGGAGGCCACTATCCTTTCTGCTTGACGGTTTTTTATGTGGAACCTGGGATCCGAACTCAGTCTGCTTGCAAGATAGAGTTTTAACCCCTGAGCCATCTTTCCAGTCTCGCTTTTTAAATTTTTCTTTAAGTGTGTGTGAGAAGGTAATGTGTATACTTGTGGAGGCCCAAATGTGACTTCAAAATTCACCCTGAATTGCTTCTACTTCCTATTTGTTTTGCTCTAGAATTTCCCAGGCCATTTCTGCCAATGTTTTCACATGGGATCTGGGGGATTTTGCTTGTGAGGGAAAAGCTTAACCCCTGAGCCATCACTCTGTCTCTGTGATCATTTTTTAGCTATAATCTTGGAAAGAGAAATGCTGGTCACTCTTTTGAGAACTACTGGGTTTAGTAACAAAGGAAGTCTATTTGACTTGTATGTATTTGTTTTGGTAAATCATGTTCTGTTTTCTTGACTTCTTTACTTTCTAGTGCAGAAATGTGATAATGGATCATCATGTCTCCACCATTAAACCCCGAAGAATCCAAAACCAGAATGTCATTCATCGCTTGGAACGCCGGCGGATCAGTTCAGGCAAGGCAGGTACCCACTGGCACCAGGTTCGAGTGTTCCACCAGAATGTCTTCCCCAACTTCACAGTTGTCAACGTTGAAAAGCCTCCTTGTTTCTTGCGTAAATTCTCACCTGATGGACGCTACTTTATTGCTTTTTCTTCTGACCAGACATCTCTTGAAATCTATGAGTACCAGGGCTGCCAGGCAGCAGAGGACCTTCTGCAGGGATATGAAGGGGAGATCTTGTCCAATGGCAATGACCAGCGGTCGGTCAGCATCCGGGGCCGGCTCTTTGAGCGCTTTTTTGTTCTCCTGCACATTACCAATGTAGCAGCCAATGGCGAGCACTTGAACCGGGAATGTAGCCTCTTCACGGATGACTGCCGCTGTGTCATCGTGGGCTCTGCCGCCTATCTCCCGGATGAACCTCACCCTCCTTTCTATGAAGTGTATCGGAACAGTGAGTCGGTGACCCCCAACCCTCGGTCCCCTCTAGAAGACTATTCCCTCCACATCATTGACCTCCACACTGGCCGCCTGTGTGACACACGCACGTTCAAGTGTGACAAAGTGGTCCTGTCGCACAACCAAGGACTATATTTGTACAAAAACATCCTGGCCATCTTGTCCGTGCAACAGCAGACCATCCATGTCTTCCAGGTGACCCCCGAGGGCACTTTCATTGATGTGCGGACCATTGGCCGCTTTTGTTACGAGGATGACCTGCTCACTGTGTCGGCTGTTTTCCCTGAAGTTCAGCGTGACAGCCAGACAGGCATGGCCAATCCCTTTAGGGACCCTTTCATCAACTCCCTGAAGCACCGGTTGCTGGTGTATCTCTGGCGCCGGGCAGAGCAGGATGGTAGTGCCATGGCCAAGAGGCGCTTCTTTCAGTATTTTGACCAGCTGCGGCAGCTGCGCATGTGGAAGATGCAGCTTCTGGATGAAAACCACCTGTTTATCAAGTATACCAGTGAGGATGTAGTGACGCTGCGGGTCACAGATCCGTCTCAGGTATGAGGTGTAGCCTCTGCCTATACCCCACTGGTCTCCTGAGCAAAATGGAAAAGCTTCTCCACTTATAGCCAATCCCACAGGAATATATATGTTATGCAGTGTGGATTTTGCTCTGCTTGAGCTCAAACTTAAAATCAGTTCCATTTTCCACATATATTGATCTGTACAAATGGAATCTGAGTCACAGGCCACTGTCATGTAGATTGTCAACTCTGTGGCTAGATCATAATTTTTCTGCAGAACGTTTGCAGCTCTTGAGACAAGCCCAAACACTATATGGTCAAGGTTTGGACCACATATGCATAATCTCAACTTGGCTTCCTTGACTTCTTAAAAGGACTGTGTTTATTGAATGGAACAAGCTATTTTGGCCCTGGCAGTGAGGATGAATGCTGCATGCAGAAACAGAAGTCCTTTAGGGTATAATACTCAGTGGTAGAGAGCTGGCTTAGCAGACATGAGGCCAAAGGAAAAACAAGATCTAAAAAAGCTGATGTTACGGCCACTGGTGCACACCTATAATTACAGCAGTCTCAATATTTAAGCTGAGCTTGACTTTGAAGCCAGCATGGACTACATAGTTCCTGACAAGTCTGGGCCATGAGACCTTGTCACAAAAAACACAAAGTGGTGTGATGCAGATGGTGGCCAGGGGTGGGAGAGGGTAGAGGTTGGGAGGACTGGGGGAGGGCAGCACACAGATGAGACTGGAGTTAAAGCACTATCTGGCAGTGGCAGATACTCTGGGTAGTGGTCTTTGAGAAGTTCTACACTTGAGTGTTGGCAGAGGCAGAGACCAGCATTTGCATATCTTTGCCCTGACCCCAAACCAATGCTCTCCTCAGATTGCCTCCTCGGTACTATTTTGGAATTACGGAACCATCAGGCAGAGAGTAAACCATGAGATCTGCTGATCGTGATACTTCTCATTGACCTACAGTGAACAAAACCTTCAGGAAATGCTGAACAGGGAATAATTTCTAAACCCTTAACCTGTGGCAAAATGATTATCTTCCAACAGTTTCCCCTCCTTTCTGGATCAGAGCTTGTAATTCTTTAAAAAAAAAAGTGGAGGGGGAGGGCGGGGGGTGATATGATTTTTGTTTTCATTTTTAAAATTCTTTTTCTTCCCTGTTAATGAGCTTGTGTCATTGAGCTATCACAGGTGAACATCTAGTTCATCTATGCATCATGGGAGATGGGCAGTAGAGTCCTTGACCTCTGTCCTCTCCTGTCCTTAATTTCCCAGTCTTCCCTGAAGGGGAGGTAAATGTTTGTGTAATTTTATATTCACATAATTATGAAAGATCCTGTTAAAACCCCGATATGATCAAAGTATTTCCCAGGTCTATAGTAGGGACACGAATCAATCTTTTATTTAGGGTTGAGCTATGTTTACTTTTCTGCTTTGGAGGGAATAAGTTGTCTGTGATCTTTGCGTTTGAGAGTATCCTTTTGTCCTTTGCTCAGAGGTGATCTGTTTTTCCTGTAGTTACACCCAGTTTAGCTAGAAGTGCTGCTGGGACTGTGTCCTCTGCTCGTGGCGTTTGAAACTCTAAACCTAGTCTCCCTGCCCAACTTGTCCTTCTCCCCCAGTTTAATTTGATATGTTCCAATAAGGTTAATGAGTAAAAGGTGCATCCATACACAAAGCCTTGATAATATTATGGGTATTACTCTCAGGTTGCCCTCCAGCCTCTTTAATTTACAGCCAAATTTAATTTCCAGGTGACTGCAAAGCCATGTAAGAGGAGCTCTGGGAAGGACTAATTACTAATAAAACAGGTGGGCCAAATGACTCCAGAAATGGGTAATGGAGATTTAGACTCAATCAGAGGAGGGTGAAATACTAATCCTAGTGTTCTGAAGGCTTCTAGAATCCTGATGGAAGCTTGCAGATTAATTCTCACTGGTGCATTCACTGTGACAAAAACTCAGGTACCTGGAGCTTCCTGTGAGATAGACAGAGCTCTGGAGGTGTAAAGGAAGAGACCTAGTCACCCTGACCTAGTCACCAAGGGGTCCATTCAGAAAAAGCGGTCACTCTGCCACCTATGGCATTTGAATGCTTTTCAGGTTCCCCCTCCCATCTTAATTGCTACAAATCTCAAGTGCATCTTACAAATGCTGTTGGCCAAAAGAATATTTATGAAGAAAGAAGTGGAAAATGCCTAGGTTTTTCATTTGCTCTCCAGCTTGCCTGAGCAGTTTTTAGCACACAATGTACTTAAGGCGTCTCTCTGCATGTTGGAAATATTAAGAGGGGAAAATAAATGCCCCCTAAATTGAACTTTCAACTGTACACATATAAGAGAAAATCATTTGCCAACAGGCAGCCCCAGGCTGCAAATCACTTTCTCAGCAGGAAGGAAAATTAAATTTGGCATTTTTAAAAAAAGTGTTTTTTATCTCAGGGTAGGTTGGGGAGCAAGTACCGAATAAGCACTTGGGAGAAGAAATATTGAGTTTGCACAGTTTGAAGTGAAAGATTGAAAACCTTTTCATACATATGTGCTGGCCAGATCAGTTAATTCCAACAGCACAACTGCAGCAGGAAACCCAGTGGCATTGAGGTTCAGTTGGTAAAGCCACTGCCACGTCCTCTGTTCCTGGAACACTTGGAGCCATGTTTCTACTCCAGTGCTAAAGCTGAGGTACTTGCTTGGACTGTTGCAAAACCTAGATGTTAAGATAGGTGTAAGTCCTAGACACAGCCATCCCATAGCTCGCTCTCTTCTTCTACAGGCATCTTTCTTTGTGGTGTACAATATGGTGACAACTGAGGTGATTGCCGTGTTTGAGAATACATCGGATGAGCTTTTGGAACTTTTTGAGAACTTCTGTGATCTCTTCCGTAATGCTACCCTGCACAGTGAAGTCCAGTTTCCCTGCTCAGCCTCTAGCAACAATTTTGCAAGGCAGATCCAGCGCCGGTAAGCTGTTCCTCCAGGCTTAGTAGGTGTCACTTTGCTATGGAAAAACTGTAGATGTTAGGTTTAGTAGTCATTTCCCCCAGGGCATCTTATGTTCTCTCTGTGTGGCCTTGGCTAGACCTTGGTTAGTTCTACATGTGTCATCCTGAATTTCTCGCCTCCCAGAATCTGTGGAATTATCTGCATTTTCTTTGATCCTTATAGACAATCTCTGTGAGGTATAGAAAGAGATTATAATTGTTTATTGCTATGTCCTCAGTGCATTGCCAAGTCCTTACATATCTGATACGTGAATGACTGAAGAGATCATTTTAGGACATTAGGTTAAATATGGTATGTTGAACACATGAATTTGTCTCTGTTTCATGGCAAAACCCTACTAAACAAGAAAATGAGACATGACAGCTCAGTGGGTGAGGTG
Source organism: Typhlomys cinereus (assembly GCA_023101885.1). Lineage (NCBI taxonomy): Eukaryota > Metazoa > Chordata > Mammalia > Rodentia > Platacanthomyidae > Typhlomys > Typhlomys cinereus. Next base: position 1,298,865 of record JALPQD010000145.1, read on the forward strand.
CGTGCTGGCAAACCTGGTGACCTGAGTTTGATGTTTGGAAGTCCATACAGTGGAAGGAAAGTTGTCCTCTGATCTCTCCCCATGTACCATCGCATGCATTCTCTCTCTCTTTCTCTTTCTCTCTTTCTTATAAGTGAATAAAATTAAAAACAAAACAAAGGAACAGAGATCCAAACCACAAGAACAGTGAGAAGACAGGCCAGAGTTGTTAACAAAGCTTTGGAATCTGAAAGACGCTGAACAGATGATAGTCCGCTCTGCCTACATCAAGGAGCAAAGACTTAGGCAGCAGAGTTTAATCATTAGGATACCAGGGTGCCTTCTGCCACAGAGCTCTGTAAAAGGTCAAAAAGTTGGGGGCCTTAGGTACTTCTGAAATAAGGCTGAATTCATGACGATTGGTGAAGTTTTTTAAAGTAGCAGTTGCAACCTCAAGATCCCTTTCCTAGATCCATAGTAGCCAAGTGATCTTCTCTTTCCCTCTCTTCACAAAGGGTTGGAATTTTATTCTCTGGACAAATTAAACCAGAGAGGCTCTGGTCTCAGGTTCATGAGGCAGAAGCAAAGAGTACAATGAGCTGTGTCATGCTAAAACAGGAATTAAGTGCAAGTCAACATACCTGCATAGTATGACTCATTGTATTTTCCAGATCTAGCATCCAAGATTTTATACCCTAAGCAGATGAGAGATTTTTCTCTAGGGAAATTGTCTAACACAATGAAGAAACTTTTAAATACTGGAAATTGGTGTTCCTTCACAAAATATGTTGGCTAACCTAGATAGCTTCTGGTCGGCAAGGCCTTTTTATGAACTAGAGAATCTACAAACCCTCTTGGTACATTAGTGTGAAACCAACAACTCCTTTGGTTCAAGGACCCAAGCTAAACCTTGCTTCAGTTGTACAAGGACTCCAAGCTAAATTGTTTTAACCTTAATCAGATATGGAACATAGCTACTTTATGTCCCAAGATAGGTCAGAGCACATTGAGTGGATGAATCAAAATAAGCATTACTGCTTCTGGGAAAATGAGTAAATGGATAACTTAATGCAGTGGCATCAATATATGAAAGGACTGTTGTGTCTTGGAAACAGACTGACGCTCTGACTGCTGCTTTCTTTGGTATATATACCTTCCACTTCAGTAACAAGATTGCCTTCCTTTTGGGTTTTGAGACAGGGTCTGAACTCTGTAGCCCAGGCTGGCCTTGTACTCGACACAGTTCTTTTGTTTCAGCCTCCTGAGGACTGAAATTAGTTGTGGTATACTATTGTTGTTTTTTTGGGGGGTGGTGGTGAGGGGAGAGACAGTGCTGGGGAATGAACCTAGAAATTTTCTTCATTTAAATTAAATATATCAGTTCCAGAAGGTGGGTCCACTCAGTCACTAAGCATCAAGTAGCTGAGCTCCATGAGACCGGCAATTCAGAACCAAGGCTAGTTCCTGTCACATAGTTGGAGCTTGTAGACATCAGCTGAAAGGATGACTTGTCGAGGACTTAAAGAAACTTTTCAGAAAAATAGCCCAGAATACCTCAAAATAAGCAGATATATGTAGAAATTGATGTGTAAAATTTTATAGTAATCTTTCACCAGTAATCATGGGGTAAAAATAAAAGAAAACAGCTTATGGATCAAAATAAAACAGAAAATGTACCGAAAGGATCACGAATCATTTAAGAACCTTCATGACAATAAAGACCTAACAGACAAACAGCAGCAGGGGAGATCAGGGAAGCAGTACTGCGCTCCTTGAGTTCACTACAGACAGGAGGGCGAAGCGTTCCCAAAACAGTGACAATCTTGCAAACTTTAAATTTGTTGGATCTAGTTGAAAAACTCTTCAAGAAAATAGATACCGGAAATGGAGAGAAGCAATTCAAAACAAAACAGGAATTGTTCAGGAGTCTGAGTACATGGCTAATTTCAGAAGGAGAAATAGAGGAGTGATGGGGAAGGAATCGTGTGAGCTCTTTTCCATCATTGAAGAGCCATCCACTTATCAGAGCTCACAAGAGCCAACTACTAACTTCCAGGAATTTTTGCAAGCTGGTCATTAAGCATAGCCTTTATTAAAATGTAATTACATCCCATTATTTTCTTATCTAGCCATTATACTTTTGGTGTTATTTTTATCTCTTTTATTTAACACTTCATAATGATTTACTGTGGCTATCTCTTGAACGGCGTCAGATATTGGTACATTGAAATTGGTCACAGCAGAAGCCTTTACACCACAGAAATTGGCAAGTTCTACAAGTCTCCTTCCTTCCTTCCTCCTTTCTTTCCTCCTCCTCCTTCTTCCTCCTTCTTCTTACCAGAGAAAAAGCCTCACTAGCATAGTGCTGAGTCAATCAAGTACATAAATAGCTAGTGCACTGCACTGAGACATATCATGACAATTTAGAATGTTAAGAGATAAAGATAAATTATAAAAGGTTATTTAGATGAAATGTACATTTCACATGTAAAACAGTTATAAGAATAGTATTAAATTTATCAACAACACTGAAAAGTGGAAGGCATTACTCTTGCCTTCAAAATTTCTATGGAAAAGATGATTCCAAGGACTTACGAACATTAATACATTGTTGGCCTATTACTTACAAGGCCCTGGGTTCAGTCCCTAGCACTGACCCTCCCACAAAAAAGTGATTTCTTTCTTTGTTATTTTGAGATAAGGCTGGTCTTGAATTCACAGTCCTCCTATCTTAGACTCCTGAGTGCTTGGATGATAGGAGTATGCCAACATACCAGTAAAAAAGGTTGACCATTAATCTAGAATTCTAAATCCAAATAGTAGAGTAAAATAAAGACATTTTCAGATCTGTAAGGCTAAAAACAAATTTGCCTTTTTTGTATCTTTTCTGAGGAAGCGACAGGAAAATCCAGCAATAAGCTATATGGGAATGGTTTGCAGGCAGAGAGAGAGAGGCAGATTCCAAGGATGTGGAATTGTTCCAGGCAAAAGCAAGGCAATTACAGTATCTGGTGGGTTTGTGTATGTGAAGGTATTGTCACTTCTGTTCTAGAGAGTTGTCAGTAGTATTTGAACCATGATTGTGAAGGAGATGAGGAGACAGTCATGCGCATATCAGGACGGGTACACTGAGCAAAGGGAATAGTAGACCTAATCTTGTAGTGGTTCTTTAAAACATATTTTATGTATGTATTTGAGGGGGAGAGAGCGAGAAAGCTCATTTTGTAGGGGTGGAGGTCAGAAGACAACTTTCAGAAATCAGTGTTCCCCTTTCCACCACGTGGGCTTCTAGGGATTGAACTCAGGTCGTCAGGTTTGCAAGCAGTCACCCTACCTGCTGAACTACCTTTCTGGCTCCAAGTTCTGAGATATTTCTAGGGCATTTGAAGGATACCAGAAAAGGCAGATGTATGTAGTACTAGATTGGAGTGTGAAAGGGACAGAAGAGTTGAAGATGGAGTCAGAGACCTGATGTGGGAAGTCAGATTAAGTGACCATTCTGCAGCTTTGGCTTTAACTGTAACTGAGATGTATGTTCAATGTCTGAACAGAGAAGTGAATGGTGTTGTCTTCCTCTTCTCTTGGGGAATTGAACTCAAGTCCTCAGATTGCTATGCAAGTGGCTCTACCATTGAACTATATTCAAGGCCTCTTTATACTTTTTCCTTTTTTTTTTTAATTTTAAAATATTTTATTTATTCATTTAAACAAAGAAAAGGAACAGAAGAGAAGGCACATGTATACGCATACCATGAATGGAAGCGAGTCTTCATCTTCCACCACGTGGACGTTTGTGGATCAAGCTCAGACCGCCAGGGTCTGGAGCAAGCATGCCTTACTTGTTAAGCACTTCGAGCTTTAAAGTCACATGAGTGAAGCTTCTCTTTCTCTTCAGTGCTTCTATCTAAACTTCCAAAGTCTAAGCATGTTTTTCCTCATATTCCTTGCCTTTTCCGAGCACTTAACCATGTGGGGAGCTCCGTACCATCTAAGCACAACTGGAAAGGTCTTTGAAGGTCAACCCTCACTTCTGGGATTATCCGGAAGGAACACAACCTGCCAGTCTTCAGGAACCAACTCTAATCCTCCACAGAGATAAGGTCACCAACTTCCCCAACCCTCTATTTATGAGAGGATCTGGAGATGAGTTCCTCAAAAGCAGATAAATTAAGTTCCTCGAAAGAAACAGCTCCACTAAGAGATGGGTCTCAAGGTCCACTGAGCTGGACCCCCAGAGACGAACAGACCAATCAGATGCAGGAACCAAAAGCCCCATTCCACTTTCAGAAGCTGGAGCTGACCAATAAGGAAAAGTCAGTTTTTCCTGACTTGCTTAACCCTATAAAAACCCCTGACCCTGCCAGCCACCTAATGAATCTCTTGCCTGCTGTGGCCAGATTCTAGGGTCCCAAAAATCAGCAAGGAGCCAATACCGATGCAATTCGCATGAGGGCTTTTATTGCAGGCTGGAACCTGGGCTCACAACCGACCAGCACCAGCTCAGTGGTATTAGGTTGAAAAGCGTGGCCCTTTGGGCAAAGTTTTATAGCTTACTGGCAAGGGGAGGGGGCTTCCAACTTAGTAGTTACATGATTGGCTGACAGCCAACAGTTTCGGGGTGCAGGGATTGGTTCCCCCCCCCTTTCCGTGAGCAGTTTGAATTGTACCTTGTATTACCCACAACACCTGGGGTTTCCCGTAACACCTGGGATTTTCTCTTGGGCTGCAGTCTTAGCCTTAAGCGGTTGTCCTTGTCCTGTAGACTCTCGCATCCTGGGACGTAGTCCTCTCTCGCGGGGACGGGATCTGCAGGCCTGACGTGAGTGGAATGGACCCACGGAGGGACGCCAGCCACTTTGAGAGCGGTGGGCGTGGTCAGGATCACAATGTGGGGTCCCTTCCAGCGAGGCGTGAGTCTCCTTCTGGTACCTTCGCACATAGACCCGGTCACCTGGCCGGTACGGATGCGGGGCAGGTGGCGGTCCGGACTCGCAGAGGGCCTTGAGCCTTGGCCAAGCCTCCCCACGGATGCGCTGGAGAGCCGCCCCCGGGAGTCCCTGGCAGGCCGGCTGCGGCTGCTCACTGGCCGCTGCTGGCGCCCACTCGGCGGGTGGCCGTGAGCCCCGGGGATCCTTCTTGTCATCGGTGGTCTGTTGGAGCGCCAAACCCTTAGGGGACTCTATCTCTTGTGAAGGAAAGAAAGAGCTTAACCAATTAGGGGGGTTCTCAATGAGATCCTGCCAGACCATAACGTAAGGAATGTGGTCCGGACGACCCTGGCTCCCAGGCCGGAATACGGCCTCTTTAACCTGTAAGAGAACGGATAGGTTCAAGGTTCCTTCCTGCGGCCATCCTACCTTAAAGGAGGGCCATTCGGACCTGCAGCAAGCCTGTAACTTTACCTTCTTAAGATCAACTCCTAAATTCCGTCCTCTCGCTTTCACTTCCTTGAAATGGTCCAGGAGTAGACTAAGTGGGGTACTCTGGTTCTGTCCCATACTGTCCGTCAGTAAAACAGTCAAGATTCCAACACCAACAAACAATAAGACAGACAAACAGCCACACAACGTTCCCTTCGGAGACAAACACTAAAACAAAGCAAAGACGTCCCGCTCTGCCATCAACCAAGTGTCCGTACAACCAAATGAGGACTCTTGTCCTCTCCAAATGGGGAAACGGGACGTCTCCCAACTTTCCCCCGGCCAACAGCACTCCCAGGTGTCCACTTGAGCCAGATGTTGGCCTCCCCAAGCGCTGCAAACACACCAGACAGACAGACAGATAGATACACAGACACTAGTCAACTGGGTGCCCTCCGGTTTGGGGGTCCTTGGATCTCTGGGATCTCAGTCGAACCCCCACTAATGTTGTGGCCAGATTCTAGGGTCCCAAAAATCAGCAAGGAGCCAATACCGATGCAATTCGCATGAGGGGTTTATTGCAGGCTCGAACCTGGGCTCACAACCGACCAAACCGGCACAGCGGTATGGGGTTGAAAAGCCCCCCCCCCCTTTTTTTTAAACCAGGATCTCACCAAGTTGCCTGGGCTGACCCAGATTTTGTTCTGTAGCCCAAGTGGCCTTGGACTCTTGGTTTTCCTGCCTCAGCCTCCCTAGAACTGGGATTACAGGCTTGGCATTAGAGTGAATATTTATTTTTAATATTTATTTATAGCGTGTGTGTATGTATGTGTATGTGTATGTATCAGAGGGTACGGTGCGTCCCTGTGGAGGACCAAAGATGACTTCTGAAATCATCCTGGATTGCTTCTACCTCTTGCTTCGCTCTGGGATTTCCCAGGCCGTGCCCACAGGGCCAGAAGTGCAGGCCACCGCAATTTCCACCTGGCTTTTTTTTTTTTTTAAAACATGGGACCTGGGATCTAAACTCAGTCTGCTTGTGAGACAGTCTTAACCCCTGAGCCATCTCTCTAGCGCCTCCCCCTTTTTAAATTTTTAAATGAGAAGTAGGAATGTTATGTTTGTATACTGAAGGGACTGATTCTGTGGAGAAAGACGTGACTGATACTTTTGAGAGGGGGAGGAAAAATTGCTTAAGTATATGAGGGGATGAGAGCTAACACACAGATGGAGAGGTCGAAACCGTGATACAGGGACAGATGTGGGGCAGATATGCTGGGGAGGTTTAAAAAGTTTTTCTCCTGTTTGTTAGTAACAGAGTAAACAGTACCATTAGATAAGTGGGGAGAGGAGAGTGAGGTTGTCATGGAAGAGAGTGGGAGGCAGGATGGACTATGGAAGTATAACATGATTGTCTCCTGCCCCCACCCCCCAATCAGGGGCCCACATGGTCATAGGGTTAAAGTGAGTATTGCTGTTTGCTTTTCTCTAGCTACAGAGAGAAGTAATTGCACAGGCATAAAAGAGACGTCATGGTTTTTCTTCACACATACACTGTCTCTGTATGTGTATGCGATGTGTGTGTACGTGTATGCGCATGTATGTGGATGACTACAGGTGCATGTGGGGTTAAAGGCCAACCTGCTCGTGGTGTTCCTTACCTTTCTACCTTGTTGGAGACTTGGTCTCTTCTCTTTTGCTGCACAGGACTGGTTGGTCTATGAGCTTCTGGAGATTCTCAGATCTTTGCCTCCCATTTCTCACATCAGGAATTACAGATGCTTACGCCCTTGTGTCCAGCATTTACTTGATGTCTGGGGATCCAAACTTTGGTCTTCATACTTATTCAGCAAATGCTTTACCCACTGAACCCAAAACTTAGTTTTTCTGAACAGGCATCACAAAGCAAGCGCATTCAAAGTTGTTGAGGATGTATGAGATAGAGCTGTTTTCATGATTGAGTGGATTTTAGGCTGGCTAAGGAAGGGAGGACACAAAAGGTAGGGAGGTGGCAAACATCTATTAGGTCAGTGGACTGTGGTCTCAGGAATTGAAGGATTGTTCAAATTGGGAAAGTAGAGAGAAGGAGCTGGAGAGACATGAGTGAGTAGCTGGAGAACGGCCCCTTGTGTTTACCTAGGGATTATAGGGCGAGAGTGAGGCCATGGGAATGTGGGCGTGAGACTGAGAGGAAGTTGCGGGAAGTGGGTCTTTGTCCTGGTTTGAAAGGCTCATGTGTTTGCGTTCTTGGTTCCTAGCTGGAGGTGCTGTTGGGGAAGGTTAGTGATACCTGTAAGAGCTGGAGCCTTACTGGAGGAAGCAGGTCACCTTGAGGTTTGGTTGACCCAGCCCCTCTCTCACTCTGGCATTCCTGCCTCCTGAGATGGCTTGGTGGGTAAAGGCACTTACTTGTAAACCTGGCAATCCTGGAGCTCACTTGGTTTAAGGAGAGAACCACTTTCCAAACAAAAAGTTGTCTTGTGACTTCCACGTAAGCACAGTGGTGGTCTTGTTTATGCATTCTCCTGCGCTCCCTTCCTTTCTCTTTCTCAGAAAAGAATAAGTCAGGCACGGGCTTACACTTGCAATTGTAGCACTTTTTAGGCTGAGGAAAGAGGATTGCTGTGAGGTCAAGGACAATCTAGACTACATAGTAAAATCCTCAAAAGTGAGGTTGGAGGAGAGGAAGAGGTACCAAGGACATAAACTCATTTTGTTTGTATATGCAAACATTTTAAATAATTTTTTTAAAAGTGGGGATGGGACAGTAAAAAGAAACCTGGGAATACAGCTCAGTGGTGGAGTTCTTGCTTAGTATGCCGTGAGGTCCTAGTTTATCCTCAACTGTTGGAGGAGAAAAAGAGTAGAAATTCATTGTGATGCTTAGTGTCAACTAACACCCAGGAGACTGACCCTTGGGCACACCCATGATGGGTTGTTTAGATTGTAGCCATTGATAACTGTCTGTGAGGAATGGTCTTGATTCCATAACAGTGATTGTAGGTGGGATCATCCCAGGGCAGGAGCGGCTGGACTGGATAGAACGGAGGAAGCAACCTGAGCATAAGAATGCATTCATTCCTCTCTGCTTTCTACTTGTGGATGTAATGCAACCAGCTGCTTCAAACTGTTTGTATCACCTCACTGTGGTGGACTATATCTTCAATGGGAACAAAAATAAGCCCTTCTTTTTCAAGTTGCTTTTGTCGTGTATTTTATCACAGCAGTGAGAAAAGTAACTAAGACATACATGGTGAAATGCCTACAGTAATGAGAAAGAACTGCTCCATTTGTATTTTCAGAGATAAGAAATATGTCTTTGTGTTTTTCTGTTCTTTTGGACCCTGGGGATTCTGCAGCTAGTTCTCAGAGACTCCATTGAGATATATGGTGAGCAGTGTCCACAGGTTTCATGAAAAGAGACTTGTAACTGATCCAAGAGGAGTCCAGAGGTTGCTTCTGTCCAGAGTTCCTGCTTCTGTCCAGTTGCTCCTTCCTAATTCAGTCTAAGGCTGTATTTAGATAAATTGGTTCTTGAATCTTTTATCCCTAGTTGAACTGTTGTAAGAAGGAATAGAATTAGTTGTCATAGGTCAATTCTGTTTACTTTAAATCTGTTTTGATGCCTTTAACTTTTCTAAAGAAAATTAATGTTGTCTATTTTGTTTTCTCCTTGTTATGAGTAACTGTAGCATCTGAGTTTTGTGTTTAGTTAACATGTAAGGTTTTGTTTTTATTTACATAATGAGTGGCTTTTAGACAGGTGTTTGTGACTTTAAATCATCATAGCTATTAAGAAAGCCTTTCTCACTGGTGCTTTGTTTTAGGTTCAAAGACACAATTATAAATGCCAAGTATGGAGGGCACACAGAGGCTGTGCGCCGGCTGCTGGGCCAGCTTCCCATCAGTGCCCAGTCTTACAGTGGGAGCCCCTACCTGGATCTGTCTCTCTTCAGCTACGATGACAAGTGGGTGTCAGTCATGGAGCGGCCTAAGACTTGTGGAGATCACCCTATCAGGTACTTTGTCATTGCCCTAGCTGAGACCACTCAGGGTGAATGGTGGCTTGCTTTCTCTTTCTCCTCTTCTCAACATCAGTCTTGTGACTCTCTCTAGTTGCATCCGGGTAGACTGACCCCACCATCTATTTCTGGCATGAAATGAGTGCTTAGATTACGTAAGTATTAGTCTCAGAAATTAATTACTACTACTTTTGCTCATTAAGTTATTGTATTGTTTGTTTTAGAATTTCTATTTGGTTCTTTTTCTCATCATCTGTGAATTTTTAATGTTCTAGCTCTCTGCTAAGTATTTAAAAAATCTTTCATCTTCTTTGGCCTCACATGAAAATATTTAATTCAGATAAATGTTACCCTTTTAAAAGTACCCGGTGTGGGCTGGAGAGATGGCTCAGGGGTTAAGACTGCCTTGCAAGCAGAAGGTCCTGAGTTCGGATCCCAAGTAAAAAAACGCCAGGCAGAAACAGTAGGGGCTAGCACTTTCAACTTTGGTAGGTGGAGTCTGGGAAATCCCAGAATGAAGCAAGAAAGGAGGTAAAAGCAATCCAGGATGATTCCAGAAATCACCCTTGCTTGGTCCTCTACAGGGACACACACACACACACACACACACACACACACACACACACACACACAAAGTAATTAATTAATTAATCAATTCTTAAACGAAATTGTGCTTTGAAGCTCTAAGGTAGAACTTGAAAGTGGCAGTTAGATCTGTATAGTGTATATATACTTTTCTGTTCTTTTCCTTCTTTCTACTTTTTTTCTTTTCTTTAAATATTTTATTTATTTAAGAGAGAGAAGGTTGCACACTGATGTACTTACTGGTGGAGTTCAGAAACCATTTTGTTCCTTCCACCATGTGGACTTCTGGGGATTGAACTAAGGGAGCAAGTGCCTTAACCCTGAGCTATCTTGCCAGCCCTTTTTCCAGACTGGCCTTGAACTTGCTACATAGCTGAAGATGACCTTGAACTTCTTAACCCCCAGTCTTTGAATTTCCATTGCAGGAATTAATAGGTGTGCCACACCCAGCTAAAGTATATTTTACTACATAGCTTTGCTGTGTTTTAAATGGATTTCTATGTAAGATATATTGTCTTTGGGAGATTACAATCAAATCCTAAAACCCAACTAAAAAAATTTCATTTTACTGTGGAATCTATAAAAAGATTACCCTCTGTTTCCTGTTACTTAGCTTTAAGTTATCAGGTTTGTTCCCTCTCTACTCCCTCATTGCATCCTTGGATTATTTTACAGCAATTCCCAGTTCTCCTAACATTTTTACCATTACCCATAAATATTTCAATGCGAATTTCTCAAAAATATCATTATCTCATTAATATCATTATCCTATTTAACAAAATTAACGAAAGCTTTTTAGGGTTCCATCTTAGCCCAGACTAAGCTAGAACTTGCTCTGTAATAGCCTAGAATGGTATCGACTCATGATGATCCTCTCATCTCAGCCTCCCCAGTGCTGGACTTGCATGTGCAAGGCACATACACAACTCAGAAACTTATTAATGCATCTGGGGATACAGAATGCAGATTTGGATGCTCAGTACTTCTTGAACTGGGCATGGCGGTGCAGCCAGGAGGATGAGTTCAAGAGCACCCTCAACAGCACAGTAAGTTTAGAGCCAGCCTGGGACACAAGACCTTGTTTCAAAACAGCAACAACAAAAGCCGCCTTATACCACCAAATATCTGATCCGTTTTCCTATTTTCCTGTTGCCTTGTGAATATTCTTTTTGCAGTTTCTTTGTGTGAGTCTGGTGCTAAATGAGCTTTATGTATTACATGTAGCCAGTAACCTGAAAGTTCTGCTTCTATTGTAGGTCTATGTCCTCTCTTACTTTTCTCGTAACAGAATGCTTGTTTATCCCGTGGTGTTCTCCACATTTTAGATTTTGTTCATTGTGTCCCTGGAGTTAGTATTTACTGTATTTTTCATTTCCTTTTATTTCCTGTAAACTGGTAGTCGCATTTAGAAATACAGACAACTCACTTTAAATTATAAACCCTGTGTGCACTGAGAACTGTGTGGGTAGGTTAATGTGCTTTTTTTCACCTAAAAGCACATAATGGGCCTCATTTGGTGCAGTCAAGTAGATACATTTCTGTCCTTGCTGACTTCTGTGCCTTTCTAATTTGAAAAGATGAACCTAAGTATCACACCTGCAATGCCATTGCCAGTCACAAAAGAGGTTTCTTTTGTAATTCCTTTTTATTTTTAATTTAAATGAGAAAGCTAAGGACATTAAGGCATTTGGAGAGGTAGTGCCTTCAACTTCAACTGTGTCTTGCCTTCTGGTCTTTGTCAGTATGTGTGTTGGTACGTGTCTACATGTGTGTTGTAATCATAGGGGCATCATATTTATAATACTTTATAAATGTTTTTCTATCTTGTTACACAGTCCCCACAATGACAGTCCTTGTTACAACATGTTATTTCATCAAATAGATATAGATGTGCCTTAATTTATTCAACCTTTTGTATGTTATCGATCATTTATTCTTTGTATGAACTTTTACATAGCATGAGTCTGATGATGGTCATCTTTATTCATGTTAGCACTTCATTTAAATTAAATGCCGAGGATATGAATTCTTAAATTGCATTATTTTATCAAAAATGTAAATACCTTTAGATGTGTTTATTTATTTGCTTTCACATCAAACACCTTTTTAGTTCAGGGCTTTTCATTTTCTAGAGTTTGCTCTGACTTAGCCCCCTAGTTCATCATCCTCTAGTTCTGTAAACCACATGTGGGGACGGTATTTAAGGACTGGGATTGAGCGAACCATCATCGGTTTCTATATTAAGTGAAAATTGCAAAGCTACTTACTTTATATTTGTTGGCAAATTCTCTACCAGTGAGCTACATTCCTGGCCCATTATTTTATTTTCTGTATGTGAAATGTATGGACTCTTCAAAGAGAATTATGCTTTTCCCTTCTTGATTTTTTTTTTTTTCTTGGTCTATTTTTTGAGCTTTTGAGACAGGGATCTCATGCAGCCTAGCTGACCTTCAATTTGATATGTAGCAAAGACCTCAACACCTGGTCCTCCTGCCTCTGCCTTCTGAGACCCCGATTACAGATTTATGCCACCACACCTGGTGTAGGAACTCACTCTTAAAACTGAAAAACCTAAAAAGACACTGCAGTGTCCTATATGGTAGCCACTAGCCAAGGAGTCCAAGTAGAGACGTGCGGGACTGGCACGTACATCCAGATTTCAAAGATTTAGTGAAAAAGAAATGCGGCATCTCATTAATATTTTATTAATTGATTGTAGGTTAAAATAGTAAGATTTCAGGGGCTGGAGAGGTGGCTCAGGGGTTAAGTCTCTGCCTTGCAGGTGGAAGGTCCTGAGTTCGGATCCTAGACCCCACATATAGACGCCAGGCGGAAGCGGGGGCGGCCTGCGCTTCTGGTCCTGGTAGGGCGGAGCCTGTGAATCCTGGGGCAGAGTAAACAGGGAGGAGGTGGAGGTGGTCCATGGTGGTTCTCCACACATGCACACAAACACACACACACACACACACACACACACACACACACACATGCACACAACACACACACACGCACAATTGAATAAATAATAAAAAAAATTTTAAAAAGTAGTAAGATTTCAGATTAGATAAAATATATTTAAAAAATTAATTTTTGCTTTTCTCTTACATGGCTACCTAAAACTTTAAAATCAATCACATGCATAGTTAGATTTGAGGCTTGCATTTCATTCCCACCCTGACCTTGACAGTCTGTAGGCAGGAGCTTGGAAGGGGAAGATTATAATTTAGAATATAACTAAGGATCGTCTTGAGAAAGGAGCGACTAGTCACTCGGAGAGCCACAGTTAACTGCATAGTCCTCTGCCTCCAAAACAAGCTGACCAGATAGAGTGAGTTCTAGTGCTGCTGCCCTGGAGCTGATACAAGTGGGGGCTTCCATCACAAAGTGTTATCAACACTGACTTTTCTTTCTGTCCCCTATTTCTTCTTAGGTTCTATGCCCGAGACTCTGGACTGCTCAAGTTTGAGATCCAGGCAGGCTTGCTGGGCCGCCCCATCAACCACACAGTGCGACGCCTCGTTGCTTTCACCTTTCACCCTTTTGAGCCTTTCGCCATTTCTGTGCAGAGGACGAATGCGGAGTATGTCGTCAACTTCCACATGCGACACTGCTGCACCTAGATGGCACCACGCTGCCAGAATGTCACCTGCTTGTCTTGTGGACTCCAGAGCAAAATCCGCTGGTTGCTAGCTTTGGGGGGTTCCAGACTGGTGTACCCCCACATCGAGCCAGAGAGAGAAGTTGAGGGTGCAACCTAGCAGAACTTTTTATTATTATTATTGTATGTGATATTGCTATTAATTGATTTTAAAATCTTGCCTCTTCCCTGTGGGAATGTCCAGCATTAATTAAGTCCATTTAATTTCTGTTTACTTAGCATTATGGCTGTGATGTGAAAGCATTACACCTTTTTCCTTCAGTGTCACTCGTTTGGCGTGGTCTACAGCCTAAAGCAGGTAGATGATGTTTACTAATGAGAATTGTGTACATCTTCCCATTTCCCCAACAAGCAGGGCTATCTTTATAAGAAAAAAATAAAGCCTTGATATTTTCTTATGGAAATGTGTCTTGTGGTGACTCCTTGGTGTTCCTCTCTGGCCAGTGCTTTTTGGCTATGGGGTTTGGGGGGGAGAAGAGGCCCAGAAGCAGCAGCTGCTTGTCACCGTCATCCGCCAGCAGTGCTTCTTTCCCATGGGCTTTCTGCTGGCAATGCTTACTGCTGAGAAGTGGGGTGTAATCACACATCCTCATGTGGAAGCATGCTCACATCTGTGTACGGCAGTGGGAGAGCAGGTAGCTTATGTGGCCTTGACAGAAACAAACACTGTGTAGCACGTACTGTCCTTTGGGTAACAGGAACGGGCAAGCTCCAGGTGGCCCTGAAGAGCTCAGACTGATTGTCCCCGGGTAGCTGAGCTATCACAACCATTCTAGACACCTGCTCGCCCCTAGACTTCATCCTTCTGTTACAGCCTCAACCTATTTTCTCCCAAAGGCTGGTCAGACTCTTGTATCTGCATAGCAGATGCCCTAGTAATGTAGTCAGCTTGTTTAGTCACATCTGCTTTTGAAGGTACCTTTGAGACACGGTTTTAGAGCAAGCTATGAAAGCCACAGCCACAAACACCCGGATCCTGTATTCACTCTGGGATCCTAAGAAATGTGTAAGATGCTGCACCCCACCAAAACCAGGTCAGTTGATCTTAGATAAAAGTTTGAGAAATGATGCCAAAAACAGTTCCCCTAGTGTTATCATCTCCAGTATCAACAAGCTCAAATTCGTTTTAACCTTCAGTCCAAGACGTAAGCATCTACCATGAGTCAGGTAGAGACTGCAATAAGATGCTGAGGACAGCCATTGACAGAGGTGGCCATAAATACAAAACAGTGGAAGCTCTTTGTCTGAGGACAGTGGCAGAAAGTGAAGGGAAAACAAGAAATGGTGTACTGAGGAAGGGCTCCTGGAACTGAATAAATGAAATGCGTCGGGTGACCAGAAGGTGTTTTAGAGAGCGGCCATGTACAAGACAAACATGGCAAATTACATAATAATGGTTATAGTATAAGTTGTGGTGGCCGGGCTGGGGAGATGTTACTGAACAGGCACACTATCAGAATATTGTGAAGGAGGTCATGTGCCGGTTGCTAGGGTTTCACTTAGTGCAGGGATGATAAGAGCTCTGAAATGGAAAGTGGTTCTGTGGACAGAATAGAGAGGCATAAAGTAGCGGTATCATCCAGAGGAGATCAGAAAACCTTGAAAAATGTCACTAGACCTTGGCAAATGAAGCTCATGAGGAATACGGGGTCCCAAAACTTGGGGACTAGCTCTAATCATTATTAAATCCTGTTCTTGGACTGTGATGTCCACTGTGCCAGAACTGCCTTTTGTTTGTGCACCCAGAATTTTGTCAGGTGTTTACGGGGTTGAATTAGGTTTTCCTTGCAGAAGTGCTTTACTTCAACCTCAGCAAGTTCCTGAGGACCTGACAGAGTGGCAGAAACAGAGTATGAGGTCTCAGGTTTCTGTGTGAATTGTAGCCCTTCTCATTTGCTGTGTGATCACAATCCACTTCTTAATCATTTCAAGACATATCCTGCTTGTCTCCCTGCCTAATCACCCATTCCTAATTGCATTTTATCGTCACCTCTCATGCCAAACTCCAGCGTGACAGTTCATACCCCATGATCTGCCCCACTCTCCCTAGACTGTCTATACCTACTGCCAGTGACTTTGTCCTTCCCTCACACTACCAACCCTCGATCCAGCTTGGATTGGTGAGGAAAAGGTTGAACTGCTGAAATCAATCTCACAATGCAATGAAGTTTAGGGTCCCCTCCATCTTACTTTCTCACCGCTGCCACAAAATACTTAACAAAAGCAATTTAAGGAAGGAAGGGTTTATTTTGGCCTTACGGATTGAGAATACAGTCCGTCATAGTGCAGAAGGCATGGGAGCGGGAGCAGGAGGCAGCTGGTCATTCTGGGGCCTCACCCCATGGAAAAATGCCGCCTGCATTTAGGATGGATCTTCCTACCTCCATTCCATCTAGAAACTCCCTCAAAAACATGCCCAGAGCTTTGTCTTCTTGGTGATTCTAGATCTCCTCAAGTTGTCAGTAACCCCCTGGATTACTTTTCTTGTTACTGTGACCAAATACCTAGCAGAAGCAAGGATAATCCTTCCTTTAGGGGAAGGATTTATTGTAGTGAGACGTTTGTTTGGTGAGAAAGGCAAGGTGGTGTTCAGGGGGCTGTAGGTCCCACGTCTCCAGAATATGCGGCGGCTTGTTCTCATCTTAACAGTCAATCAAGAAACAAACAGCTTGGATAGGAGCTACCCCAAGCTGTAACTAGCCCCATCCTGCATCTGTCTGTTAGAGTTCATGTCCATAAGGTTCCACAGGTTCCCAAAGTGGACCAGATATTCAAACATGAGCCTGTGAGGAACATTTCATATTCAAGCCATAATATCTGGCTTCTGCTCATAGCATAGGGCAGATGTTTGGTCAGTGGATAGGTTCACCACATACAGTTGAGAATCCAGCTGTCTTGCATCTTCTTTCCTTGCTGTGCCCCTGACATCATCCTGTATTGAGCTGGGGCAAGAGTGAAGAGTATGGAGGAGATTTTGCTTGGCCATAGGCCCCTGTCTATCATCGGTGCACATTACTTCCACATACTTCCTACTGAAGAGGTCCTATTTATGTAGCCATGCATAGAGAGCGAGAGAGGCTAAGAAATGTCATGTACCTAGCTGGCCATGTGCTAGATACTCTTGTATTCAAAATAAGGGAGGCTGAATTGTAGTGGACAGGTAGCCATTGCTGGGGCAGGAACTTCTTCATTAGCTGTTAACTCCCATCGGAACCTCTCTTGTTCTGCTCAGCGTGTTTGGAATAGCAGCATAACCTCTGCTTTGCCAGTGCTCTTGACTTCCTTACTGATCTGCCCCCTTCTTGCTGGATTACGAACCCCTCAAGTCTGTCTGTATTTGAACAGCTGAAGATTACTGCACAGAGACATGCGTATTCTTGCATGCACTACCACAGACGTAAAGTAGGTCCTCAGCACTGTTCAGCAGCCTTTGTATACTCTCCCCTGTTTCTCAGCCCCTGAAATGGATGTTTCCCGCCTTCATCTACCTCGGTTTTCAAAAATCCTTCTATTTCTCAGCAGGTTCACCTTTCCTTTCCTTCATGTTAAGACAGAAACCCTCAGATAGGAATTCATTTCCCTTCCCGTTAACACATCAACCTTGGAACTCACACCTGAACTCCAATCTGTTTTTTCTTCAAGATATTCCTCCTGGAGCCAGCCACGTATTATGGCATGTGTGTAATCTCAGGAGACTGAGGCAGGAGAATCAGGAGTTCAAGATGGACCTTCGCTACACTGGGAATTCAAGACTAGTCTGGGCTACAGGAGACCTTTCTCAACAAACAAACAAACAAACAAACACACACACAAACAAACAAACAAACAAACGCTTTTCCACGTGACTTCAAAATATAAACCCACTGACTGAAGTCCAGATCTTAGGAATTCTTCTTCTTCTTTCTTCTATCTCTTTCCATCCTCCCCCATGATTTCATTTTAGAGCTATGCCCTGCGCAGCCCAGACCAATTGTAACATTCCCATAACCCATTGCTAGTAACCAGAATAGGATCCTAGACCAAAACTCATCTGCATAAGGTGTTAGTTTAGGGGTGTTAGGTATCTTAATGTGGGTCAGTGACATGCTGAAGTAAAGATTTCTGGCCAATATTCTCTTTTGACAATGGCAGCAAGGGGACTTGTAAGCCTGCTTTTCCATAATCCAAAGTTCTATGACAACGTTTAGAAAAAATCGGTCATAAGACGAAGTTGATCTTTTGATATAGAAGAAAGATCAGGAAAGAACCCTCTTTGTTAATGACTTAGCTGGTTGACCGTGAAAGCCCCCCCTAATGTGGATTTCTGGTTCTGTGAGACAAGTCCGTAATGGTTTTAATCACATTGAATTGGGTCATCTATTTCTTTCTTTCTTTTTTTTATTATTATTTCCGCTCATACAAACTTAACAGGTACACCGGTCCCCTCCCTCCCAGGTCGTCTATTTTTTGCCATTGAAAATAAATTAATAGATATAACGAAAAGGGAAAAGACTCATTAAAAACAAAACTTTTTTTTTGACACAGGATCTTGCCTTTTTATCCAGGCTGGCCGGCCTTGATCTTTTGGACTAAGGGATCCTCTTGCCTTAGCCTCTGGAGCAGCTAGTGTTACAGCCACAGAGCACCACCAAGCCCAGCACAGATTCAGGAAATTCTCAGTGATCAGATACTTTCATAGAAGCCGTTTCCATTTCCCTGAAGCGAGATGCTACTTTTTCTATTTTTGGCACTCTGCAAGATTCCTGGCTCTCCTACACCTCACTACAGCCACACTCAGCTGTTCTGTGTGTTTCTTGTGACTAAGAGGATTTAACTGAAACTGGAAATAAAAGCACTTTGTCTAGTGACTGCTTGGCCAAACTGTGTTGGTTTATATTAGTTTAGCTACTAAAGGATTTAAGGTGGCTCCCAGTGAATTCTAGTATATTCTTTCCACAAAGGTCCAGTGAATTTCAATGATCTTTTGGAAAAATAAGTTCTTTGGAACCAAAATGTCTAACAAAGGCAGGGGCAGACTTCAGGGGATATATCTTTCAGATCTGGATATTCCCTGAATCTCTCTCTCTTTTCATCCCTCCTGCTCCTGGCACAGCAGGCAAGTCAGCATCAGTGGGAAGCTGCTCTGGACCCTTGAGAGACCTTCTTGCATTTGGAACCCTTGCAGAGAAGCATAAGTGAGTGAAAAGCCTAAATTAGATAATTTTTAAAAGGACGGTAGCTTCATTATTTTCGAGTACACAGAGTAACTTAAACCCAGCAATGAAGTGTTCCTTTGGAGCAGCCCTTAGGGATGTTCCTTAATGAGTCGATTATAATTATTGGTAATCAGCATAACAGTTCCCTGCAATGCGTGCTTTGCAAGCAATCGAGCATATTTAGTGCTTCGGATGTTCCAGGGGGCAATTTTGTTTACGACATTAATTTGCTCTGTATATACCCTTTCTAGCTATAACCCTCTGTTGTTTAAAGGGAAAGATATTAAAAGCTCTCTCCATCATATTATATTTGATCACACTTGTAGGAGGCCAAGAGATACATATTGAGACTAGAGAGGTACTTGGGAAGGTCAGGATTCTCTGCCCATGATGCCCTGATGTGATTGTAGAAATAGCTTTGACTTACATGGAGGCCTGGTATGAGTCCTGGCTCTGTCTTCTACAATCTAGCTCAAATTAATAAATGAAAGAAGGACAATCCTGGGCTTGATAAGCAGAATTTTACTACATTCTTAGTTCTCTGCTGTGAAATGTGGAGAGTTCTACTTTGCAGGGTTGATGTGAGCATAAGATGTGTTTTCATTAAAGCTCTTAATAAAGCAAGTACTCTAGAAAAACTCTTGCTTCCCCCCAACTCCC
This sequence comes from Typhlomys cinereus, assembly GCA_023101885.1. Lineage (NCBI taxonomy): Eukaryota > Metazoa > Chordata > Mammalia > Rodentia > Platacanthomyidae > Typhlomys > Typhlomys cinereus. The sequence continues at coordinate 1,318,324 of JALPQD010000145.1, forward strand.
CCGCTCCACAGCCCCCACATTTCTACACCTTTTGACCGGTAAGGAAGATTCTTTGGTTTCTGTAGTGTTTCAGAGGCCATTTCCAGCGCTGGTTGTGCCTCTTTTTCCATGGTGACCAAGTGACATCAGCTTGAGCCTTCTCTAGCGTAGAATGCCGGCCAGTCAAATGAAACTGGCAACATCTTAAGAGAAGCCAATGTGCTGCCTCAGCCCCTGTGCCCAACATCCTAGCTCTAAGGGAACCGGCACATCCCTAGATCTCTTTGCAGCAGCGGCATGGGAGCTTGGTTTGCTGAAGATTTGCTTTGTTGTTAATTGACGGTATTAAGAGCCACAAGTTATGCTAAGTGCATTTTAAGAAGGCATGGGCCCCATTCCAACAGTTCTGAGATGTATTTTTTGAATTGGAAGTTGTTTTTATGAGAGTCATCCAGGCAGCCATTGTGATGTAACTGCCATTATCACTCGTGTATGTGTACCCTGAGCATGCTCGTCTCCCCCTGTCATCCTTTCTGTAATGCACATTGCTGGCAGCACAGCCATTCCATGTAAGTACTTCTTAAGATATTGTCAAAAGATCTGCTGTGCTCTGGTATCCTAATGGAAGGTGATTTTGCATCAGGCGCAGATGTGGCAGCTGTGCGAGTAATGTTCTTAGTACCGAAGCACAGATCTGTCACGAGGCCATAGTCCCGTGCGATGCATCAAGTGCTTGCTAGAACCAAGAAAGGATGAAGGAAAAGGGCCTGTGAGATGACTGCAGGAGGGGTGGGGGGAGGCAAGAGGGAGAATGGGAGGGGGTTAAAGGTGCCTGTGCGCAAAGCTAGAGACCCTAGCTCAGTCCTGGAACCCACATGGTGGGAGAGAAACTGACTTCTGAAAATCGTCCTCTGACCTCCACATACGTGCCTCTTCTCTTTTAAAATAAATAAATAAATAAATAAATAATAAATAAATAAAATATTTGAAAAGAAAGAAAGATAAACAAACCCTCTGAAAAATGAAGTTATACTGACAAGTTGGGATTGCTGCCAGACAGGTAAGTGCATGAAGAAGAAACCGTCTCACCCCTTGAAATCAATGGAAGAAGCTTTAATGCAGTGAGAAGCCTAGGGAGACCAATTCATGCAAAGCGCAGGGCTAATCGTTAAGGTGTGAATGGATTGGTCAGAAACTTCCTGCTGACTTTGAACAGGAGCTGATTAACTCCCAGGGACACATAATCCAATATAGGGGAAAAAAATGAATAGAGTTAAGTGACTGAATTGAGTGATTCTCAAGCGTGAGCTCTGTGGAGCGTGAACTTCATAGAAAGCAACACCGTGTCTTAATGTCAAAAGATTGGACATGCCTTGTGGAAAGCTCAGGCTGTTCCACATAGTCTTTTTTTAAAAAACTATTCATTCATTCATTGTGTGTGTGTGTGTGTGTGTGTGTGTGTGTGTGTGTATCAGAGGTCACTGTGTGTCTCTGTGGAGAACCAAGGGTGACTTCAGGAATCATCCTGGTTTGCTTCTAACTTCTTGTTTCCCGGGCTCCGCCCACCAGGACTGGAAGTGCAGGCTGCTGCCATTTCCACCTGGCGTTTTTGCATGAGACCTGGGATCCAAACTCAGGACCTTCTGTTTGAGAGGCAGTCTTAACCCCTGAGACATCTCCCCAGCCCCCACTTAGTCTTTTTGAAAGAGTTGGTTGGGACTTAACTTTGTGTCACTCAAAACCAGAACCTCAGCATTGCCCTCTAGAGGCTATTAGTTGGTTGTTGTTTGTTTTAATTGCAGTTTTTATTAAAAAAAGACTGTCAGTCAAGTTTATCTGAAAATGATTTTAGTGTTTTAATTAAAACTAATGTGTGTGTGTGTGTGTGTGTGTGTGTGTGAGATGTGTTCCCATGTGTGGCTGTCAGAGGACAACTTTGTGAAGTCAGTTTTCTCCTTCCACTTTTATGCGGGTGAACTCTGGGAAGCCAAGTGAGGTCGTCAAGAAAAGTGATTTTCAAATCAGCATAGACTATGGGTAGGATTGAAGTAATGGGTATGTAAAGATTTGATGGGAGCGGGTGAAAAAAATGGAATCAGTTTGTTTATTTGTGGAAGGGTGAAAAATATACAAATTTTCATGTCTAAGAAAAAATTCTTGTCTGATGAAGTCACACAGAAAATGCATGTGTTGCATGGTTGGAGCACATCCCTCACAGCTTTGGGAGGAAGTGAGATTTCCCTGGTGATCAAATTGGTGGAGATGGCGTGAGCTTTAGAAAGTTGAGAAATGTCTTAGGAAAATGTAATTTCCAAACTGTGGAGCGCGGCCATAACCCCAGGGCAGTCTGGGTTACATAGATCCCAGGCAAGAACCCATCTTTGAAAAAAAAAAAGAGGAAAAGGAAAAAGAAATATTGAGCTTCCTTAAAAGGCAGTAATGGGACTGGATATAGTTTCCGTGGGTCTTATGATGAGAGGATTTGGAGGGACAAGTGTCAAGTGCCAGCCTGCAAAGTGGACCTATCAGATCCACTCCCAGATCTAGGTTTGTAATATTACAGTGAGGAAGACTTTTGCAAGAAGGTGGTGGTGGGGTATGTATCTGGATACCTACAAATACAAAGTTATTCATGGCCAAACATACCAAGCCAGGTCAAGTGTCTGTGCCTTCATCAAAGGTGGATTTCTGTAGTAGAAATATTTCATAAATAGATAAAAAATATGAACAATCTAGAAGGAAAAAGTGAGCTAAAGATATTTTAGTAGGGCACTCACAGGATTAAAAGAGACATATGATTAACAACTGTATGAAAAATGTTCGTAATATTGTTTTCCCACCCGGCACATCAGCAGAGGTTAAAAATATTTGCTGATCTCATATTGACAAGGCTCTGGGCTGCTCTCACCCCATGTTGATGAGAGGATAGGTTGATTCATATTTCTTTAAAGACAAAAAGCAACATTTTAATAAATACACATAAATTTTAACCGCTGAACTCAAACGCTAACACGTTATCAAGGCAGGATATCTGCAGATGTGAACAAGATGTATATTCATTGCAACTCTTTCATTATGAGAGAGTAGAAACCATTAAATGTGTATCTATAGAAAGCAGATTAAAATCATGGAACATCCATAAAGCTGGATCAGACACAGCTGTTAAAGATAACGAGGCAAATCTGTGTGTGTTGACAGAAAGCTCCCTGAGACACATTGATTGAAGAGCTGTGTTTAGTGTGATGCTATTTTTTTGTAAATGAAAATGATGAAGCTCTGCACTGACTTTGAAGTCAATATAGATATGAACAGATGCATACGTTTTCAGCCAGAGAACACTTTTGAGAGGAAGTGGAAGGCTACTGAAGAGTAGGGAGTGGGCTTGGAAGTGAGGATGACGGGCTTTACTGTGTACCTTACTCCTTTTGTGTTTGTAATTTGTTTTTATTATGAACGTGCATTTCTTTTTTGTTTGTTTGTTTGTTTGAGGCAGGATTCAAACTCAAAAGAGATGCTTCTGCCTTAGGCTTCAGAGTACTAGGATTACAAAATTATCACACCCAACTCTGAGCCATTTCCTCTTCCCTCCCCTCTACTTCCCTCCCTCTCCTCTCCTCTCTCTCTCTCTCTCTCTCTCTCTCCATGGTCTTTCTGCCTCAAACTGGCAGTGACCCTTCTGTCTTTGTCTCTTGAATACTTGATTTATAGACATGAACTACCAGTGTATTTTTTTAAAAAACTTTTAGAGTTAGAAAAAAATTAATTATAGCGCTTGGGTATAGTTCACTGACGGAAAACTTTCCTAGCATTTGTGAGATCCAGGGTTCAATCCCCCACACCACCAAAAAAGGACAAAATTATTATCTTAACTCTGTTTAAGTGTAGTACAAACATTGTACTCTCAATCTCTAGAACTTTTTTCTTTGTGTGTTAAGGATTGTTAAGCATGTGCTCTTCCACTGAACTGTAACCAACACCTGGAAATTTTCATCTTATAAAACGGAAGCTGTTTTTCTATTAACAGTAGCTCTCCACTTTCCCTTCAGCCTCTGGTGGGCACCACTATATTTCTGCCCCTGTGAATTTGATTACATATTCTATGCGAGTGGAACATGATGACATTTGTTCTTTTGTGAATACTTTCTTTCACTTGCACAATGTCTTGAAGGCTGGTTAGGTTGTAGCCTACGCCAGAATTTCCTTCCAAACTGTTAAGGCCAAATGGCATTTCACAGTATGTAGATGCCACATTTCCCTGTTCGTTTCACTGATGGCAAGACCCTTGGATTTTCACCTTTGGAGTCTGCAGTTGTGTATATGTCTCTTGGAAAGCCTGCTTTTAGTCATCTTGGATGTACATCCAGAACTTAATGAGATGGTTAAGGAACTATCTAATCCACGAATGTGCCATGGCGGTAATTGGGGGATCCAACTCTGAGTTAGTTGAGCTGAGTCTTCTGAGGCTTGGATATTCTTTACCAGCCTTCTGGGGGCTTAGCAAGTTCTTTGTAGCCCCCTGAGCCTTTCTTTTATACAGAATCCTGGGGGGAGTCCTGGGGGGGGACTTAGCCCGCTCATGAACCTGGCTACTGTGGTCTGCATTAATTCAGCACATTTCTATGGCTCCCTGAAGGAAGAGAAGCTGCGGCAGCATTTAATTAGTGGGCAGGAACATGCTTTCCCAAGGACACAACTTATTTCTCAGCCAGCTGTTGCCGGCTGCTCCCTAGCAACATGCAGTCTGCTCAGCTGATTGCTTCAAGGCCCTTGCTTTCCATGGCCATCCACGGGCTGTCACGGCCTGGGTGGGGGTAGGGAGCCCTGGGTCTGGGGTAATTCTCCTGAGGCGTGAGTAGCTGGGCTTGTTCTTTCTGCCAGCTCTAGTGCGGAACCATTTGCCTCTTGGATGACTGATTGATGGGCCAGGTGTTCCGCTACCCCTCTCCTTCCAGTTCATAATGAGAGCAGACAAAGAGCTTCTCTGGCTGCAAAACAGTCACCGGTCCTTTTGAACGTCTACTGGGATGCTGAAGTGCAGCCGAGATGAGGGACTTAGAGAAGAGAGACTGATCATAGCCCCCAGGGGTTGAAGCCTACCCTTCAGGAGTTACTGGGGGCTACTGAAGGTCTGCTGAGGTGTGCCACCTCTGTAAGGCCAACAGGGATGGCAGCCAGCTGCTCTTGGCTCCTAAGAACCTTGGAAGGACAGACTGGGGAGGGAGATGTCACGGCAGCCTACCGTTCTCTCAGGCCTGGGGTGGAGAGATCGACTCTGGGGCAGCCTGCTAGAACAGCGGTTCCAGGACTGAGCTTCAGCAGCAGCTGGTGGGTGATGCTGGAGGCTTTGAGCCAAGGTTGTGCTGCTCGCCACTGAACTTTGTGTGGCATGCCTAGTATTTCGACAACCTCAGTACCCTGCTTTATCATGCTGCCAACAGGCGACCCCCAGTCCCGCTGCCAGCAGTCGGGACCATCTAGACTGGGCTGGTGCTCTGCAGCATGCTCGGGCTCCACCTTCTCGTCCACTCTGGGAGTGTGTAACCTTGTCCCGACTGCTCTGCAGCTGAGGTAGCAGCATGGCCGCCTCTGTTGGGGTCGCCTTGGGTTCACACTTCTACTCATCTCACAAATATTTGCTGAACTGCTCTTGAGCATCTGACCCTGACTTAGAGGCAGGGTAAAAAATGGTCAGCAAGGGATGGTACCTGCAATCTGTGAGCTCTTGGACCAGACGGAGAGACAGAAAGATGAACAGGCAGAGGGCATGAACAGTGGTCAGGAGATGAGGGGGGGGTGCCTGAAGGCTGCACAGAGAGCGCAAGTGTATGACCCAAACAGGAAGGGCATAGAAAGCTTCTGGAAATATGTCATCTGAGGATAAAAGGAATTTGCCTAGTAATGAAGGTGGACAGGTGGTAGAATAGGGCATGTGTTCTAACCCAAAGGGCAGGTGCCAACGTGTCCCTTGGTCTTTCACAGGGACACACAGTGCCCTCTGAGACACACACACATACACACACACACACTCTCTCTCTCTCTCTCTAAATAAATAAATAATTTTATGAAAAGATCTGTAACTGGACTATTGTAAGAGAAAATAAAACCCTTTGTTCCCTTACACTGGTTTGTCAATAATTTGTTGGTAACCCATACTCTACACATACTCTACAAAGAAACACCTGAAACAGCCTGTTTCCTTCAACTAGTCCTCAACTCCTAATGTTTCCACCACCTCCTATCTACCATCAACTGGACAGACTCAGCCTTCAACATGTGAGCTGTTGGAGGGACATTTGATGTCCACAAAAAACGTAACAAGGATGCAGGGACTTACAGAGTGAGGGAAGACTGCTAGTGAACAGTTAAAGTTTGGGCTCTTAGAATCCGGGCTCTCTGTTTTCTCAACTATCTGACCCTGTTGTGTCATCTTCTCATCCTTCATCTCCTCATTCATAAACAGCCATACTAATACTGGTTTGACAGGGTTGTATTGAAGATAAGATAAGAGACTGAATCCCTGGCTTGGGTGTGACACACAGTTAATACTCAATACACATACTAGAAAGTACTTACTGGGCACCAGGTGAGGTATTCCCACTGTAAGGAGCTTGCAGCCTCTCACTGGGTCAGGCTGGGAGCAGTGAAGTATTTGAAGGGTTAACCTGTCATGTACAAGTCACTCTGCCCACAGTGAGAAAAGACTAGTTTTTTCCTGTCTCTAGAGAGATCATAGGAGATGATGACCGTGTTTCTGCCTTCCCTTCCCGCAGCTTCCTATTGATAAAGTGAAAATAGAAAGTCATCTCCCCTCTGTTTCCCCACTGTGAAGGCAAGACTGGCGTGTCCCAGCCTGCAGACACCTTGTAGGTGGACGCATCTTATATTGTGCGAGCTACAGAACAACGGGAAGCCTGGCTTGCAAAAGATGGCTGTAGGAGGCTGTGTTCTCTTGACCCTGTCCCAGCAAACACAGAGGAGCAACTGGACAGAGCTGAAGACAGCCCTACCCTGTGCTCCCAGTGAGGCAGAACTAGAAAGGCTCTCAGACAACCCCCAATTTAACAGCCTTAAGTTTGAGACCTGAGGTCACTCTGGAGGTCTCACCTTCTCATAGCCATCGAGGGATGTGTTATTTGTTGGGTTTGCCCAACATTTGACCCTCAAATCTCTTTCTGGGGTTTGTGTAAGCAAAGATTAGCCTCCCTCAGAGGGTCATTGCAACTGACGCTCTGTCAATTAATATCCTGTGCCATACTTCAGAGACCAGCTATGCAAAGTGGCTGGCATGGAGAGAGCTCTCCTTCAGAGCTGGGAGACCCAGATAATTAATTCTGTATCTTAGTGTCAAGATAGCATATTTCAGCTCATGTCTGGAAATAGCATATGGAAGGGCTGAGATTCTAGAGTGGGATGATAAAGGTTAGGGAAGTGGTTCTCATCTTCCAGGGTGGGAAATCAGCACAGAGAATAAGGGAGTCACCAAGAAGACAAACAGGTGAGATGCAGATATTTCATTTATGTTTTTTCCAGTAGGGTTTCGGGACACCATCTGAAGAGGCTCACTAAAGCTGTTCTTCCGGCTTGCTTTGTCATAATACAGACAGACAGAGCCAAAGGCCCTGGTGGAGATCAAGAGGGCCCCTGCTCCTTGGGGCTATAAGTCCCTGAGTGATCACAAGGGAGCTAAGAAGAGCAAGCATTTCCTGGGTGCCTGTGATGGACATTGTGCTCATTTTTTGTGCTTAGCTTACCAATTTAACCTGCTCACCTTCCTGCTGGTGTTAGTTCAGTCTTACGGATGACGAACTCAGGACACAGGACTCAGCATGCTGGAGTCAGAATTCTGCCTTTCAGCCTGACATGTGCTGAGGGACATTGGGGAAGAGTGTGGACAGAGGCCAGCAGCCAGCATTTCTGGGGCTCATGCCGCATGCAAGAAATCAGCTGTAGGGGAAAGATGGCAAATCCCCACGTGAATCACTGATCCAGAGCAGATGGGATGGGGTGAGATGTTCCTAGGATAAGGGTCATCTTAGATGCACCTGCCCATCTCTGGCCCTGGTGGGTGGGTGGCAGATGGGTAGCCAGGGAACCCAGCTGTGACCAGCTGGTGTTTGCAGGACAAAGCTTGCCGTGGGCCCCCCGAGGCAAGTGCAGGGTGACAGTAGGATTATGTGTACCCAGGAGCCTCCGTGATCATTGGATAACAACACACCGTGGGCCTTTCCTTCCAGGTGTGTCCTGGGTATGTACTACTTGCTAATCTCTGTCCCCATGGCAACCGGAGGTGACAGTGGAACCTCCCACTTCTCAATGTCCCCTGATCTGAAGAGTTCAGACAGTGGAAGCTTTCCCACATGACCCACAGCACCTTCTCATGCCCTCCAGAGGGCCATCGGTCTATAACTGGGAGAAGTGGTTTCTCCCTCACAATTCCACATTTTCTTTTCAACTGTTTTTGAGACAAGATCTCATGTAGTCCAGGTTGACCTTGAACTTGCCACAATTTGAGGATGATCTTGAAACCCTGCTCCTCCAGACCCTACCTCCCAAGAGCTGGGATTACAAGGCATAAATCACCACTCTGGGTAATACAGGGAATGACTGCATCCTAGTCACCCACAAGTCAGAAATATCCAAAAGCACCTATGTGTGTGTGTGTGTGTGTGTGTGTGTGTGTGTGTGTGTGTGTGTGTGTATCCACATTGTACTTTTCAACAAGTGATTAAGAGCTCTTGTTTTTTATAAACAGCCATGATGGGGGGAACCTGTGATTCTATTTTTCAAGAACTATTTTCTAGGGGCAAGTGAGATGGCTCAGTGGATAAGGAGACTGCTCAAAAACCTAGTGACCCAAGTTCTATCCCAGGAAGCCCATGTGGTGCATATTCTCCCTCCCTCCTTTCCTCCCTCTCTCCTCTCCCTCCGTCCTTCCCTTCCTCCCTCCCTCTCTCTCCCCCTTTCTCTCTGTCTCTCACATAAATAAACAAATAATAATATTTTGTTTTTTAAAATGAACTGTTCTATTCAGTTTCTTCCTGAGGGAAAAGTTACTAGTTAGCTTATCTTGAAATATCTTGATATTCTTTGAGTTATAAAGTTGAGATGCAGTGACTGTAAATGAGATGTGGGCAGGTAAACAGTTATCTTACTAGCTATCCACATGAAATGTAAGTGGCGTGAACTTTCTTGGGCAGTGCTTCTGAGACGTCCTGCTTTCTAAAAAACAATCTTCATTTTTTTGCATACATATTATATATGATGTAAATATTACTGAAATACATGTAACATATATACACACTTTCCAGAGGTAGCTGATAGTTCTGTATTTTCTTATGGGAGTTGAAAGAAAAAGAGCATTTTACTCAAAAATGAAAGTTCAATTAAAAAGTACTTCTAAATTTGAAATATACATATCTATTCAACATAATGGGCGAATGAAGTGAGGATGTGATATGGCTCACTAAAGACCCTTTACAATGCTGCTTCTGGAACTGTGCCGGCTGTATTGTGTGTAAAGTTCATAGTGACCTTTTGGGCATAATTTCTTAACACAAGTAGTTGATTCAAAGTGCCCACTTAAAAAAAGATATCCAATTTATTTATTTATTTATTTGTTTGTTTGTTTGTTTATTTTTGAGCAGTTGTCACTGCCCCCATCCTACCCCACTTCCTCTTCCACATGCCCCTACTTTCAGAAATCCATCTCTCTCCCTCCCAACTTGTGGCTTGTCTGCTTATGTGGGCCCAGGGTTCTCTTCAGGTTGTCTGCATTGGTATGGGCTCAGGCCTCTGTTACAGATCACTCTTTTATTTTTAAAATTTCATACTTGGCAACATTGCTGTGGTAGCCTTTCGGAATCAGGCCCTGGCCGGTGTTTTGGAACCTGAATATCCCTATTCCAGAGGCCGTCCCTACGTATAACTGCCATTGTTTGGTGGGGAATCCAGTTTTGTCATTCACAGTTTTGAAATGTTCCAGAGACTTCCTTGAAAATCATTTGAAAAGTCACATTTTGTAATATTTGTTTTCTTTTTCCATCCTCATATGTATGCGTGTGTCGACGTGGCAGGCGCATGTGTGCATATGCACTTTCCTACATGTGCGGGTGCACACGAGGGGGTATGCGTGCACACGAGGGGGTATGCATGCACACGAGGGGGTATGCGTGCACATGAGGGGGTATGCGTGCACATGAGTGCACGTGCTGGTGGAGGCCCAAGGTTGATATGGAGGTTATCTTCAATCACTCTTCAACTTTATTCTTTTTAATTCAATTAAATTGTGTGTGTGTGTGTGTGTGTGTGTGTGTGTGTGTGTGTGTGAATCAGAGGGCACTTTGTGTCCCTGTGGAGGCCTGAGAGTAACTTCGGGAATCATCCTAGCTTGTTCTGCCTCTTCATTGCTTTGCTCTGGAGTTTCCCAGGCTCTGCCCCCCCAGGGCTGGAAGTGTAGACCCCTGCCATTTCTGCCTAGTGTTTTCATGTGGGATCTGGAATCTGAACTCAGGACTTTCTGCTTGCCAGGTAGAAGCTTACCCCCCAAGCTATCTCTCCAGCCTCTTTTTTTCCCCCAAATTTAATAATGAAAAGGGAAGAAATATCAAATTTATATCAGATATTATATAAATTCTCAACATGTTGCTCTCTATATAATTGCCAAATAAATCAATAAAACAACTGTTCTTACTAATGGCAACTTAGGGAGCTGCACTACATAAATCAGTTTCTCTTCCCTAATAGCTTTGTCCAAATATTTCTACATATTAATTTTCCACATAAATATTTCATTATTGGATCATACTTGCTCTTTTGGTAGTTAGGTGGCAAAACATTATCATAGTTGGAAAATAAAAGGGCAAGTTCAACAGTCCTACAGCTGCTAATGCTGGAGGACTGGGCTTTCTTGTTTTATTACTTTTCAAATTTGGCTTTTCATTAGACATTTGTGGACTCAAATCTTTCTTGCTCCTCCAAGTCCTGCTTTGTTCATAGGTAGGGTTATGAGATATTGTCATCTAAAAAAAGGATTATACAACTTTAAAAAAATGGCCTTGCAGTGTAAGAGAAACAGGCCCACAGCTGACAACCAGATAAATCTAACCATCAAGTAGAAAGCTTGATTCTTTTGTGAAGTCTTTTATCACATCTAACAGTTTCATATGTCATTTCATTGAAGAAGAATAGTGTTCCCTTATGAATTGTATTTCTGAAAAAGTGAGTATACAGGGCAGAATCATAGAGGGCAATCAAAAAACACTTTAAAAAATAAGATGATCTAGAGAAATTAAATGTCATTTGAGTCTTTCAAAATTAATTAATTAATTAATTTTGCGTGTGTGTGTGTGTGTGTGTGTGTGTGTGTGTGTGTGTGTGAGAGAGAGAGAGAGAGAGAGAGAGAGAGAGAGAGTACTATGTGTCCCTGTAGAAGCCCAAGAGTGACTTCAGGAATCATCCTGAATTGCTTCTACCACCTTTTTGCTCTGCTCTGTGATTTCCCAGGCTCTGCCTTCCAGGACCAGAAGTGCAGACTGCAGTTTTCCCTTGCCTGGTGTTTTTTTATGTGAGACTTGGGATCTGAACTTGGGACCTTCTGCTTGTGAGGCAGAGTCTTAACCCCTTAGCTATCTCTCCAGTCCCTTTGTTTTCTTTTTAACATTTCATATATATAAAATGTATTTTGATCATGTCTATTCTTTACCCCTTTCATTCTCCTAGGACATCTCTTCCACCTTCATGATCTCTCTGTCTCTCTTTCAAAATAAGACTATAACATAAAATATGAGTAATTAGAGGAAATATATTTAGGATGTAGATAGTTGTTACATTGAACTTCCAGCTCCACGTGGTTAAGAACCCCTGATACAGCTAAAGAATGTGTCCCGTGAGGCTGAGTAAGCCCACCCTGAGCACTCGAGCAGGCCCACAGGTGATTATATATGGTTGAGCTCATCCACCCACGGGAGGCTCTTGCACCTATTCTCTTTTGGGCAGGGTCTCTCAGTAAACCCAGAGCCTCCTGAGAGGCTAGTCTGGCTAGCCGGCTTGCTCTGAGGTTTCCCGGGCTTCACCTTCCTTGACTGAAATTGCAGGTGGGCTGCCGCGTCCACCTGGCATTTGATTTGGGATTTGAACTTTAGTTCTTTTGCTTGCACAGCAAGCGTTTTAGCCACTGAGTCATCTCCCCAATGCTCTTTTATAATGTTCTTTAACATTCCCATGGCATTTTCCTGAAATATTAGTGAATCCAGAACTGGGTCATTTGCTGTCTCATTGGGCACTGGGTTGGGCACTTGGTTTGGTTAGAAGTTAGCATTGACTTAGACTTTCCTGTTCTGTGAGGCTCTTGACACATGTGCATGTATCACTGTTCAGGTCAGCCTTTTTGCACACCCCAGATACTGCCAGTCACGCATTCTTGCCTATACCAACTTGGTTGACCAGCCTGAACATAGGCAGAAAACTGGTAACAAATAGTATGGTCTGATTTGTGCTATGGAAGGATCACTTTGAAGTTGGAGGAATGATAAGAAGGGGTGGCAGGGAACAGTGAGGAACCAAAGTAACAGACCAGGTGGGACCACAGTGGCAGCTGCAGAGATGGAGAGCGCTCAGGCTGGGGCATATTTTGCAGAACCACATCCTAACCTGAGACATTGCTGTTGAGAGCCTACTTGAAGAACCCTTCCCTTACAACTGGATATATTCTGCCGTAGAACCTTCCCCACTCCAGTCCCGGGTCATCCCATTCTGCATCTAACTAGGGTGAGTGGGGTAGCAGCGATGTTGGTTTAAGCCCTATTCACTCCACAGTGGACATGTGGTTACAGGAACTGTGGAGGTCCCCAATTATTCTTGTTCCCAAATTGCAGACAGATGGCTTCCTGATCACTGTCCTCTTACTTTGCAGCTGGGCAGGGTGAGTTCTCTCTCTCTCCTGGAAGACAGCAGGCACCTTTCTCCATAGGTGTGTATGTGCCCCAGGCAAACTCTGTGAGACAACATCAGTGTTTCACTCATAAGAATGCTCCTGTCAAATTCTGCTCTCCCGGTGGCTTGGGACTGGGTCATGGGTCAGCAAGCCTCCGGCCAGAACATGAGGCCTGCTCTTGTCTCCCACATACCCCACACTCTACAGCCATTCCACCCCCAACTGAGGGCAGGCAGGAGAGAGCAGCCAAGGCTGCTTGTTGTCTTGAGAGTTGCCTACACAAGAGTTAGAAGAAAGAAGAGAGATGAAGACCCTTTTTGCTGCATCCCTCTGCCCCCAACTTTGGTTGCAGAGATGTTAGCCTTTTTCAACAGCAGCTTTTCTAGTGGCAAGTCTGTAGCTGTGGTGGTCTCTCCATCTTTGCATAAAGTTGAAGCAGTTGTCTAAAGGTCCTCATCCTTACAATCCCTCCAGAAGTCCTGCCTTCTAAATGAGTAAAGTTGGAGCAGCCTGGAAGGCTACAGAGACGAGGTCAGGACCTTTCCAGAGGTTACAAACATGCAATTGCTGGGTACAACTTCTTTTCTGCCTGAGATATAGACAGAGAGTTATTTGTTTTCTGCAGTCATGGTCCTGACTGGAGATGCCGGTGGAAGGGTCGAGTTGGGTCAGGCAGCTCTTTGCAAGTGTCCCTAGGGCTGACACAGCAGGTTCTTCCTTGAGCGGTTCTGGGTAGCACAGTTCTGTGGCAGCACAGAAAGTCCCTAGGCTGGGGGCTCTGCGTGGGTGAGCATGTGTGTGTGTGTGTGTGTGTGTGTGTGTGTGTGTGTGTGTGTGTATGGGTGCATGCATGTGTAAACATGTGTGTATGCCTGCATGGATGAGTATGTGTGCATGTATGTGCATGCAGTTGTGAATCTTCTAGAGTCCAACATGGAGCCCACAACAGAGGTACCCTGCCAGTAAGGAAACTGTGATGATCAGTGTTGGCCAAGAGATCCCCTCAAATGGCATCTCCTGAGCATGACCATCTTCATATGGCCTCTCAATTCTGTTTTCCACCATCTAGCCCTAGAACTGGAGGAGGGGCAATGGGTAGAGTCTGGGAGAAACTTTGAACAGGAAGTGTGATTTGAGTTCTGTTATAGATTTGATGAGACTTGTAGATCCCTGAAAGAGAACTACCAAATTGGAACTTCTTTTTCTTTTCATTACTTTTTTTTGAGACAGAGTCATATGTATACCAGGCTGATGCCCTTGATGACAAGCCTCCACCTTTTGTATCTGGAATTACAGGGGTGCACAGGGGTGCACCACCAAGCCTAGTTTTACACAGAGCTGGGGATCGAACCCAGGGCTTTATGCATACCGCACAAGCACTCTATCCACTAAGCTACATCCCTAACCCCTTCCTTTTAAAAATAATCCTTCAAAATTTTCATATGTGTTACTTAAATCCCTTATATTTCACAAAAAGAAATAAAAGCAAGAAAAAAGCAAATACAAAAAAGATCATTCTCTGAAAGACTAACCTTTTCCACTTAACCTTTATATAATTGAACTCTATTCACGAGGAGAACAGACAGTCCAGTCTGGGTCTTGAGCAGACACCAAGCAGAGGTCCTCAGGCATTCTCTCTAAAGCACACATACTTTTTTTTTCCCCCTTCAGCTCCTAAAAGGAAAACCATTGTATTTCCCTTTGGTATGTGCATGTATATGAGTTTTTCTGTTTGTAATGCTCCGCTCAGGGCTCTATATACACAAATCTTCTACCACTGAACCACATTCCCCCTGCATCCCTCACCACATGAGACTTACAGCAGGTCAGGACTCTTCCTGAGCAGGTGTTATGAGGACTACACAGGAAGGTATGACACAAGGTTGACCTGAGGCCTTAAGGGGAAACACAGTCTTCTCCCGGGACCCCTGGCGTTTGGACTGCCTATTAAGCTTATGTACTTACCAGGGAATAGGCAGGCAAAGGGCTCAGTGTACCCAAACTGACCATGTCCTCAGTGGCAGGGAAGAAAGAGGGGGAGGCTGCACTTTTTTGCTTGTCAAATCCTGGGAGGCTCTGGAGCTGAGAGGTGACCCAGTTTTCTGTCTCCCTCTGAGGGAAGCAGCTCTGGTTATGGAGGTGCGAGGGCTCTAAATGACTGCAAAGTACTTTTCAATCAGACAGAAAATAGGTGAGAAATGCATTTCCCTTAATGCTCCAATTATCCCAGTCCCAACAGGACAAAAAAAAAATGTGCTTTTTCCTGCTCGCAGGAACACAGCTGTCAGGATCCCCTGCCTGTTTTCTGCCAAAGAGCTTTTTTGACTGGCGTGGCCCAGAGTTTCTGGAGAAGCTTTGGCAACACAGCTTCAGGGGCAGCTGCCCCTTCCAAGGTCCCGGGATACATGTACCCTGTCGTGCCGAGGCGGGGCTTCCAGGCGGGGCTACGGGTCCCTGTGCCAGAGGCCGGCTGCAGCTGGGGTGCTTCTCCTTGTCCTTGCCTCTCCTGAGCCTTCCTGGTTTTCTGCACCATTCTCCTCAACTGGGGTTACCTCTTGTCGACGTTCCAGCAGAGTTCCCCATCTCCCTGCCTCCACCACAGGCCCAGAAAAGTTCCTTAAATACCTCCCCACAGAACTGCAGCCCCGAGGACTCCTGAGGTCTCCCGCTGCCTGCTGACCTTAAAGGGCTCTTCCTTTAAGAGCTGCAGCTGAGGCAGGAAGTTCTCGAGGTCAAGGTTCGTCTGGCCTGCAGAATTAGTTCGAGGCCAGCGAAATAGTTTATGGAAACCCTGTCTCAAAATAAAAAGGAGGTGCTGGGGCTGGGACACAATGGTAGAATGTCTGTCTTGCACATTCGAGGCCCTGGGTTTTATGCCAGCACCATGGAAAGAAGAAAATGGAAAAAGGAAAAATAAAATAAGTATTTTTGCAGTTCTTGTCTGCCTGCAAGTCACAGCCCCTCCCCCACCCCCAGACAATCTCCGTCTGCATACACTTCTCTGCAGGATCTACGTAGAATCCAGCACTCCCTGAGCCCTGACCCCAGGACCCCAGGACAAGACCCGTAATCTAATCACTTCTTCGAGGGTTATTTCCACGTGAGGCAACAGCTGCAGGTTCCTGGCCAGGATTTGGTGCCTTGGGAAGCCTGCGTGTACCCGATACTTCACACTACACTGTTTGCCCATTGTCACGTTGTGATGTTTAATCTTCCTTATCAACTTGATTGGATTTAGAATCACCATGGAAACATTATCTCTATGTGTGTGTCTGTGAGAGTGTTTCCACACAGGCTTAACCGATGAGAAAAGACCACCCTAAACATGGATGACACCACCGATGGGTTTGGTGGCTCAAGACTGAATCACAAGGAGAAAGTGAGCCGAGTGCCGGGCACCCCTCGAGCTGCTTCCTGACTGTGGACACAACGCGGCCAGCTGATTTGCACTTCTGCCACCACGATGGACTCTATCTCTTCTGATCGTAAGCCAAAGAAGCCCTTCCCTCCTTAAGCTGCTTCCTGCCGGCTAATTTCTGTGAAAAGTAGTTTACACACACACACACACGCACACACACACACAAACGAGAGAGAGAGAGAGAGAGAGAGAGAGAGAGAGAGAGAGAGAGAGAAGAGAGAGAGAAGAGAGAGAGAAAGAGAAGAGAGAGAGAGAAAGAGAGAGAGAGAGAGAGAGTTTTCTGTATTGGGCAGTCTTCCCTGCTGGATATTACCATTGCCCATCCATAGCCCTTCCTTTCCAAAGCTGGAGCGTTCCTTCTCTACCAAGTATTCTTTGATTTCTCATCAAATCACTACCACTACCAAACACCTCTCTCAATCTGTCTTAATGTCTCTCTCCTGTGAAATTACCATAGACTTCTGAATCCCCCTCCCCCATGGCCTCATTTACCAAGGGCAATTACCAGGGTTTAGACATCTTGCATCTGATTATTTGGCAGATATTCAAGAAGGGACGGAAGAAAGTCTCTTGAGGGATATTCTTGAATAATGTGGCTTTTTAATATAATTTCATTTTTTACTTCAAAATTGTAACAATCTGGCTTAATCTAGCAACTGGATGGATTAAAGGAAACAGGAAGATGGGCGATCAGCTCCTGCATAGCATTTTCTAATTACAAGCTTGGGATGAATTTTTGGAACAATAATACCAAGGGTGTCAGCCCTGGACAGAGCTGGGGGCAGCGAGGCAGAGCTGTGCTGCGCGATGCTGGCTTTGTGCAGGACAGGAGTGCAGCTACCTTGGTGGATCCTCCTAACAGCACGTGATGGGAGGGAATTAGTTGCAGTTCGGAGATAGGAAGTGTTGCTTTAAGGTCACACAGCACAGCAGGGATTCAAACCCAAAGGTGGTGGACTCTAAACCCCACGTTCTTCCTATCCCAACAGGTAGGGAGGAATGGGAGACCCGCAGAAGCCAAGAGCCCAACTAGATTCAAGGGCAACGGATTAGGTCTTTGTAGTACCCCTGGATTTTCCTCCAATTGTATTTATATTTATTATTATTATTATTATTAATTATTAATGCATCAGGATCTGGCAATCTCTCGTGGGTGAGCTAAATTCTTTGCATGTGAGTGCCAGCCCCCCTCCGCTCCTCCCTTGTCCTGAGAAGGACCCCCAGGTCTGATGGGGGAGGGCTACGTGGGCTCAAGCTGAGTCTAGACAACAGGTGTCCTCCCAGCCAGGGCCCCTGCAACACGGCAATGACCCTCAGTTGACATTTCTTTTCAGTTCAAGGGGATTACACAAATCCAACGAGGTTAAACTGCTACAGGGTACTATGGAAACGGAGCCCCCCCCCCCCCCCCCCCCCGCCTCGAGTCTGCCCCTCCTTCCCAGCCAGGCAATAATGGTACCAAAGCGACTTTTCTGGCCAGACTTGCTATGCTAATTCATGAGCAAGTGCACAATTGGATTGAACCTGGTCTGGCAAAGGATAAAAGTCAGGTTAATTAACAGGACAAATTTCGAAGCCAAAGCTAATGTCTTTTATGAGACCACCGTGGGTGGTGGGTAATATTACAAAGACCACACTTATCCAAAGATATACTCAAAAAACTATCAGCACACTTACCAGATAATTTACACACTGCCCAACTCCTAAGTAGGTATGTATTTATTTAGACACGAAATGTATGTTTGAAACAGATCTTTATTTCTACCATTGTATTGTTCAATAATTAATCTGAATAAGTAACTACCTGTTCAGGGCACCCACTTGTGAAGGGGAGAAAGGTATGAAGTTAAGTCTTCCTTTTATCTGTTGCCTGGTTGCTTGGTTTCTCTCCCTGGAGTTTAGCATGCTACTGCCTGGGGCCATGCGTTTCTAAATACTCAGCACATGTACAAAACATACATGTGTCATGTTTGCTCCCTTTCTGCAAAAGTTTGCAATATGCCGAACTCACTATCCTGCCACCTCTTCATTTGTCACACAGCTACTGGCTTGTTTCAGGCTAAATGTCCCATGTGGATACACTGTACCTACACTAGCAGTATTTAGGTCTCACTGTTTTGCCCTGACCCACGGTGCCTCAGTGACATAGGAGAGGTCCCTAAAGTCAGTGTTTAAATGATAGTGTCAGCTGTGTGTGGCTACATTTAAATTTATATTAAACCAGATTCAACAAAACTTAAGACTTTGCACTAGCCACATCTGAAGAGCCATGTGAGGCTAGTGGTTTTCACGTTGGCAGTGCAGGTGTGGAGCGTTGCCACTGGGCAGTGCTGCCAGCTGGATTCCTACAAGGGACCATGAAGCCAAAGGCCGGCGTGTCTTCAGCGTCAGATACAGAGTGCTTTTCTCAGAAGCTGCTCCTTCGCATTGCCTGACTGAAAGCCGAAGGAGAGGGAGGGCTCTTTTGTTTCAGAACAATCACATGAAATCTTGGAAAGAGCAAGGAACGTTCCCTGTGTGCTAATTCCAAGGACATTCTGTCTCTGATGAGTTCGCGTTGCTCTCAACGGAGTGGCTGTTGCTAGCTTATGATGAGCACACCTGTCCCTTGGGGTCTCACAAGGTGGTCTACCCTTAAGGTTCGGTTTTTCACCATCTTGCCAAGACTGGTTTATGCCCAGCTTTAAGCCTCTTCTGCTCCGTGCACCCCGACTCATCACAGTGACCGTGCTGTTTTCTCAGATTCCATGCTCGACAGGCATTCTCACCAGACTCAGCTCCTGATCCCAATCTCCATTTCCTTCTTTCCCATTATCTCCCATTCTCTTTCCTTTGGTGACTCAGGACCTCCAGACTGCTAAACCCACAGACACCTTCCAGCATTCATGCCAGGAAGTATGTGGCTGAATTGTGAGCGGCTTCTGTACCTTGCCCGTCACTTCTTTTCTGAAGGATTGTGTCCCCGCCCTGCTGTCTCTGTCACCTCACATCTGCCTTATTGCTACTCTTCTCACAGCATTCACACTGGCTCGCCTTTCCTCATTCCATACTTTCTCCTGGCAGTCCCAACCCACTTAGAAGGTGCTTTTGCTAAAAAACATTTGAGTCTCCACTTGGGCCTGAAAGTCACCTTGGATTCCTGGAAGAAGCCAACTTCACAGGACAGACAACTCTATCCCGTAGGAGTTGTTCGTGAGTGCAAGGTCACACCCTGGAGTAGAACTCATTGTCTTTTAGGAATCAGGTTGATCCCATCGGCCAGTAAAGACTTCTTGGGAGCAGCTCGCAGAACCAGAATAGAGGCATGGTGGGCAGGACCAACCGTGACCAGGGCTGTTTCATTTGTCCTCAGTTCTTTCTTAACTTATATTCAAAGCTCATGTATCCTGAAGGATCCCGAAGATGGTCTGGGGGGGGGGGTCATTGTGCTTTTCTTCCTAATGTGGCTATATTGAACATAATTCCTTTTTTGCTTTTTCACTGTTACTCATCTCTATAATTGACTTAAAACTCAGTGACTTTTAGTTCAACTAATTTTAGATACCCATGTTCCTAATTTCACTTCCAGTACATGAGAAATCTGAGAATATGACTAAGATCTGACTTTCAACTTCCTTTCTGGACAAAACCTTCTGTATATCTACCTTCTTCTACATATTATCAGCAGAGTCTGTTTTATCCTTAGTGTGACTGTAAGATTTTTGTTTTTCTCTGTTGCAGTCAGCCTGCATGGTTGCTGATAAATGACTATCAAATGGCTTAAGGAAACAAAGGATTTATTTTCTTTCTGATAGCCTGGTTACAGTCTGTAGTCCAGCTTGACGGGAGAGCACGCACCAATACCAGAGGGAACTGCCACACCATCTCTACGTAATGACTGAGAGAGGGACAAGCCTTACTCGCCAGACCGGCATGGCTGGCTAAGTGTACACAAGGATGCCACCTTCCTCAACCAGCTCTCTGTATTTTATTCACCTGTTCAAGGCCTAGTCCCACCCACCATGGGCTGGGTCTGCCCTATCAACTAGACAATCTCCTGCAGGTTTGCTCTGAGCTTAACCCAACTGCTAATTCTCCACAAATGTGCCCAGAGCTCAAACCCTCAACTGTCAAGTTGACACCTGTACCCAACTATGACCTTCTCCTTTCCTTTCTTCCAACCCTTTAGTCAGCTCTGACTTCCATAGAATCCTTCGGATCCTCTGTGTCAACTAGACAGTGACAGTGAACTAACTAATGACCATGTACCTTTACCTTGACCAGGAGTCAGTTTCCAGTCTCAGGGACATACACTGATCCGTCTTCCTGTTCCCAAAGCCATCTCCTCAAGCCCCTCCTCTTTCTTGAAGAGATCACGTTCACAGACACCAGCGACAGTCATGCTTCCTCTGTGGAACTTCATCGTATTTCCTGTAAGCTCCAGGAAAGCAGGGGGCACAGCAGACCTCTGTGTCCCCCTTACCTCTGTGTTTGTACAGGAACCCATGAGGCCTCCGTGTGGCTGAATGGATAATTTTCTCTTTAGAGCAACCACCTCATCATTTTGATCTGATTGTATTCATATTTAAATAGCAAAATATCTTTCCAAAATAGGAAATTGAAAGGAAAACAAAAAAAGGAAAAGAAAAAAAGTGGCCATGGTGGCTCCCACTATTAATTCCCACTTGGAAGGTGGAAGTAGGAGGATCAGGAGTTCTAAGTCATTCTTAGCTATATAGTGAGTCTGAGGGCAGCCTGAGTTACACAAGACATTTTCCAAATAAAACAGAGGAAAAGTATAGAGAGAAAGAAAGAGCCCATTATGGGAGAGAGCTCATTTACTGGAAGTGAAATTAGGAACATGGGTATCTAAAATTAGTTAAACTAAAAGTCACTGAGGCTTAAGTCAATTAAAGAGGTATATATATTGGGCTGGAGAGGTGGCTCAGGGGTTAAGCTTCCGCCTTGGAGGCGGAGGGTCCTGAGTTCGGATCCCAGATCCCACGTATAGACGCCAGGCGGAAGCGGGAGCGGCCTGCACTTCTGGTCCTGGTAGGACGGAGCCTGTGAATCCTGGGGCAGAAGGAGGTGGAGGTGTCCATGGTGGTTCACAAATTCGTCCGTGGTTCTACACATACACATACACACACACACACAGACACACGTGTGCGCGCACATACACATGCATGTGCACACAGTTGAATAAATAATAATAATAAAAAAAATTAAAAAAAAAGAATTTGCAAAAAAAAAGAGGTATATATTAAGTGGACATGTCAGGACTAGGTCGTTCGCTGATACAGCTGGGATATGATTTCTTCTGAAGTTCAGAGCGATAGTCTAGTAACATTAAACAGGTGTCTTTTGGCAGTGACTGTGTATCTTAGTGTAGGATGATGGCCTTGGCAGACAGAAGCAAAAACATCATGTCTGTGCTGAATTTTGGGAAAAAAATGTGTGTGTGTGCGTGCATGCATGTATGCGTGTGTGTGTGTGTTGTGTGTGTGTATATATGTGTGTGTGTGTTGTGTGTGTATAAATGTGTGTGTGTGTGTGTGTGTGTGTGTGTGTGTGTGTGTGTGTGTGATCTCTTACATAGCTGGTCCTGTGCCATGGACCTTACGAACAAAACTGAACATTCTGCCATAGAAAGCCCCAAGGTCTGCTGCCAGGAAACAGGGACAAGTACCAGACAGAATGATGCCAGCACTGCTTATCCATCTCTCAGGTCCAAATGGTGAGTTCTGCCTCTTCTCTGTGTGTGGGAAAGACAAGTTCACAGCCCACCATTCCTCTGGGCAGAGGGACTTGCTGCTAGGAAGGGCTAGGAATCTGGAGTCTTAGAAAACAAAAATTGCTTGGCCAGCCTACAGTAAGAATGCCTTTGTTTCCAAAAGGAGATGAACCATAGCCTTTGAAAAGCCAATACCGAATCACCAAGAGATAATATAAAAGAAAAGAAGAAGAAAAAAAAGATTGCTTAAGAGAGCAGTTTTGTTGAATCCTCAGAGTCTGAAAACAGCAGTGTGCATTGTGAGCACCGATAACTCACGGCAGGGAAGCTGTGCACATCTCCTAGAACACCGACAGCGATGGCCGCATGTAATTGGCTTTCAAGGCTCATGCCAGGCATGCATCGGTGCGATGTGGGCTGTTCTGGGCCGGATCTTCTTTTTCCAGCCCTCTTAACAACACTTCTGTCCCTGTTTTCAGAAAGGGTTTCACCAGTGCAGGCTGGCCTTGAACTTGATATATAGCCAAGAATGACCTTCAGTTCCTGATCTTCCTGTCTCCACCTCCCAAATGTCGGGATTATAGACACGTGGCCTGGCTAAGTGAGTACCACTTTCTGAAACGAAGGGGATGTGGAGGGTTTCACTGTCAGGAAGTGATTTGTGCTTGCTATCCGTCATGGGACCCTCCAGCTCCATTCCGAGCCAAGGACCACAGCAGTGGGGTTCTCCTGCCTGCTGGCTACCTGTTGGGTTCAGGCTGAGGAAACCAGTGACCAGTGGACAGAGCAGTCAGGGACCGTCTCTACTCGGCCATGACTGAGAAGGTGGCGTCTCCGTGGCTTGCTTGATACTCACCCCTCCACTCAGACTCAGAGTGGAATCTAGTAATGGCTCCTTCCCCCTTTGGAATCTTACTTGTTCTGAGCGTTCAGCTGCCCCACACCTGCCTTTATTTATTTCCTTGACCCAGCTCAGTCCTCTGTAGTTTTTCTCCCCAAACCTGTCAACTGTTTCTTGCTTGGACCCCGACTGATAACTGTCTAATTACTTGAGGCCTCTGTCTACCCCAATAAAAGTCAAGCCATAGCAAATTACAATGACTTTCAAGAGTCTCATTTTTTCATACTCTATTTTATTTGAAACCTTTACTTCTATTGTTACTAACATAGAAATCAACAGCAGTTCTCACACCTTTCCCATACGGCAGTAGTTTTAATATATTTTTATGTCAGCCATGGGGATGTAAGCCTGTGATCTTAGTACTTCGGAGGTAAAGGTAGGAGGGTCTACAGTTCAAGGCTGGCCTGGGCTTTACAGTGAGACTGTGTCTTAAAAAAAAATCATTTTAAATGCATTGTGTTTAGAGCTGTAAGATGAACTTCTTCCAGCAGCAGCTTTAACATAAGACACCTTCAGCTGGGTTTAGTTCTTGGTCTCAGCAAGGCCTGCTAAGGAATAGGAGAAAGCGGTAGGGGACCATTTCTCTCAAATTCCTCCTGGCTTGTTGTTTTCCTTTTTCTCCTAACACAGCTACTTCTACTGAGGGGCACTTGTGGATCTCACTATACTGTGTTCAGGCTTAACCAGTCGGGCTGCAACAACTTCCACAGAAGGTCCTAACCCTAGCCCGACTAACAGGAATGGTATGGCTGGGCAACATTGAATTAATCAATTAAGTTTATTTATTCATCCATCCAGCTTCTGCAATGCTCATGATAAAGCCTTCACCTCAGGCTTCAGTGCCCTATCCTCAAATAAGGGGTAGTCACTCCTGCCTGGGGGCGTCCTGTGCCCACCTGTCTGCATCATACCAGCTTGCTTTCCTGCCCTTCCTGATTTTGACTGTTCTAGAGGCCACTCTGTCATTCACCCACTTCTAGGAGATCCTGGTTTTTGTTTTATCTTGTGTGTACAGCATGTACTTGTCAGTGTAGGTGTGTGTGAACAGAAGCAAGCACTGTTTTCCAATTTGCTGTTTACTTTCATGTTTTGAGATAGGGTCTCTCTCTGAACCTGATTGATTCACCTAAGCTGGCTGGCCGTCTCTGCATCCCTGGTGCTTCAGGTGTAGGCTGCCAGGTGAGGCTTCCAACCTCAATTCTTCATGCTTGCATGGCAAGCATTTTTAACCAACTGAGCCAGTTTTGACAAACCCTGTGTTATGCAACTATACCAGCTTAGCTTTTGAGACACTCCCTTTTGGGTCTGGGACTGTTGAAATGCATGGAATGTAAAAGATGATTGCCACATATTGTGGTGACTCTCTGACCATTTCCCCCTCCAACCGGAACTGTGGGCCACTCTCCTGCACTGACAGGGTAACTTTAAGCTATGCCTACTAACTGAAAGTTATCAGAATGGAGAGCACGGGAAAAGCTCTCTTCATTTGGGCCAAATTCCAAGTCATTAGCAAAAGCCGTGGCTATGATGAGCCAGGACATGTTGGCTGAAGGGCTAGAAATATGAAACCCCAAGCACGTGGTGGACAGCAGCCCACATTTCCATGGTGACCCGTGCATCTAGGGTCGCATGTTCATTCATAATCTTTCAGAAGTGGGGTTTGTTGTTTGTCATGCTAAGAGAAAAACTCACAACTACTACAGAAAACAGTCTTTTATTTTCAGAGGCCAGAGCAAGGTCACAGCTGCACCTGAAGCTCCCGTTCCCCCCATGACTAGGAGATGCCAGCCTCTGGCACCTCCATCCCTGGGCAGAGGCACAAAGGTGAAAATCCTGGAAGGAGGGCTTGAGGCTGCCAGCTCCAACATGCTCACAGCGAGGCTTTGCGAAGTCCAGCTGGAGTTGAGACTGGGGGTTCAAGTGCAGGATTCCCTCCCATCATAGCCTTCGAGCCTTCCTGGGGCGGCAGCCATTGTGTGGAACAGGGGTGTTGTCTGTGATTGAGATCACTTCTAAGCCCCCCATGGTCAGTCCCTTGATGGCAGACTGGAAGAGGCAGAAACAGGAGAATGACAATCCCCAAAATGATGACCCAGCATCTCAACACAGGGTTTTCAGAGGGATGGAGAAGGAAGCTCACTGGCTGATACCTACAATCTCAATCCTCCTCCATTCTCAGACCCTTTAACTACATCTCAATGCCGTCTATCCCATGTACTTGCTACCTCCCCCTTATGCCTTACATCTGGGAACATACTCCTTTCACTTGTGACGCTTCAGTAGCTTTGCCGAGTATCTTATTATTAGGATACATACACTTGCATTCCGCTGATAGTTATTCTAGTGAAGTCAGAGAGATGTCACCTATTTGGGGAGGCTAAAGGTCACCCCTGCTGGATTTCAGACCTGTTAAGGACCTTACAATGTGGCCTCACTAGTCTGTGCTGAAGGATCGATCTGTGAACATCCCAATCCCACAGGCCAGCGAAGAGCAGGCAGTAAGGAAGGGACTGAAGACTTAAACTGTGACCCGGGCCTGCTCCAAGGGGCCCGTGGATTACAGGACAACAGCAGGGAACCTCGTGGCATGCCTTGGGTATTTCCTCCTTCCACACCTGGCTCCAAAGAAGAGTGTACGCACACGGTGGAGAATCACGCTCACTCACCCAGCGCCCCGGTCCCAGGCCTTTCACCACCACTCGGATGTGGGTCACTCCCTTGCCTGTAGCTTTCTGGAGAGAAGCAGCAAGCGGTCAGTGTCCCAGAGAGAACGGCCGCACCCGATCTACTGCTACTGCCTCCACAAGCAACAGGAAAATGGCACCAGCAGAAGTAAACAGGGTGCAGGAGACAGAGAAGGAAGCAGAGGACAGATGGCTGCAGGGGAGGGCGGTCGCCCGCAGAGATCAGGGAATGCAGACACCGCAGAACTGAAGAGGCAAGACAACATCGCCACCTAATGGCCACTTCTAGACAATGCTCAGGTTTCTCAGGAAATACAGAATTTTAGAGGACAAGGCTGAGCGTAAATACCCACTTACAAAGTGTAAATCCGGGTCCCTGTTGTAAAGGCGGTTCATACCTGGAAACTGGGACATACCCAGAAGCCACTCAGGACCTAGCATGCAGTGGTCACTGCAAATACTGGCTTGTTTTAACGAGTGTCAGCTGTCCATTGCTGGGCATTTATGACATTTGGATTTCAGTGATTACTATAATTTTTAGATATTGGGCTCTGTTTGAAGGTCAAGGTTTTCTTGTGATAAATACTTCTTCGGCAGTGTATGTACACATGTGAGGCCTCTGTTGTAACAGGAAGTATGCAGACCCTGGTGCAAGGCCAATTTGGGTTTCCCTCAGAAGACCACCTGATTGCTTGACTCTGACCAACTGCTACCGCCTCCTCGAGCAATAGGAAAATGGTACCAGCAGAAGTAAACACGGAGGCAGAAGACAGTGTGTGAAATGTAGTTGTTGGTCTATTTTTTACTAAAAGGTCTACAGAGTTCACACTGGAACTGGCGCCATATGGAAGTCTTCACTATAAGACATGTCCTCCCTCTGTAAAGAGTATTTTCACCCTTATGCTGCGCCGATGGACTTGCAGACACTTTGGCTCCTTTAGAAACCCGGCTCTTCTTCTGTAAACAAACCAAGTCTTTTATCGCCAATGAAGCTGAGGAGGAAGATGGCTTTTTTACACAAGTATTGCAGTGCCAGGGCATCTAACGAGGGCAGGTGAATACCTCAGTGCTTCTCAATGGCTGGTTTAATGAGCATTTCCCACAACTGGCCACAGGGAAAGTAGAATAGGCCACAGAGGTGCCACAAAGCCTCGACACTTACCGCTGCAGCAGCTAGGCCTGCTGTCTGTGCTGCGATGCCAGTGCCCTTCTTGGCATTCCGAAAACCTTCTGTGCCACAGGAGGTGCGGGCTAGGGGTATGTTAGTGGCAGAGACTACCTGGATCTGGGTGCTGGGAAAAGGAGGGGAGGCATGTGGTTAGAGTTCTGCTCAGAGCAGAAAATGCGCTAGCCCAGGTCCTTAGACACCCGAAAGACAGGAAACCTACACGAGCCACAGGGCTCTATGGTCAGCTAAGTATGCCAGACATCCTCCCGTGGCAGTGCATATGTTAAAATTATCTTCTTGCTTGGCATTTTCTTTCTTTTTTAAAACACATATATATTTTTTTCCCTAGCTTTACAAGCATATCGAGTACTTATCTCTGTCTCCCTCTTTCCCCCCTCCTTTCCATTTCCCTTCCCCTTTCCTCCTTATCAATTCATCCCACTCCCACCCTCCTGCCTGTCCATTTCTATGGGCCCCAGGGTTCCCTCTGACTTGTCTACTCTGGTGGGGGTTCAGGCCTCTGTGGCATAACAAGTGACCCCTCACTAACTGGGGCACTCCATTCATCCAGGCTACTCTCCAGTTTCCACTGCATGTAATTATCTCTTCTGGGATCCTTGCTAGTCTGTGGGGGCAGGTCGGTATGTCAGTCTTTTTGTGGGTCTGGTAAGGACAAGTCTCACTGTAGTGAGTTCCTGGATGCAGCAGCCCTGCCTTGAATGGAGTGTCTTGTCCAGTGGTGGACCTTCCCATCTTTAGGCTCTTACAGTTTTACCGCCCCCTCTTCCACAAAGTTCCCGAAGCCTTAGGATGGGGAAAGATTAGGCCTGATTCTGGGTGAGTATTCTGGCAGTTGTTGCCTGGCATTTTCTTTTCTTTTTCCTCAATCATACAAGCTCAATAGTTACCCTGGTCCTCTCCTTCCCTCCACCCCTCCCCAGTCCCCCTTGCACCCTTCTCTCCTTCCCCTTCCTTTCATCCCCCTCCCTCCTCTCCCAGTGCCTCCCCCTTCCATCCCCTGGAGCATCCCCCTGTGTGAATGCCAAACTTCCCTCTGAGTCCTCCATTCCAGTGAGGCGTAAGGACTCGGCTGCATTGCCCAGAGTCCTGTGTCCCCCCCTTCCCCCTTAATATGAGGATACTATTATGACTATTAATCTCTTGCCTCTAAGGATCCTATTGCCTGTGATCCATGCTAGACCCTGGGGGGTCATCGACACATCAGTCATTGTGTTGCCTGGCATTTTCTAAAAGCCTAAATGTTCCACATGAGATAACTGCATGAAAAAATTTCAAACATCCTTCTCGACATTGGTGAATGTATATGAACTCTGAGACCTATTACCCTGCTTCAACAGGGACCAACCCACATCAACGTAGGGTTCATCTTTAAGCCCTGTTCCCACCCACCTCACCAATGGACCACGTGAAACCAAACCTAAGATCTATTATTTCAGAGGTAAATATTTTAGTGTCTATCTCTAAAAGATGAAGACTTGTGAAAAAAAAATCTCACAAACCATTACCACAAGTAGTATTGCCATACAGGAGAAATTTAATGCTTATGACATTCTAGTTCCATGGTCAAAAATTATTTTAAATAAGTGAAACTTTTTCTAAGTAGCTCCAAAAGGTTGCTATTGTTAAGACTCAGAAAGTCTTAAGGAATGCTTTCTGGTTCCCCCTTTCTGGTCTGCAGAGCTTCCTGGAGGCTCACAGGAGAGGGAGGGAAGAGTCAAGGCAGACTGGCTGGCGTCGGCCTGGGTTGGGGCCACCTGCTTGCTGGTGGCTGTGGCTCTGCTGTCCTCCCCACCAGGGGTGCTCGCATCTTTCGTGCTGAACAGAAGCATAAAGACAGATGCTTCTGGGACAGCTTATACGAGGTGTACAGAAATGGCTGGAGACACAAAAGCCGAAAGAATATATGGAGCCTGCATCTGTACTGGCATGAGAAAAAGAAGAGGCTAACATAGACCCCCAACAACATTTCATTTGGGCTGTACAGACCAGGCAGGCTGTGACCAAATACAGATCCCACTTCCAAGTGGGGCCTGACGTGCAAAGCTGTCGCCAATGCCAGACATGCTTCTGCAGCCAACATACAGCTCCCTCAGTACCTGCTACGTGTATGCCACACAAGAGTACTAGTCCAGTTTTAATCCACCATTGCATTAGCCCTGGAAGGCAGGAGGTAATGTGCAAAGGCCTTCATTGAGTATGCTTTAATGGCAATGATTTTGAAGTTTACTTCCTGGTTAGTATATTAATAAACCATGCATCTGTAGACTGTCTCTCTTCTTTCTTATGTATCATCCATCATCCACAGAACTCAGCAACACTTGACAAAAACCTTCAGGGCAGGAAGGTTACATTTGTTTCTCATACAACTCTTGTACCTTCTGTATAGGAATCTCAAGGTAGGCAGGAAAGCCTTACAAACACAAGATACTCAATCTATTTCACATCTTCAAGAACTGAAGTAAACCTTATGAAGGAACAGGTGGTTCCCCAAACAAGCTAGCCGTTTGGCACCCTGACTATTCCCACAGACCCCATGCCCACCCGTTTCCATCCTGCTTACTTGTTGTAGGATGCTTTAATGTGTGCAATTGGGATCTCTTCAAATTTCATTCCTGCCCACCGCAAAGAGCTCTCTTGTCCTGGAACTGGAGGGTAAGCGCTGTAATTAAAGGAAATATTTAATTTCAAAGTCTTTATTTTCTTCTTTAAATTAAGCAAACACTTACGTGGTTAAAAAGAAAATAAACTTGGCTGAGTGTGGTGGTGCACTGGGGGAGATGGGGGCAGGAAGACTGCAAATTTAAGGCTAACCTGGACACACAGCAAGACCACCTCTAACCCCCTACCCGCTACTTAAGTCAATAAAAACCAACAGACAGCAACAAAATCAAACAGTACAACAAACCCTGAACGAAAGATAAGAGCCGCTGACTCTTGAGGCCACTGTCCTCATCATTCCTTCAAACATCTTTGGGCTCCTGCAGTATGTCAGGGTTGGGAACAGCCTAGACACTGTGCTGCATTTAAGATCTTTCAATCTTTCCCTAGTCTGCTTTCTGGCTTTTTCTGGGGAAGTACTCTTCATTTTCAGGTGGAAAAACTCAAGTACAAAAGGGCAAAAGGCCACCATAGAAGCAGGGCCTTAGACCTAGGAGACCAGCCTCAGTTCTGACCTTTGCTTGCTAAGTTGTGCCTTTTAAAAATTTAAATGGTTGCAATTGTTATTCAGCAATTGAGTGAGGAGTAAACCTGCTGCTCAATTCTGCCTACACCCCCAAATCTCACTCAAATTTGTATCCACACAATGTTTCTAACATAATGAAATCCATTTTAGAAAATACACTATAATCTGAGCACCCTCAGCCCTATTTGCTTTTCTAGGGATACATTCAAAACCAAACAACGACAAAAGCACAATGCACTTTTTCTGTGGGCTCAGACCCCAGCAGGCGGTTGGCTTATTAGCCTACATGCCAAGAAGGCAAGTGATCAATTGTGATGAGATTAATGTATAAGCAGTGATCATTCCCCCACTGATAGACTCCACTGTTGATTTGGGAGTCAACAAACAAATCTACTGAGTCTGAGTATAAGCAGTGTAATACCTTTTATACACAGCAAGATTTTCAAACTAGGAGCTTGAGCTATTTTACTGAAGGCACAGTTGGTATCAAGCCTTTAAACCTCTTAGGTTCTGTTGGGCATGGTGGTGCATGTTTGAGGTCCTAGGCAGGAGGGTTGCTAGGAGTTCAAGGATAGTTAGGACTATATAGAGAATTCCTAGAAATCAGGTCCTCCCAGGGTCAATGTATAAATAGGGGTAGACCTTAAAAAGGAACGACAAAGCTTTCTGGCTCTAACCTTCCTACCCACCCTCACTCCAGGATAAGGACAGAGAGGCAATCCATTTGCTAATTGTGGTCTGACACAATTGTTAAAGATATGTAGAAAAATGCACAGATCATAGCTGAAGTCTGTGTCCCTTAGTATTGCTTCTATTATAATTGTTGAGGATTTTGGTAAGATCTTTCCACGCCTGGCTTTTGTCTTTAAACCTCATTTTCTTCCGTGATCATCTGTCCTTTGTCCTACTTTTGCTACTTACCTTCTGGGGTCACAGCCAATGTTTATCACTCCTGGTACACGTTTTCTAACAGTGGCTTCGAGCACCCCTGGTTGTGCCCTTTGGCTGCCTTACTAACTCCACTGTGGGCACCCTCCATTCCACCAGGGCTTGCAGATCAGATGCGTCCACTACCATAAAGCACTTCTCATGCCTCAAATCCTACTTGTTGCTTCACCTGATGTTGCAGTTTGTCTGCATGTTGCAGATAAATTCACAACCAACTCAGAGGAACCATAGGGTTTTAATTTTATGAACAATAGAGTTCATAGTGCATGTTGGCAGGAGAGTTCATAACACCACATGAGGGAACTGGCCACACCATGTCAGCAGGAATTGCTGAGAGGGGCAAACCTTACCTGCCAGACTGTGAGTCTTTCTATGTGCTCCCAACTATGCCAAACTACTGAAACGGCCTCCTCAGTCTTACCTGCTTGCCCAGGGAATGGCCCCACCCACCAAGGACTGGGTCTTCCTTCATCAATTCGACCATCTCCTGAAGACTTGCTGTCAACACTAATCTTCACAGATGTGCCTAGAGCTCAGCATGCAGATGCCAAGTTGACACTTACATTGAACGAGTTCACCTGGACCAAATCCATCTTATTCCTCTTAATTCATTATACTCTCTTAGCAAATCCCCAGCTCTAGTTCAACCCATTTTTCCAGCTCCCCGAACACAGGCAAACATACCACCACAATGATTAGTTCTCTCCACACCAGGGCTTCTCAGTCTCAGGACTACTGACATTTTGGGCAAGATCTGCTGTGGGAAGCTGTCCTGTGAGCTGTGGGGTGCTTGGTAGCAACCCTTGCCCTCATTCCCTAGACACTATCTTCTGATTTATGACCACCAGAGGTCTTTAGACACTGCTAAAAGTTCCCTGGTAGCAAAAAACCAAGAGAACCACTATTCTATTTTCATGACTTCCAAGTAGGCCTCACAATGCCTGGCGATCATTTAGTTCAATTATTATCCTTGCATTCACCCAGATGCCTCTTCTATACTTTCTTTTGTCTCCTTAATCCTTCAACTCTTTCTTGCTTCCTCCATTCCAGCTGATGACCTCTACAGAGAAATAGAAGCAATCAGAATCTCTTTCAGTGTCCACTACCAAACATCTGTGTCCATAGTCTTTGCCGGCTCTTCTGTCACAATGCTCCACTGTGTATTAGCCCTTCAAGGACACAAGTCCAGCCGTGTTCCCACTTCAGTATCATCGTTCTTTCCCATGGTTCTCAGTGGCAAAACATACTGTTATGTCCCAAACCTAAAAACAAACAAAAACCAATCTCCCCAGACCTCTTGAACCCAGAGTTCTTATAGCTGCCCATTTCTTTATTCCCACTTAAGAAAAGGACTGTTCTTTTTTCTTCCTGATTTCTATTCTTTGGAACTCATTCCAATCAGATGTTATCCCTTACTACTCTTCTGGAAATGCTCTAGTCAAGGTCACCAATTAACTCCACGCTGTTAAAGCGGATTTCTCTATCTTGAATCATGCTAAAAAAAAGTTTTGCCTTTTTTTCCTCCCTTAAACTTTAGTGTGTGTGTGTGTGTGTGTGTGTGTGTGTGTGTGTGAATAAGAGGACACTGTGTGCTCCTGTGGAGGACCAAGGGTGACTCTGTGAATCATCCTGGATTGCTTCTACCTCCTTCTTGCTTCACTCTGGGATTCCTTAGGCTCCACCCACCAGGACTGGAAGTGCAGGCTACCTGGCGTTAAGTGGGACCTGGGATCTGAACTTAGGACCTTTTGTTTGTGAGGCAGAGTCTCAACCCCTGAGCCATCTCTCCAGTCCTTGCCTGTTTTTTTTTTTAGCTGTCTTGAGGTTTCTTTTCCTTTTTGCTGATTTTTCCTCATTATTCAAAATTTTAACCTTCTATATCATATCATCACTTTCATCAAGTATGAGGCAACTAGGTATGGAGAGGATGGCTCAGAGATTATAAAGCCTTTGCAAAAGGACCTGAGTTCAGATTTCAGACCCCATATAAAAATGTCAGGCAGAAATGGGAGTAGCCTACACTTCTGGCCCTGGCAGTGGGGAACACCATTTGGGAAACTTCGGAGCAAAGAAAGGAACTACAGCAATCCAGGGTGATTCCAATGTTACCCTTGAGCCTCCACAGCTATACACGCTCAAGTGTCCTCTGATAAATGCAAAAAAAAAAAAAAAAAAAAAAAAAAAAAAAAGAGCATGAGGCAACTCAAACTCAACCACTTAGATCTAAATTCTGTCAGTCTCTAGCTACCATTAACACATAACAATTCCATCATTCCAGTTGCTTAACTCAAACTTTGAATCTTCTTCTTTTTTTTTTTTGGTGTGTGTGTGTGTGTGTGTGTGTGTGAGTGTATGGAGGACCAAGGGTGACTTTGGGAATCATCGTGGATTGCTTCTACCTCCTTCTTGTTTCCCTCTGGGACTTTCCAGGCTCCGCCCATCAGGGCTGGAAGTGCAGGCACTGCCAGGTCCTTGTGGTACTTGGGATCTGAACTGAGGTCCTTCTGTTTGTGAGGCGGAGTCTTAACCCCTGAGCTATCTCTCCAGCTCTTGAGTCTTCTTTTGGTCTTTTGTTTTTCATATTAACAGATCTTTAACTGTGTATATTGATCCATGCCTGTCATCCCAGCGCTCAGGAAGATGAGGCTGTAGGATTGTTGACAAATTTAAGATCAGCCAGGGCTACCGTGACACTCTATCTCAAAAACAAAACAAAACAGAAAAAAAAAAAATCAAAACCCAAACCACAAATGTTGCTGGTTACACTGGCAAATGGATCAACTACTGCTGTGATCCAAACACCATTGTTTTTAACTTAGATGATCTCAACTGTCCTTTAAATGCTTTAAAGATTTCTACCAGCTCCCATCCTTGCCTTACTATGGTTTAATGTCAATACAACGGCCAAAGAGATGCTTTTTAAAAAGTAATTAAGGGGCTGGAGAGATGGTTCAAAAGATAAAGGTACCTGAGTACAAATGACCTGAGTTTGATCTTTAGAGTCTACATGGTGGGAAGAGAGAACTGACTTCTACAAGTTGTCTTCTCACCACCTGTGTGCCATGAAATATGCATATGCCCACTCTTTCTCTCAAATAAATAAATCTAAACCACTTCTCTTATAGTAAAAGCTGAAGTCCTTGTAACGGCCCTCTGTGAAATCCTTGTAATAATCCTTGTAATCCTCTGTAAAAGACTGTGGCTAAACGTACTGGCTGAAACCTTACATTGTTACTCTCATGTCTTGTATTTTCTATTTATTGCCACTAGACATAAATTCTCTTGGGACAGGATTTTCGTTTGCTGGGATACAACATTCTGAATAATGCTTTAGCATTGCCAAGTGAATTCCTGCAGTAGAATCTTGTTTAAATCCATCGGCAGCTCCTCACTGCCTGAGTGGGGAACACGTAAAAGCTCTAGGGTGACAGACAGCCATCACCATTCTGATCCTTCTTGTCTTGGTAGCTTTGTCAGCTCTCACACCACACATGAACACACGATGTTCCCTCTGCCTGTGTGTCTTTACATAGCCTGTTACCTTTGCTTACAATGACATCTTTTATCTTGTCCAGCTGAATTCCCATTCATTTCACTCCTGGACTCCATGTTGTTACCTTCTCCAGTCTTGCCTGATTTCAGGAGTGCCATACCCTTTCAACTTGTTCTTCCCTGATCAGATTATGGTGAAAATGTTTGCCCAAGTGTCTGTCTGTGAAAGACTGCAAAGTACTTGAAGGGAGAAACAATCTTTTGTATTTCCAGTATCCATCCCAGCACACTGAGCAGTGCTACCAGCGGGAAGCAAGATGTCAGCTCCTAGGGTTGTATACAAAATTCCCTCTACACGTTTGACCAACTTTGAGGAGTGCAATCGGTGTAGATTCTAAGAGATTGTGTCTGAAGCAGGGAAGGTTAGAGGCTAAGAAACTAACCTTGGAAGGAAAGAAAGCAAGCATTTTATATAACTATAGCTATTTAACAAAGTCATCTTTTAATGATACTTAAAGATTTGTATGCCCACACACGACACTCATTCATTCATCCAACAAATAAATGTTCACCGAGCAGTAGCCAGAGGTCATTTTAACAGTCTTCGCAAATAACCTCCCTAAGCATTATTCCCATTTTTAGACGGCACAGCAAAAGCTCAAGGGTTGATTTGCACACGATCTCACAGAAGGCACATGCTTGAGTCGAGAACTCCCTGTTTCTCTGACCCTGGAGGGTGGCGGGAGGAATCACAGGGTGCGGGTCCCCGGAAGACTGGACACGCGCGGCTCTCACCTGAAGCTGCTGCGGCTCGGGGTCTCCTTTTCAACTTCCTGCTTGGGAGCCAAGTCTTGAGCTTGAGTCTCCTGGGCTCCGGTGTGGAGGGTCCGAGCTGGGGCGCCCGCTGCAACCCTGCGGAGAAGGAAGGCTCGGTGCAGTACAAACAGCCCTAACGGTTCTTGAGCCCAAGTGGCACCTGGGACAGGGGCAGGAGCGCAGTCCCACTAGAGGCCGTGGGCTTGAAAAGGCAATCGTTTTTACCTGGTCGTCCCCAGTCGAGCCCATGACCGCAAGATACAAGACCCAGCGTTTCGCACAACCTGCATGACTGCAATTGCCCCTCGTCGGCTCCCGTAAACAGAGCGGGCCTGGCAGCAGCGTCGCCAGCACCATAAGCGCCTGTAGGGGAGAATGCAGATGTGAAAGTCATCCGCCGGCTCTTTATATGGCCAATCAAGTATTTTTTGTTAAGCATCAATTAATTACAAAGGAAAACTTCCATGGTAGCTATCTATTCGTAGGTTTCTCTCTGTCGTAATGTTCGCACATCATTCACCCACTCCCCCAGACAGTAATGGTTCGTTCTACTTGGTTAACCCGCCCCCTTGTCACCCCGGGCGCGGAGCCTCACGGGAGCGTGGAATTGGCTGGGAGCCGCGGTGAATTGTGGGAAGGGAGGAAGATGGCGGCGCCCGCGAGGCGGAGTCTCTTGGGGGCGGCCAGGGGCTGGCGCCGGCTGGGCGGGTTGTGGGCAGGCAGTCCGGGTCCCCGCTGCCTGGCTCTGGAGGCCTCGCCCCCCCCCAGCCCGTCACCGTGGCGCTGGGTGGGCGCCGTGTGCCTTCAGCGGCCGCCGCTGATCACCAAGCCGCTCACCCCGCTGCAGGAGGAGATGGCCGCGCTCCTACGGCAGGTAGAAGGGGGCGCGGGCGGCAGGGAGCCGCGGCCGGAGGGCGCCGTCGGCCCAGATCTCCGGCGCCGGTGGCTGCCCCGGGAGGTGGCGTGGACCTTACGCGTTGGGGTGGAGCACAGTAGGTCTTCTTTCAGATGTGTGCTCTGCCTGCCTTGTGGGCACGCGGGCACCTCTCTGGAGCGTGGTCATCAGCGCTGTAGGACCCGCGGGTGCAGGGACCGTCCTGACACGAGGACCGCAGAGGGCAAGAGCGCCCGGTGCTGGCGAGTGTCGGGAGGGAGCGCGGGGGCCGTGCGCGCGTCGGTTCCTGGGAAGGGCGAGTGCGACATGGGCAAAGCTCAGTGTAGGTGTCCACCGCGTGTTAAGCTCCTGTAGATGGTGGTTGAATTTGTTTTGGACTATTATGAATGCAGCTCCTTCCTTCCTTCCTCCCTCCCTCAGTCTTCTTGATACACAATCTTTATTCATCTCACAAGTGCTCATCAATCATAGGACACTAAGTGTGTAAGTGATAGAGATCCTTTAGTGACTAAGATATGCCTGGTTCCCTGAGAATTTCAGCACACCATAGTACAGTCAGTAACCAAATAATCACATGACTAATTGCAGACTTTGGTAAATGCTATAAAGGAAAACACAGAGCACAATAAGAGTGTTTTACAAGACCATTCCATTTTTTATTTTTGTGACAAGCGTTGAGGAATGACTGCCTGAGAAAGTGATATGTATGTTGAGATCAGAAGGATGAGTAGAAATCTTCTAGGAGAAAGAGCAAGAGGAAAAAGCATTCTCAAAGGGACAATGTCTGTAAACTTCCCAAGGCCGGAAAGATAAGTAAGGTGCTAAGTAGTCAGTGAGGCTGGAGAACAGACAAGTGGACCTTCAATACCTATCTCAGCCTCCATCTTTATGGTAGTCTTGAGCAAGCATTGCATTCTAACATTTTGGTAAATTTAACCTGAGCTTAAAATGCAGTAGGCTGTTTTCTTTGTCTTCTCTCTCTCTCTTTCTCTGTTGTAGTTTGATTGTATTTCTGGTTGTATTAAGTGATAAATTTCTGAGCCCATTAAGGGTGTTGCAGCTTTCTTGGTTTGCATTCTCCCTCACTCCCACTCTTCTGTTTCTCCCTCTTTTGATTTTCCTAGATTGAGATGGAAAGAAGTCTGTATTCAGATCATGAGCTTCGGGCTCTGGATGAAGCCCAGCGACTGGCAAAGAAGAAGGCTGACCTCTATGATGAACAAGATGAACAAGATATTACATTTGTGCAAGATTTGGAAGACATGTGGGAGCAGAGATTCCTGCAGTTCAAACCTGGAGCTCGTGTAACAGGTTGGTGAACTTCTAGGTTAACAAAAGAAAAGGAAGTGAGATATTCTGATTTCATTAAGGACAGTTGCCCTGCTTTGCAGTTTGATAATTTCAGATAACTAAACAACTCTCTAGAAAGCAAGTTCTTTTCCTGTTCCTTACATCTGCCCTAATACAATTTTTTAAAGACTTGTGTTGTTTTTGAGTGAGAAAAAGAACATTGGAGTAGTCTTTCTATTCCAGTTAAAATTTTGTGATCGTTATTTTAGTTTAACTCCCACTCTGATCAGAGAGTGAGAAAAATTGTCTTTTCTCTCTAGTTCCTGTTTTATTTGAAATCACTCTGAAAGCAGGAGGTTGAGTTCTGTTGTTCTAGTTTCAATGATGAAGACTGAAAAACAAAGAAAATGGGAGTTAGACCAGTAATCATGTTAAATCCAATGACACAGTTGTGTTTGAACTTTTTTTTGGTAGTGCTGAGAATTGAACTCAGAGCCTTGTGATTACAAGGGAAGTGCTTTACCTCTATCCCTTGTATTTGGATCATTATATGTTGTCGGTTCTTTTCCAAAGGCTTAAAACATACCTTTGCTTTTAAGAGAAGTTCAGTTTAAGAGTGAAATGTTCTGTCATGAAAGAAGTCAGAGTTAGATAGATAGATTAGGGTCGTAATTTGACTGTGTATATATATATATATTTTGAGATCAGACTGTTTTTAAAGGAAGATTCTAAAACTTTTCTTTTGGCAGATTACAATCATTTTTTTTTTCAAACCTCTTCTGATCTCCTTTTCTTTGTAGAAGCTGATAAAAAGAATGACCGAACCTCATTAAACCGGAAACTAGACAGGAACCTTATCCTGTTAGTCAGAGAGAAGTTTGGAGACCAGGATGTTTGGATACTGCCTCAAGTAGAGTGGCAACCTGGGGAGACCCTCCGAGGGACGGCTGAACGAACACTGGCCACCCTCTCTGGTATGTTTTCTGTCTAAATTCTTAAAGATTCATTTCAGGTTGACTTTGAAATTAGACTTAAAAGTGGGGGGAAGGAGGGAGAGCAGGGGGCAGAGAGAGAAAGAGGTCAGTTTATTTGTCCACTAAACTGATGATGGATTTTCCTTAGAACAGGTAAATGTTGTATCTCTACTCACTGAGATTTTTTTAATGCACATTGAAAGCTGATGTTTCAACCAATCTCAGCCTACTGTCTTCTCCCTTCTCATTCTGTTTCCCCTGGTAGTCCAAGCTGTCTTCCAACTCACTGTGTAACTCTCAGTGGCACCGTGACTACTGATCCTCAGCTTTTACCCGCCAAGTGCTGAGATCCCAAGGTGTGGCCCACC
This sequence comes from Typhlomys cinereus, assembly GCA_023101885.1. Taxonomy (NCBI): domain Eukaryota; kingdom Metazoa; phylum Chordata; class Mammalia; order Rodentia; family Platacanthomyidae; genus Typhlomys; species Typhlomys cinereus. The sequence continues at coordinate 1,357,106 of JALPQD010000145.1, forward strand.
ATCCTGGGTCTTTATACTGTGCCATCAGTTGAAACCAGGGTCTCACACATGCTAGGTTAGCGTTCCACCAGCTGAGCTGCATCCCTGTTTTCAAAGGAAGAAACCATAGTTGGCAGATTCATTTTTTAACCAGGCATTTTAACTACTTGGCCACAACTACATTAGTCAGAATTCTTATACTCAGGAAATCTAATTTTTGTTTTAATTCTTGGTATTGAACCCAAGACCTTACTGTGTACTAGACTTGCATACATTCTACAACTGAACTATATTTCCAGTCCTACTTCATGATACTATAGCTATCTACTCTCTCAATTGGAAACTTCAGAGTTGCCTTTGACCTTGTTCTGACATTTATGTTTGTGAGTTTTATCTGGTCTGTTCCAAATCATACTGTTTGTATTCATTCCTATGGCTTTTAGCTGTGACTCTTCACTTCTCACTAGAGTGAAATTTTTCATCTATGTTTGGAGTCAAATGATTATTCATGGGTGCCATCTGCCTTTGTGCACTGTTAGGTATTTAGCACCTGTGGCCTCTAATCCCCATGTTCATGACCCCTAACCCCCAGTATGACAACCAAAGAAGTGAATATACATTGCCAGTTAATACTGGGAGAGCAAAATTACAGTTTGAAAAATACTGTCTTGGAGTTGCCAAGAAAGTTCTTCCTTGTCTTGTGTTACATTCCCATCAGTGCTGTTTTAATGAGGTTTCTGAAGCACAAATACCTGTCATTTTTCTTTTGACGTGGTTTAAAGCTTTATTGAGGGAGGGGACAGGTGGGGAGAGCTTAGTCCTTGCTCGCATTTTTCTTCACCTTGTAACCTTTGTTAAGACCCGTGGCTTGTTGAGATGCAGAGCCATGGCTGCTGCCCCTCAGTGGAGGTAGGGGGAGAAAACTTTGTACTTCTTTGCATAGTGTGTGAGTTACATTTTTCTGTTGCTCTACAAATATGGACATGAGCAACTTAAGGGAGGTGTTGGGTTTATTTTTGTGTATGTTTCTCAGTTACATTTCATGGCACAGCATGGCAGGGGAAGTCATACCAACATCAGTAGTTGAGGAAAATGGCCACACTCTATCTACTTTCTTGCTTGCCAACATGCTTGTATGCAAAGTAGGTTACTATGCCTAACTAGCTCTTTCCACCTTACCCATCTGCCCAGAGAATGGTCCCACCTACATAGGTTGAGTCTTCCCACATTGGGTAGATAATCTTCCACAGGTTTGCTCCGGTTTGCCTTAACTAATTCTTCACTGATGGATCAGACTGTAGATGGCGAGTTGACACTTGTATCTTACTGGAGTGCAGAAGAGTTTTAAAAAAATTTTTGTTAGAAGTCAAATACCTCATCCTAGCCTACAAATCCTTTTTGCTTTGGTTACAGTCTCAATAGTCTCATTTTATTGCTTTAGTATATAATCCAAGTTGTAACCCAGCAAAGCCTCTGTACTTAAATAGTGTGGTGAGTCTCTGCTTCGGGTCACGCCAGCTCCTGGGAGAGTACGGCAGGTACAGAACTCCTCTTCCCCTTTCGCTCTGATGTGTGATGGTCCTCAGTTATGCAGCAAACATTGTCTCTGTGCCTACCATATGTCAGGCACTTTCTGGAGGTGGGGTCATAGTGATGAATTGGGTGCCATGCCTGGTCTCTAGCTGCTTACGTTTTGGGGGGAGAAAGCACTCTTTTCACCTATACTATTATACTATAATGGTTTATTACTACATTTCAGCTCAGGCTAGAATTTTGAGTTCCTTCAGACTCTGGCTAGAATCTTCCTCCTCACTATCTCGGCGAAGTTCCTGGTAAAGATCAGGTACTTGCTGAGTGTTAAGTAATGGATTAGGTGGTGGGGTAGGTATGTGGCTGCTTGTCATAGTTGGACACAGGTGTCAACTTGACGGTTGAGGTTTGAGCTCTGGGTACATTTTTAGATAATTGGTAGTTGAGTTAAGCCCAGAGTAAACCTGCAGGAAATTGTTTAGTGTATGGAGAAAGTCCAGCCTATGATGGGTGGGACTAGTCTTGGAGCAGATAAATAAAATGGAAGGAACTGTTTGAGAAGCAGGGCATCCTTGTGTATAGTTGGCCAGACATGCTGGCCTGGCAAGTAAGGATTGTCCCTCTCTCAGTTGCTGTGTGGTGTTGGTGTGAGCTTCCCTCAGTCCTGATATTAGTGTGAGCTCTCCTACAAAGCTGGGTGAGGAACTGTAACCAGTCTATTGTAAGAGAATAAACCCCTTGTTCCTTTAAGCCATTTTGATGGTGAATTTACCTGCAACCATGCAGGCTAACTACAACAGAAATACTCTTTTCTTTTTAACTTTGTAGTGCGCGTGCGTGCGTGTGTGCGTGCGGGCGTATCAGAGGGTACTGTGTGGCCCTGTAGAGACCCAAGAATGACTTCAGGAATTATCTGGATTGCTTCTACCTCCTTTTTGCTTTGATCTGGGATTTCCAAGGCTACACACACCAGGGCCATAAGTGCAGGCCACCTCTTTTTTTTTTTTTTTCAATTTTTGATTTTTTAATTTTTTTACTCAGTTATACAAACTCAGTGGATAGGTAGGTCCCCCTCCCTCCTCCCTTCCCCATAGTCATCCCATTCCACTCTCTCCCCACTCTCCTTCCTCCTCCTCTCTTGGGTGTTTCCCTCCTGCTCCCTCCACTTTCCAGAACATCTGCTTATATGGGCCCTGAAGTTTCCTGTGAGTCATCAACACGAGTGAGGGTTCAGGGCTCAGTGGCATACCTTGGGGTCTCTTCTTGGGCTGCCCACTAATATGGAAACTCCGTTATATCTGTCTAACCTTATGCCTCTAAGAATCCTACTGCCTGAAGCCTTCTTCCCTGAGATATGTGATAGTCTATGGGTACGTGTGGACATGTCAGCCACTGTGCAGGTCAGGCAGGGTCAAATCACATTGCAGTAACATCCTGGGTGCCGCAGCTCAGACTTGAGTAGATTCTCTTGTCTATCAGTGGTCCTCTCCATCTTTAGGCTCTTACAATTTTGCCGTCCCCTCTTTCTCAAGGTTCCCTGAGTTTTAGGATGGAGAGAGATTTGGTGGGTCCAGTCCCAGGTGAACATTGTTGGTCTTTGGTGTCCTGAATTATAGTTAGTTGTTGTTTTCAGTTTTGCTCTTCCTGCACTGCCCTTGGCTACATCCTGAGTGGGTATTAGTCTCATGGTTGCCAGTTGGTTATCATCTAACTGCCAGCCCCTTTCCCCTCCATGTGTTTCCCAAGTGAACAGGAGAGGAAGCGAGAGTGAGCTGTGTCAGAAGTTTTGCTACTACAGACAGCTTACTTATTTATTTATTTATGGGTGTGTGCGTGTGTGTGTGTGTGTGTGTGTGTGTGTGTGTGTGTGTGTGTGTGTGTAGAACCACGGGCGAATTCGGGAACCACCATGGATACCTCCACCTCCTTGCTGACTCTGCCCCGGGATTCACAGGCTCCGCCCTACCAGGACCAGAAACGCAGGCCGCCCCCGCTTCCGCCCGGCATCTATACGTGGGGTCTAGGATCCGAACTCAGGACCTTCCGTCTGTAAGGCAGAGGCTTAACCCCTGGGCCACCTCTCCAGCCCCAGACAGTTCATTTTTTAAAGAATGAGAACAACCATTTGCATGTAAGTTGTATAAGAAGTAGCTTTGAGCTGTAGAGATGGCTCAGGGGTTAAGCCTTTGTGTTGTAAACCAAAGGGTCTGAGTTTAGATTTCACATCCCAGGTAAAACACCAGGCAGAAGTGGCAGCGGCCTTCACTTTGAGCCTTGGAAGGTGAAGCCTGGGAAATCTAGCTCAAAACAATAAAGAGCAATCCAGGGTTAGTTCCAAAGTCATTCTCGCGTCTCCTCATACACACACAATGCCCTCTTTTACATAACCCCCATACCCATGTTCATACCCATACCTTCACGTGCAAAGAAAGTTTTCCTTCTGAGAAGTAATCCTAAGAACACTTTTTTCCCCTTTCTTTTGTCCTTTTGGAAAATTTCTGTGCATATTTAAGCACATGAAAATCTTCCATTTCTTTTGAGGCAATACCTCACTATGTAATCTAGGCTGCCCTTGAACTCATAGTGGAGTCAGACTGGCCTTGAATTTGTAGTCCTCCTGGTAGCCTCCTTAGTGCTAAACATACAGGCTTGCACCACTATACCGGTTTCTAAGTGCTACCTGATATCTTTAGATTTTCATCTGTTGAATGTGCCAAAAATATTTTTCCAAATTTGTCTTCTTGTTCTTCTGTTTTTGAGTCAGAGCCTCACGTCGCCCAGGTTGGCCTTGGACTTATTGCTTAGCTGAAGATGACCTTGGATTGATTCTCTTGCCTCATCTCTCAAGGCAACATCACATCCTGCTCAAGTTTATCATTTTGTCTTTGGCTCGTTTGTGTTTTATTTTTTTCTTGCATTAAGTTTTAATTTTTATGTGGACAAGGATAAACTTTTTTTTATAATTTAGTGTCTTGTTTAGAAAGACTTATAAATTACCACATTTTCTCCTAATACTCTTATGTGTTTTTAGTTGAAAATTTAAAAAATACAGTAGATTTCAGAAAATACTAATTGCTTGCCATTATCCAGAATGAACAAGCCTTTTATGAAAATTTGAAATTTCTATTAAATCTTGGACCTGTGTTATCAGTTAAGGTGTTAGGGCTAAAGTCAGGCTAAAGTCAGCTCTTTTGCATTTAGCTAGCTAGTTCTTTCGGTGCAAGTCAGTAATTACTTCTTCATTTTCCTATTCTTTGGAGTGCTAGATTAGGGCTTTTAACCTGACTTACAATTGCAGAGACTGTGTCTTAACTTTGATTATGGCATTTGCACAGTGTGGACACCAAGTCTGATCTTTGCATCGTGGTACAGACTTCTGAGTTAAGTACCAGAGAGGTTGAGGGAGGAAGTTTGTCAGTTTGAGGCCAGCTTGTGCTACATAGAGAATTCCAGGTTAGCTGGTTTACACAGCAAAACTGTGTCTTGAAAAGCAGCCCCCCCCAAAATAGTTCAATTCATAGTCCTTTTTGTGCTTTGTATGTGATGCCCCCTTTAGAAGTAATGATTTCACTTTATAGCTAGTGGTCTGGTCCTTCATGTACAGATAGGAATCAGGTACAGTGCAGAACCAGCTGCTGTGACTCCTAGATCATGTTAATGGTCTTGCCCATTTTCAGGTCAAAAGCCTGGTATTTGGGAAAGATCTTTTGAGCCTCTGGGAGTTGAAGCATTAGCTTTGAGAAGGTGGATGCTTTGTTCATGACTCTCTATATAGGATTACCTTGGTGGGTGTGTCTTTATCTTACACTTGTGTTCTTTTCCACTTCAGAAAACAACATGGAAGCCAAGTTCCTGGGGAATGCCCCTTGTGGCCACTACAAGTACAAGTTCCCCCAGGCAATTCGGACAGAGAGTAACCTCGGGGCTAAAGTCTTCTTCTTCAAAGCACTGCTACTAACTGGGGACTTTTCGAAGGCCGGGAAGAAGGGCCAGCATGTGTGGGTCAGTAAGGAGGAGCTGGGCGACTACCTGCAGCCAAAGTACCTGGCTCAGGTTAGGAAGTTTCTTCTGGACCTATGACCACTGCCTGTGGACGGCGCTGCCTGTGGACGGCGCTGCCTGTGGACGGCGCTGCCTGTGGACGGCGCTGCCTGTGGACGGCGCTGCCTGTGGACGGCGCTGCCTGTGGACGGCGCTGCCTGTGGACGGCGCTGCCTGTGGACGGCGCTGCCTGTGGACGGCGCTGCCTGTGGACGGCGCTGCCTGTGGACGGCGCTGCCTGTGGACGGCGCTGCCTGTGGACGGCGCTGCCTGTGGACGATGCTCACACAGTCAAGGAGTTAGGGCCACAAGGACACTGTTATTGCCTGCATGTATAGGAACTATCAAGCAGAAAACTAAACTCTGAAAATTAGATGAATCTGTCATTGTGTTGGATTCAGCTGACTGCCCTTTGAAGACAACTGGCTTTTCCCAGTAAAGAGGAAGCCGTGTGTTGGGGGTCTTTCCATTTTTCTGAACCTGAGAACTGACTATTACTTTATAATGAATTAACTGGCTTACTGAGCTCAGGAAGAAAGAGCAGAGGAAGTAAATTGACCTAAAGCTTTGAGTTCTGAGAAAGCTTCTTGACCCACAAGAAAAATCAATTCCATATAGTTTCTCAGCTATTTTTCCAGTGGTTTCCAATTGAGAAGGTCTAGACTAGGAAATAATTCCTCTTTTCCTTCAACTCCTCTTGTTCCTCTCTCCTTCTCTTTGAATACTTTACATTTAAGAAAAGAATCACATTTTACCTGTTTTATGACACTCCTGTGAAATAAATCCAGTTTCTTTCCTTTATATCAGCGAAAGAGTCATGACCAGGTGGCTCAGAATCTTGCTAGCTGATGGTATGAGAGGAAACTGCTATTTTTTGCCTCTGGGTTGGGGTTTCTTGGGTCATGACTGGTCCCACTGCCTGGCATAGGAAACACAGATATCTGCTAAATGAGCTTAATAGTGTGGCCAACTCAGATATACTTGTCTGTTGAGAGTGGTAAGACAGATGGGATCACTCTGCCAGGTTATCTCTCACCCAGATTTCTGGATAAGCAACCCTTAAGATGTGAGCTTGTGTTGAATAGCATTTTCCTCTGAAAAAACAGCGGCTATCTTTGTCTGAGATCATCAGGATTATGCCTTTTGTTCATTGACGCCCTGAGAGACAGGCAGAGACAGAAATAGAGGACCTCCCAACCATTAGTATGTGATTCTGCCTTAATTACATACGCCCTTGCACATGCCCTTGGGATCCTGAAGTTTGGGAGGAGCACCAGGGTATATAGATTTAGGGAGGTTAATTGAAAGGGATTCCATGTGTGCAGTCCTAGGGAAGCTGTCAGTCATGCTGGGATGGGCTTTCTGGTGATGTAGTTGCCTTTGAAATGTCCCTGCTCCTATAAGCTTAATTTGTCAAGCTGGAGCTTGGCCATTACATTGGTCTGTGGTGGAACGCCTATCTGGGATGGACAGATGGCTGTGTGGCATCTCTGCAGAGAAAGTATTCACACAATAACTTGTGGAATGGACTTTCTGTTTCTGAATCATATGTCACCTGGTGCTCTTGCTCCTGGTCAAATAACTCACTTTTTTGTGGTCAGAGTTATTTCTCTAATATTGTTAGCCCTCTCCTTGCCTGTTACCTCTTGCACGGGTTCTCATTACAGAGAGCGGTCCCTTTGTGAGGCTGGCTCAGGAGGAGCAATTAGTGGTGCCTTGGAGAGAATTGTTGGGCACAGCCAGGGGTGCATTTCCTGGGTTTTGGAGTGTGTTGTGTATGTGAACTGTTCTGCCTGCTATTAGAGCCTTGGGCACATATAATTTAGAGTGGAATTGCTAGGGTGAAGTGTTCCATTCATGTCCATGCTTAAGATGCTGTGCTGGTTGCATTGTTAATAACATCCCGCTGTTACTATTAATTTTTATTCGCTGAAAATCTAGCCTAGGACTGTGCATGTTAAACAAACCTTAGCTACTAAGTTATATTTTTCTAGTCTACAGCATTGTCACTTCTTTGGTAAATAGCATTTCTGATGGCATTCATCTCTATGTAGAAATATATCTCAAAGGATGTACTCAGGAAGTGGCATGTGTCTATCATTTAAGGCTGCTAGGGATTAAGTGTACTGAGCGAGGGAATCTTAGTTGCCTTCATGTTCTTTTTTTAAAAATCATCTTAAATTTAATGTTGTATACATGAATGTAGTGACTATAATATTTTTGTCCCTGAGTCCCAAATCCCATCCCCCTCCTTTTCCTCTTACAACCCTTCATCTCCCCTGCCAGACTCTCTCCTATTTTCACATCTTTTCACTGGTGTGGTCTACTATGTTTCATCTAGTCTGTGATGACTTAGGTATGTGACCCGATACATGCTCCAGCAAGCGTCCTTGATCAGTGGATATACCACTGAGGAAAAGCATCCGCCTTTACTTCCCCATCAGCATTAGTCCTCATCAGTCTCAGGAAGGTATGGAGCTTCTTGATATCATTCTGATGTTATGGTGAGATGTTGATAAGAAAATTCCCATGCAGTTGTTTTGTAAGTATATTCATCTGTCATGAAATCTTGTATATCATGACTATGTCATGCCCAGGAAATAATGCGCGGCCCACCACTTCCTCACTTCAGGCTCGTATAGTATTGCTGCCTCTCTCCTTCAATTCCCTGAGCCTTGGGGTGGGAGTGGATGAAGTTTATTTGTCCTGTTTAGGAACAAGCAGTCCACAGACACTTACTTTCTGCCTTCACGTTCTCATTGGGCTTGATTTAGCTGTTGGTCTGGCTACAAAATTCTACAGATTTGAAATGGTCTGCTTCAAAGCCTTCTGTTCTTTCTGCCATGTGATTTTGTACCATGCAAGGTGTTTAGCATTGTAGAAGTGACTTTGTTGAGTCACTTCCACAGGATGCCAAATGTGACCAAAAATTGTGGGAAGAAGACCAGGGCGAACTTAGAGGTTATGCTACGGTTTCAGGGGCTGGTGATCCCAAAGCCAACATGTTGGTAAGAGGAGTGTGCTTACTGAAGTTTGGAGTATGGTTGGTTGTGCAACCTAGGAAAGATTGTGTGTATGTGTCTAACTTATAAAACAGAATGCCTGGTCCACCAGAAGGCTCCTTCAGAGGTATGTAGATTTACCTTTTCCTCTCTTGTTCATTTCTTTCTTCCTCGATTTCCAGTCTGATTCTGTTGAGAAAATCATGCCATGATTATGAAGTTGTTATCCTGGTAATTTATCCTCATGGGTCCCCATTTATGTACCTAGTATATACTTCTGTTGTTACCCTTTACAGGACAGTTATACCTAACTGGATTTCAGAAAATGTGTAAATGAAATTGCTTCTGTTTCCATGAGCATGAGACTTGGGAGTCTGAGAAACTCAGACATGTTTTGGCCACTGTCAAAATAAATGATGTGGACTAGAAACATCGTGAGGTTCCTTATGTACTGGTATGTTTTTATTTAAATCAGCAGAGTACATAAATTATCCCTAATTTATGTCCGAAAAAGTAGACTCCAAAAAGTTTTAACTTGCCTGGGTCACTTGTTAGTAAAAGGCTGGAGTTGGAGCCGTGTTCTGTGTGCGTAGATTGTTCTCACCTGTCTTTGTCTTTCTCGCCTGTAAGATGAAGATGCTACTGCTTCTCAGGTGATGTGATAATTTATTTGAAAGCGCTTTAGCACCATCATGACTTGCTGTAAACACTCAGTAAATACTCCCCTCCTTCCAGCAGGCCCTGTGTGATCTGTAGCTCCACCTCCTTTCTCCTTCTCCAGGGTATGCGTTGTGACAACCAGGCATTTCTGACCTGTTTGGGGAGGGCCAGGGCACTTTATCCACAAGAGGATTCCATCTTCCGGTCTCAGAACAGGCGTGTGTTGGATCGTCTTCCACCCACACCCAGTTGTTTGGATGTGCCAGTTCTGTCCCTCCTTGGGCTGGGAAATCCAGAGCCGCTCCTAGACACGGGCTTATGGGGCACTTAAAGCAGATCAGACCCGCTGACCCATTCTATTAGCCCACAAAGGGAAAAGGTGCTGGCTTAAAGGTCAGCAACCCAATTATGAAGTGTTCCTGGATAGCCGAGCGATTGGCACACAAGGTGAGATAGTCTATTAGCCTGAGATCTAGGGCAGCTGCAGCCTCAACCCTTCTCAGCTTTATTTCCCAGAGGCCTGTGTGATGACCAGTCACCTTTACCTGCCTCGAGACTTAAGCGCTCAGAATGGAGTGAAGGAGGAGACTGCTCTGCTTGTGCTTGCAGGGGAGGCATCCAGTGTGGGTGCTCCTCCGGCTCGGAGGTCATTCCAGGTGGACATTTGATGGGTGATGCGGTCAAGGGGTGGGTTGGAGGGTCAGGGCATTCCTGGTACAGAATGTGAAGTAGGTGCCTGTGTGCTCGTACACAGGAACACACACTTGGCCACCCCACTCTGGGTTTTGGAAACTGGCAGCATGGATAACTACTGATCACAAAACTGAATCCTTGTTCCAGTATGTGCATAGCGGCTGAAGAAGGGCTGATCTGTGGGGAGAGAGCCTACTGCAGTCAGAAGAGGACTCCTTGGTTTAAGGACCTTTGTGGCCTTGGTTAGTGGGCCTTTGTGATAAAGTTAACACTACGTGTATAGGCTTGGAGAGACAGATCAGGAAGCGTGGGGTAGATTAAGCAGTCTAAAGAAAACACTGGAAGTCTGAGAAAGCAGGTGAGGGTAGAGGGATAGGGCAGAACTTCACACTGGGGCATGCTCATGAGCACCACAAGGTGGCATAGTTTGTCCAATGTGCTGTGTTTTCTAGGTGCTGAGGCCTTCTCGGGAAGACACCACACCTGAAGTTAGAGCAGCTTCTTGACGTTCATGCAGTGTGGGTCCTCAGCCCCCGCTCTCTGAGTTAGGAGGCAGCCAGGAACTGGCATGCTACCAGTTTTGGGATTCTTAGGCTGTATCTGGAAGTGTTACAAATGGGGGAAGGGAACCCAGATTTCCATTGGGGGGGTACTTCATGTGGGATGCTAAGCTTGCTTGCTCATGGCTGCCTCACCGATGTCTGCTGTGTGTGGTAAGCTTTACTCTTGCCATTTGTGAGTCAGTGGATGCATTTAAGGAGGCTGAGAGACTGAAAATATGGGAGCCAGCACTTGAACCCGGAGCTGTATGATTCTGAAGCCACCCTTGTATCTTGCTGCCTGGGCGCTTTCCCTTTGAATCAGAATTACTGAATTAGACACCAAGGGACAGTCTTCTGCAGGCTGGTGGCCCTAGAAGGGTTGAGAGTATCAGAAACCAAAGAACATCTGCAGGCTGGTAGCCTTGGAAAGGTTGAGAGTATTAGACACGGGTGACAACCTTCTGCAGGTTTGTGGGCCTGGAAGGGTTGGGAATATAAGAATTTGGAGGAGAGAACTTTAAAACTTAACTCAGATAAGAGAATGGCAAGAATATTTTCAAGTGTGTGTGTGTTGCTTACATAGGATATACTCAGATGCATATGTTCTCTCTCTCTCTCTCTCATCTGAATGAGGAAGTAAGCAGCAGTAGAAGTTGAGAAAGTACACATGAGAATTTCCTGGGATCCAAATACTCCCAGCCAATATTTTCATGGTGGTCTAGTTCTGAGGGTGGGCACCCTCATCAACAAAGGGAGATGTGTGCTGTGCGCCTAACCTCTCTGACCTAGAGGTCTCCCAGACATAATTGAGCTCAGATCCTGACATCTCAGGGATGAGGTGGGGGCCAAGGAAGAACAGGTAAGAAGCATGCACAAAGCCACTGTGGCCTGGATGGCGTTCTGTGCAGTGGGAGAACTGCATGTGGGTAATTCATCTTTGTCTTTGGTTCTTAACTGTCCAGGACAGCTTATGAATGGTTTTTGTCTGAAGCGAGGGAATAAATTTCTTGATCTCATGTAGAGTCACGTCTTAGATGAGGATTAGAATCTAAATCATATATTGCCAACCTGATGGGAACCCTGGAGCCCACATAAGCAGGCAAAGAGAAAGCTAGGAAGGAGAGGGAAAAGGAGGGTAGGCAGGGACAACTACTCATTATGTTTATAAAACTAGAAAAATAAAAAAAATTGAAAAAAGAATCTAAACCATATATTGTCAAAGTTACTATGGACATATTCCTTAGGAAAATGTTAGTGATGACTTGCTCGGGTCTCTTGCGATTTTTTTTTTAAAGTGTGTGTGTGTGTGTGTGTGTGTTTGTGTGTGTGTGTGCGTGCGTGTGTGCGCATGCACATGTGTGTTTGTGTATACATATGCATCTGTGTGTATCAGAAACACTGTGTCTGTAGAGGTCCAAGAGTGACTTTGAGAATCATCTGAATTGCTCTACCTCTTTTTTACTTTGTTTTGGGGTTTCTCAGGCTCCACCTTCCAGGATCGGAAGTTCAGTCCGCCACCATTTCTGTGAGGTGTTTTTACATGGGATCTGGAATTCAAACTTGGGTCCTTTGGCTTGCAAGGCAAAGGCTTAACCCCCGAGCCATCTCTCCAGCCTCTAGATTCCAATATGACCAGTATGTCTTCCAATGATGGAACCAAGTACGGTTTATCTGATTGAGCCAGGGTTCACCATCTGGCTTCTGTTTAGAATGCTAGGTTTCCTAGACCTGTCACTCAGGAACAGTTGACTTCAGGGCATGTCCCCAGTCCCAGAAAGCATGGAATTGGGAACTTTTCCTTTTTCTTTTTGAAACAGAGTCTCATATACACCAGACTGACTGTGCGCTCTCTGTTGTCAAGAATGCTGTTGAATTTCTTACCATCCTGCCTCTGCCTCCCAAGTGCTGGGTTTATAGGCATGCACTACCACATCTAGCTAAACTGGGGCATTTGCGAGAATATGAAGAGGACCCAGAACCTCTCTGAATATCATGAGGTGGTCACATGCCAAAGACATGCCCTGTTTCCAAGATGGACTCGCTGTACCTGCTGCAGCCTGACTCTAGAGCAGGAAGAGAACAGAGGTATTTAAAACTTTATTTGTCTCGCCTTTTAAGTCTCGATAGTTTGAATTCATAAAATCAGGTGTGACTCCACAGACTGAGCATGGTGCTTGGTTCCAACTGTTTCTCTGGCTTCCTGCATATTCCCACCACAGCTAATCATCCAGCAATGGTGGTCGCGGCCTTCGTTTGCCTGTCCTGGTCCTGGATATTGAGCCCAGGCATCGCACGTGCTAGGCAAGTACTCTACTACTGCTCCAACCGCCCAGCTCTGGAGCCTGCGTTTAATTCCTACAATGCAAAGGAGCATTAGCCTCAAGGTGACAAAGTTCTGAAGCCAACAGTAGGGATGATTTAAATGACTAACTTGGATCCTTCTAGTAAGTAAGATAGGTGATTGGAAATTGGTGTTTAGGTGGATTCTGAAAACAGGTCTAAAAATTTCACTGAGCCATGGCTGCAACAATAAAGGAAGAATTTAACCTTTTAGGTTGATGATTTTGAAGAAAATGACATTCGTTTGAATGGAATTGTTGGTGAAAGCATTTGTTCCTTGTAGCCATGCCTCTTGTAAAAGTTTTACCACCCACCACTCTCTTGGCCATTTTACATGCATAAGTGAGCATGTTTAGTATTCATGTTTGTCAAAGAGAACCAGTGGTCACATTTTTCTATCTTGGGTTAAAAAGAGATCATTTCTGTATACTTCTGATCTCGTCTGCACTTTTGTGAAAAAAAATTGTTATTCCCCCTCTCTCTTACACACACACACACACACACACACACACACACACACACACACACATCCCACGCTATACCACACAGGTGCTGAAATATCCTGCCACATGCTTTTGATCATTCACATCACATACAGACCTCCTTGGACATTCACAGCACACACATCAAAGTCTTTAAATATTCTTTTCACACACCCGCATGCCCTTGAGTGCTCACATCACACACAAACCCTTGCATGTTTTTTCTTACCAGAGATAGATACAAACCTTTGAGATCAATCTGCGATATCAGATGCATACCTGGTCGACACACACTTACATACACATCGCTCATCACACATGTCTTTGGAACTGCTCTCCTGATACACATGCACACTTTTGAGCTCTTAGTCACACATATGCTCATGAATATTCACCTCACACTTTTCAGGTCCTTTGTTACTCTCAGATCCTCAAATTGTGTGTCTCTTGGGGAATATGGGTGATAACCCTGTAAATTACATTTTTCAAGCTTTCTTGCCGACCAGATTCCAGCTGAATTTGACCAAGAAGAGATTTGGCAAGAACCGAAGGGAAGAGGAGCCAAGTATTCCTGCTAACTCTGCTGAGCGAGCATTCCCTGCATGTCTGTGGTCCCAGATTCTGCCGGAAGCCCTGCTGGTGATTCCTGTTTCTGTCGGATGGCTAAGGCTCCCGTAGTGCCACCTCCTTCCACTGTCCCCAGACCCAGGAACAGTAGTAGCCTTTATGCTCACAGTATGTTGTTTCATTTTTCCGTCTTTCGAACACCTTTGTAACTACTTCTGAACTACATATAATGGGCTACATTTTCCTAACTGGATCTTGACTGATGTTAAGCCATCACACTATAACAATAATAATGTGTTTTACTGTAACACTTTATACATGCATGTATCATATGCCGATCATGCTTACTCTCATTCCATACTATTACTTTTCCCTTCCTCCTCCCACTCCCTTTTGTCTTTCCTAGTTGTTTCCCTTCACCTTTTGTGGCACATTGATTTTCTCTAGAATCCGTATTATTGTGTGTGTGGAAGGCCAAGGATGACTTTGGGAATCATCCTGGATTGCTTCTATGTTCTTGCTTTGCTCTGGGATTTCTCAGGCTCCCCCACCAGGTCCAGCATTGCAGGCTGCCACCATTTCCACTTGATGTTTTTACATGGGGACCTGGGATCCAAACTCGGGACCTTCTGCTTAACCCCTGAGCCATCTCTCCAGCCCCAATTTTAACTTCTTTTGCTCAACATGACAATATTCAGTTCCATCCATTTTTCTTGTACACAATATAATTTTGTTCTTTGTGACTGGATAATATTCCATTGCATATCTATGCCACATCCTTGTTATTTGTCTGTTGATGGGTACCTAAGGCCATTCAATCTTTTGGTTACTGTGAACAGTGCTGTGATAAATGTGGAAGTGCAGGAATCTCTAAACTGTGCTGATTTTGATTTCTTTGGGGGGAGGGGGGAATCCCAGGAGAAGCATTCACACTAGAATATTCTCATCCTTGCTACAGCATTTTCTGTGACAGTAGTCATATTTTTATTGGATCAAACCCAATTCAGTATTTTCTGATAACCCCTTTTGTCTCTCCTGTTCCAGCCAGGATTTTCTGGAACAGAGCTTGTTGTAACCCCAAATCACCAGAACAGGGGCATATTTAGCTTTCTTTAGATGGGTTGCAAGTGCTAACTGACAGTACCCAGCCTCCCCATAGTCCTGATCCCAGACAGTTCCTTTTTAGAAACCTCAAGGGGCATTGCCTATGAGCAGGTTAGGTGTGGCTGCAGAAGCAAGGGAACACCAGTACTTGGGTTAGACAGGAAAGAATGGGGTTATTTCTCTCCATGGAGATTTATGTTTTGATAACTAGTCTCCACGTCTAAATTCCAAGCTCTGAACTGACTTAGTTAAGCCATGCTTTGCCTCAAGCCTTCTTGTTCTCAGAATTCAGAGGTACTGTTGTCAATCATTTATTCCTATTTGCAAAATGCCAAAAGGGCTGTTTAATCTTGAACAAGTTTTATGTCAGCAAATGTGCCTCGTTTTCTTCATTGGCAGCACAAGAAAACCAGGCCCACAGCCTGGTGGGGCTGTGGTTGGTAAGCCATTTGGGTTCCATGAAGTGCACAATGTCTCCACATGGAGGCGCCACACACAAATATATACACCACCCAGACACTCCAGCAGGGAGGGGTGTTTCCCCGTGTGAGTACCACCAGGTGGCCATCTGCCTAACTCAAACCGAGTAAAGGCTTTGAAGGCCACTGCAAGCATGAAACTGCATTGCAAGGCAGAAGTCATCAACCAAATCGTTAACACATTAGGTTAATGCATTAGAATGAGGCGATAGGACTAAGCTGAATGGAGAAGAGGTTGTGGAATTCGGGAGATGTAAAATTTGAAAGGGCAGAGAGAATCAGGGCAAAAAGGTAGGAACACTAGCATACAAACAAATTTCTGTGCATTCAGTTCAGTTTAATATATTTCTAACCTGGAGCAGACGAATCTGCTAGATTTTCCCAATATTCCAGTGTCCTGACTTTCTCTGATCTCACACGGTACTGGAGCGTTCCTAATTGACAGGCAGAGCTGGGGGACTAGAGTGGCTTGGCAGCTCGCCAGGGGTAGAGGTGGCTCTCGCCTAGTCCTCTTGGCACTCGTGTGCTAGGTAGGCTCATGCAGAACCCCAAGGGCACTGGAAACAGTAAGATGGGGTTACTCCAGATCAGAATGGGTTTGAGTGACCATCTGCCAGCAGCTCCCGGTGCATGACAAGAGAGGCAGTGCTGACCTCGGTCTACACAGCAGTGGATGAAGTGAAGAGGACTTTTTGAATTACCTGTTTCTAGCCCCTCTCGCTGCATTTTGGAGTAACGAGGTCCAGAGAGGGAGAGTCGCTTCCCTCAGGCTTCAGAAAGGAGGCGAAGGTGGGAGGCCAGGATTCTGATTCCCAAGCTGGGCTTTTTATTCAGATGTCATATGGGGTCTACTTGACCCCAGCGTGGGATCCCTGGTGCCTGTTGGGGGCGTGAGGAGTCTAGGGGCCTCCTCCGTTGCTCTCAAATACCAACTTCCCAGGAGCCAGCCCTGCCGTGGTGCCAGCATCTCCTCCTTTGCTGGCAGAACTGCCTGGCCTTTGTGAGACCTGCGGGGAGGAGCAGGGGATTACCCTGCACGCCAGGCCTGTGGAGGCCAGAGAAACAGGCTCTTGGCTCTGCTCAGCTTTCCCTGGGATTACAAGATAATGCATATGAAGAAACATTAGCTCATCCAAGTTTATGGATTATGTGGAAAGCAAATCGTAGTAATCTCCTCAGCCATCTGGTCTTGATGCTACTAGCCAAGGCCTCCTTGAGACCTCACTGGCTCTCACAGAGTGAGGGCCAAGACCGGCCATGCTCCTTATGCCTGGGACCAGAGAAGCATTTTCCAAGGGCCTGGAAGGGCCAGCATGGGTTGTGTCCTCAGTCTCAGAAAGGAGGGCAGGGCAGCTGTAGCCAGAGCAGGGATGTGGAAAACCATGCATTACTCATAATGGTACATATGGATGGCCCACCTGTTTTTATAATGAAAACTCAGCTTTGTGTTTTAGAGTGCCTCATTAGGTACATTTCCGGGGTTGGAGTGGTGGGAGGGGAACTATACTCCCATCCTCTTGAAGAAGAGAGATCTGAGCACTGAAGTCCTCTGGCCTTCCCTGCCTCCTAAGAAGGCGGACTCAGGTACTCCAGAACTGGGAGCTTTGATTTTTATGTTCACAGCTGAAAGGAAGTCCAGAGTCTAATGAAGCGTTTGAAGGGGAAAGAAGAGAAGTAGAGCATGTCTCACACGGGCAAAGCACATCGATTGTGGTGCCAACACCAAGGTTAAACTTTCACCCCTGCCACTTAGCACTAGGACCTTGGGGAAGTCATCCTTACCTTCTCAAATACTGCAAAGATCATGTGAGCTTAGTTAGTTGGTTAGTTAGTTAATTAGTTAGTAGTGCTGGGGATTGAAACCATGGCCTTGTACATGCTAGGCAAGCACTTTACCACCTGGTCATACTTCCAGGCCTTAAGTGTTTGTATTAAAAATACACTCTTCTGGGCTGGAGAGATGGATTAGGGGTTAAGCTTCTGCACAAACAGAAGGTCCTGAGTTTGAATCCCAGGGCCCACATAAAAATGCCAGGCCTAAGTGGGCTGAGCCTTGGTGAAGTAAAAAGGAAGTAGAATGATCCAGAATGATTCCTGAAGTCACCCTTGCCCTTCCACAGGGACATGCAGTGCCCTCTGAGACACACACACACACACACACACACACACACACACACACACACCAAAACAAAACAAAACAAAACAAAACAATACATTAAAACAGTTTTCTGTAGAAGATCAATTGTTGCCAGGGTCTCTGAATCCAGATAGTATATTGACTGTGAATGGGATTGTAGCTCATAGTTCATAGCAGGTATGCTGGTAAATAAACACTTGGATGTTGTGGTGGATATGTGGATGGGGGATGGTGACTGAGCAGTGATGTTTTATAGCCATGTTGATTTCTATGGTATAAATAACCCTATGACATCCGACTTTGAGCTCCCGTAACTTCAGGATTGAGAAGAAAGTCACAATTAGCTTCCAAGAGTTGGTGTGAGTTAGTTTCAGCCAAGCTTAAGCCTGGTAGCCACTGGTAGGAGAAGGCTGATTAATGAATATTGCAGGATTGGGTGTAGTCCAGTGTAGGAGAGTGCTTATTTGACATGGACGATTCCCTGGATTGGATCTCCAGCACTGAAAATAAAATTGCAAGTGTTCAAGAGCTTCCGTACTCTATCGCCCTAGCCCTTCCCCTAGTGAGCTCCCCGCTCTCCTGCTGATTCAAGCCCCGCCATCATGAAGACTCTGCTTTACTTAATAATTTGGTTATGGTCAGTTCTGGTTGGTCAAGACTGTGCTAGACTAGCAGATACATTATTTGAGTATCACAAACGTGGAGCTCCAAAGATGCCATATCACTCCCTCTAGTGGCTTTGGTATACATATAGGAATACCCAGACGGCCACCATTGGCTACTCTGTGAACCCCCTCCTTGTATGGTCCCGAGCATGACTGTGAGACGAAGGAGAAGCCTTGTATCTGGAATGTCTATCGCTGATAGAATAGAGTTTACACATGGTTTGTTTAAATGATTAAAAATGTAATCAATATCACCTGCTTCACCAGTTTGGAATGTAAACTCCATGTTTCCTTCATTTCTCCAGTTAGTTGCATGGGCAGTCTTTATTATTCAGAAATGTGGGATCTCTCTCTTCAGGCTTCCTGCCCCCATTGGATTGTTGTTGGTCCTTATGAAGGAAGCAAACTTACTTTCCAATGCCAGGCAGGAAAATGACCAGCATTGCCTGAGTTAGCTAGCTGGCAGTTTGGGTTGGTAGCTGCTGTAGTGCCTTGCTCGGGACTCGCAGCTTGAAAGGCCATGCCAAGGTGGTTGGCTACTGCAGCATAGAGCCAGGCAGCCAGCAGAAATGGGTGGGTAAGGGTTTGAGTTGACCATTAGCGTGTGGTGGGGTCTGCGGTGAAGTGGCAGGAGCATTTCTCCAGCCTCCTGGGCCACGTGGGAGCAGGGGGCCCTGTGTTTCCATATTTGTCTCATTAATTTTTCTTTCTTTAAACCTCATTTTTATTTATTTATTTAGCATGTGCATGTGCATGTGCATATGCATGCATGTGTGTGTGTGTGTGTGTGTATCAGAGGGCACTGTGTGTCCCTGTGGGTCCAAGGGTGACTTCGGGAATAATTCTGGATTGCTTCTATTTCCTTTTTGCTTTGCTCTAGGATTTCTAAGACTCTGCTCACCAGGGCTGGAAGTGCAGGCCGCCACCATTTCCTCCTGTCATTTTTTACGTGGTACTTGGGTTCCGAACTCAGGATCTTCTGTTTTTGAGACAGACTCAGCCCCTGAGCCAAATCTACAGCCCAATCTCATTATTTTTTCAAAGGAACATATATGAAACATTTTTTGAGGCATGATATGCATCTAATAAGACATACACATCTTAATGAATTTTCACAGATATTTATGTTTTGCATATGTCACCCCTACCATCTGTATAAAGATTTGGAACATTTTCACCTTCAGAAAGATCTCCTGTGTTCCTTCCCAGTCATTAGGTGCTCTTGCCTCCACCAAAGGTAGCTACTGACTTGTATAGCTATGAATTAGTTTCAGCTGATCTTAACTTCTTGTGACTAAAACCCTATTTACTGTCTATTATTTTGTATCTGCCTTTCCTCATTCAATATGATACTTTCTAGACATATGTACACCCAGGCTGGCCTTGTACTACTCTTCAATCTGCCTTAGCCTCTCCAGCAGCTGCTTTATAAGCATGCATACACCACCATGCCCAGCTCCGTGATCAAGATTTATCTATATTGCTGCACCACTAGGTCATTCCTTTTTGTGGCTCTCACATTTGTGTGCATATGCTCTTGTTTGGCTCATTTTTACTTGTGGACTGCTATAAATAAAGCAACCACAAACTTTCATGAATCTTTTTTCGATGCACACATTCACTGGATTTTTTACATACAAAAGTGGGCTATAAGATGGGTGCATGTAACTTTATTAGCAACTTACAGTTTTCCATAAAGATTATACCAGTTTATGTTGCCACCACCAATGTATGAGGGCTCTCACATTGCACATCTTCAGCACTCTGCCATTCTAATGACTGTTTGCTGGCACTTCACAGTGATGTTGACTTAACTTTCTCTGACAAGTGATGGCACTGAGTGCCTTTGCATATATTTGTAAGGTGCTCAGGATTTTCCATTGTAAAGTTTGTTTCCAAGAGTTGGAGAGTCAGTCAATAGTAGAGTGCTTGCCTCACAGGCTTGAAGCCCTGGGTTCAATCTCTGACATTGCAAAAGGAAAGGAAGAAGAAGAAAAAAGAGATCCTTTTCAATTCCTTACTTTTTTCCTTTTTGTTGGGTGGTTTATTTTTATTTTGTGTGGCATGCATATATTATGTTTAGTTTATGTTTAGATTTCATTTTGTTAGTGATTTTTATTATTCCTTTATGGTCAGAGGACATGCTCTGGGATTTTAGTCATTTGAGATTTGTCAAGTTTTGTTTTATGCCAGCATATGGATTATATTGGGGACTCTTCCTTCTAGTCTTTGTTTGTTATTTGTATATATACGTGTATTTGGTATATATATGTGTGTGTGTGTGTGTGTGTGCGTGCGCGTGCGCGCGCTGGGGAATAGAATTTAGGGCTTTGCAGCATACATACTAAGTAAGCACCCCACTGATTACACCCCCAATCAGCCCTCTTATGTGAAATTAACAAAATTTATAATCCATCTTTGTTGAATGTTGTTTGCTATGCATCTCAATTAGGTTGAAGCAGTTGTATTGATAGTTGATAGTACTGAGAGTGTGTAGATCATCTACATATTTCATGACTTTATGATTACTTGTTCAATCCATTACTGAGAGGATATATTAAATATTCAGCTGTGTTTATGGATTTGTCTGTTTCTCCTGTAGCTTATGTTGCCTTTTGCTTCATGTATATTGAAACTCTGTTATTAGGTGTGCATGTCTTCACATTTGTGAGGTCTTCCATGAATTGGCCCTTCTGCCTTTATAATGTGCCCCTTTACTTTTAGTAAAAGGCATGTTTGTCAGGTATAGACAAGGGTGGCCACTGCGACTTTTCTTCTGATCAATGTTGATATGATATTTTTTTAAAAATCTCTTTCCAAATATTGTCCCTATATTTGGGATATATTTCTTGCAAAAAGTACAGTTTGTTTGTCTCCTTATCCAATGTTAAATTCCACTTTTCTTTTTTTTTCTCTTTGTGTCCTCATTTTCTCTTTTTCTGAATATACCCGTCCCTTTGAGTATACCTGTCCCTTCTTCCACTCCATTTAGTTCATTACTAAATTGTTTACTCATTTCAGAAATTTTTTTCCCCTTGGTCTGAAATTTCCATTTGATTCCTTCTCGGAGGCTTCTGATTATTTGATGAAACTTACTACCTATTTGCCTTTATGCTTTTCACTAATTTATTAAAATACCTTTTTTATTATTTAATCAGTTGTGCGTGTGTGCATATGTATGTGTGCCCATGTGTGCGCCCGTGTGTGTGTGTGTGTCTGTGTGTGTAGAACCACGGACAAATACGGGAACCACCATGGACCGCCTCCACCTCCTCCTTGTTTACTCTGCCCCGGGATTCACAAGCTCCGCCCTACCAGGACCAGAAGCGCAGGCTGCTCCTGCTTCTGCCTGGCGTCTATACGTGGGATCTGGGATCCGAACTCAGGACCCTCCGCCTGCAAGGCAGAGGCTTAACCCCTGAGCCACCTCTCCAGCCCCTAAAGTACCTTTTATTGTTATTTCTAAGTCCTCTTTGGTTAATTCCATTATCCAGGCCACCTATATGTCTGCTTCTGTGGATTGTTTTTCTCTTGATTTCACTTGTCATTCTTTGTATTTATTGGAATTTTGAATCACAAGATAGATGTAACATATAAAGGAAAAGTAGTAGAAACTGAAGTATGCAATATCTGTGCTGACAAAGACAATGATCTTTCTTCTCTCAGTAGAAAAAAAAAAAGTTCCTCTGATTTTAGATGTCTTGAGAACTGTATCCAGCCTCTTCTCTGGGTTCCAAGAATTAAATGATTATATGATGTCTGTCTGATTTCCTTTCCTGTCCCCAGATTTTCATTCTGTGGAAAGTTTCTTGCTCTGCTTTCTAGCCCATGTCTACATGCTACCACACACTCAATAATTAAGTCCTACTTTGCAGTGAGTGTCATCCTACATTATGGACTCCAGTGAAACCAAATCTGTCATTCCAGCCCTTGTGGTTATTACAGGTAAATTTGACTCTCCTTAATTTTGCAAAGTATTCCATTTGTTATGTGCTTACTTCTCTGTATTCCCATATGAGTGATAAGGGAGAGCAACCATGAAAGAGTCTTCTCTCTTCAGAATTTTTCTTGTGTAGATTGGTCTGCATCCTCAGTAGGCTTGCAAACTATGATTTTGAAGTTTATCTGGTATTTTCTCATTGCTATGTGGGGAAAGTATGATTCTTATAACTTTGTCCAGCTTAATAGGAAGCCCAGATATCATTCTTTTAGTGTGAAATCATTCTATTTTCAAAACTGAAAAAAATTTAAATACATAATATAGATTAAAGAAATGATTCCATAAGTCAGCCCAGCCCATGGGCCATATATTTATAGCCTCTGATCTAATAATTCAGCATTTTAATGGGGGATAGCTGTGAATTATTATAAAATATTCTTTTCTACAAAATAGGGTGTCGTTTTAAGCTCTTCTAGTACTTAAAGAATATGTCATGCTTATGTTCTTCAAATCTTTCCTAAGCAGGCTGGAGAGAGCTCAGGAGTTAAGACTCTACCTCCCAAGTAGAAGGTCTTGAGTTTGGATCCCAGGTCCCATGTAAAAAACACCAGGTGGAAATGGTAGCAGCCTGCATTTCTGGTCCTGGTGGGCGGAGCCTGGAAAAATCCCAGAGTGAAGCAAGAAAGAGGTAGAAGCAATCCAGGATGATTCCCCAAGTCACCCTTGGTCCTCCACAGGGACACAAGTGCTCTCTGATATGCACTCTCACACACACACACACACACACACACACACACACACACACACACACACAGCGAGTGGGTAAATAAAGTTTCAAATCTTTCCTAAGTGTAATGGAGGGAATTTTTTTTGTGTGTGTATGTGTGTGTATGTGTATGTGTATGTGTATGTGTATGTGTATGTGTATGTGTATGTGTATGTGTATGTGTATGTGTATAGGTTGGGATGTGTATAGGTGTGTGTTAGTGTAGAAGAGGCCCAAGGATGACTTCAGGAATCCTGGATTGCTTCTACCTCCTTATGCTTTGCTCTGGGGCTTCCCAGGCACTACCTTCCAGGGCTGGAAGTACAGCCCACTGCCATTTCCACCTGGCATTTTTATGTGGGATCTGGATCCCACATAAAACTCAGGTCCTTTTGCTTTGAGACAAAGGCTTAATCTCTGAGTCATCTCTCCATCTTGGGAAAGTGTTAAAATAGGCCCTCACTACTCACAGATGACAGCCCTGCTGTTAACTTGAGACCTGCAGTTTAGTAAGACCTGCCTTGAATCCACATGTGACAGAATCTTCTAGGGCAGAAGAGGAAGAACTCAGGTTACTAGGGCTATGTGTGTATGCATACATTTTAGGAAACTAATTAGACCGGGTCTAAACCACCAAGTACAATGTAGAATTTAATCCCCATACCCTGGACACCATGCTGGCTGCTTTCTCCAAGTGCAAATGCCTGGGGTGTGTATCAGGATGTTTCTCAGAGGATCCAGAGCAAAGGGTAGAGAACAGCACAGGGACATAGACTGATGGGAAATGAGCCATTCCCAGTATCGCCCACCTCACCCCAACAGATCTTGCCTGCTATTAATAACAGCATATTCCCATCTATTTCATCGTGAGCAGTTAATCTTAGAGTTCTCTAATATAACTTTTAATGAGCTCAATGATCAAACTCTTGACAGAGCATATCATTCTGTTGGATTTGAAGTTTTGTCAAAAGTTTTTTCGCTCAGGCTACGGCTGATCAGTGGGGAGGGGGGCACTAGGAGCTGCTTTTGGGTATGGAGGGCGGCATGGCGGGTGAGAGCAAAGAGTGTGTTCGTGGTGATGCTGGGACCGGTTTCCTGTCTTCTCCCTTGGGCCCGTCCTGCTTGGGAGAGCTGTTGACTGGCATCTGAATAGTTCTGGGCTGCTTCCCACAGCATTCCCTTTCTTCCATTCCTGCTCTTTTTCTTTCCTTCAAACCGAGGGTTTCATTCAACCTTAGGGTTTGATTGTCTCCCTGCAGTTGGATAAGCAGTCCCTCTGAGGTTTCTTGGAATTTTACTTATGATCGCCCATTTTCACCTTTCTTGAAGATTAAAGATCCTCAATTAATTAAGTCAGTGCACACAAACATACATAATTTTGATAAAGCAGATAAATGTTCAAAACAATGTCATTCTTAGGAATATTTTTATGTACCTATGTTAAGAGAAGAAGTGACATGCTTAATGAGGCACTTTGTAGAAATTCAAAGGTTAATTTGGAAGATTGAATAAATACTTGGAAATGCACACAGTTCTTATAAACACGTTTTATATATGGTTCAAAACAGGTGACACATATTTAATAGCAATGCTGTAAAATTTCTAAATTTAATTTGGAACTATTAAGTAAACAAATGCTCCAGAGCATATCAGTTCTCTCGAAGACGCCAACCGAATGGACAGGCATACTTTTCAGCAGCTGGTGGTGGTATTTAAAACGTGCATACCCAGCAGAATCTTGGGGACACAAACCTTGGATTTTATATGTCAATAAATGAGGTTCAGAATTCAGCTCAGCCTTGGCTCTTAACTTACAGGCATGAAGGACACCAGGAGGCGGGTGTCCTGGTAGAAGATCAATCAGATCAGCTGACACCACAGTACTTGAGCTCAGCGTCTGTTCCTGCCCCCAGGGTTCTGTGACATGACATGAAGGCAGGACCATGCTCAGAATTATGAGCAAGGAAACCCTGTTGACCAATTTAGTGATGGAAGTAGTTGATGGAGGTAGAGTATGTCAGGGCTGAGCCGTCAGGGAACCACATTCCGGGTGATGTCCTCTCCTTTCTCCATTGGAGGCTCGAAGTGGAGAGGAACGAGCCCTTATTTAGACTGAGAAGCCCTGAGATTGAAACTGTGTGTGTCAACACTCACCAGTGTGGCAAGTCACTTAGTGATCTTCAGCTTTCGTCATGTACAGAATGAGGGTCAGGATATCTTTCTCTCTAAAATTAAAAATTTTTTTTTCTGCACGTGTGCACATGTATTGTGCATGCGTGCGTGCGTGCGTGTGTGCGTGTGTGCATGTGTGTGTGTATGTGTGTGTGTGTGTGTGTGTGTGTGTAGGTCAGAGGACAACTTTGTGGAGCCATTTTTCTTCTATCTCGTATACATTTTGGGGACTGAACTTGGGTCATTAGGCTTGTGTGACAGCCTCTTTACTTGCTGGGTCTCTGATTCCTTTCTCGTGGGACTTTTGGGAGGATGAACATAGTGCTTATAACTCATTGAAAGTGCTGCACATAGGGCTAACTGGGATTAACGCTTCTGCAGGTATTCAACTCATTCCCTAAGCAAGTATTAAATACTTACTGTGTACCAGGTAGTCACTTTTCAAGTAGGTAGGTAGAATGGAGGATAAACATTACCTCTTGGTTGAAGGATGAGATGTCAATCTCAAGCTCTGTGGAGGTCTTTTCCCTGTGCCTTCATGTCAGATCCAGACATGCACTTTTAGTATGTCCCGGCCAAAGATAACTTGTTAAGATGAGCATGTGTGACTTTGCTTTCCAAGTATCCACTGTCCATTTTCTGGCAAAAGCATCTGCCTACCCAGGAAATGTCTATGTAAAATATAGTGGATTGGCCTTGTAAAGACCCAGGTGAGTTGAGCTGCCTGAGATCATTCTCCTTTGGATTCAGTATTTCTCTTTAGGAAGCAAGACTTGTTCTCATTTTCCTGCTGGGGAGTTCCTGGAGGTTCATCTGAGACTTTAGAAAGCCAGGGACAGGCTGCAGTAACTATGTAACTGAGGCTGTGACTGTGCCTACCCACTTTCTACTTGCCTGATAGAGCTCCCCATCCCCACAGTTTCATGCTTCTCAGATTGGGAGCAACTGTCTGACCTAATTTATTCGGTTTCTCCATGAAACCTATTCTCATATGAATTTGAAGTGAAGACTGACAGGATGAGCTAGTGAGTTGTGAGGCAGAGGGGGAGGGGGCATGGAGCCCGAGCTAGCCAACCTGGGCCTGGGATTCCCGTGGAAGGTCTAAGTGATGGATGAGCAGAAACACAGTGCCCAGATGACATCATTCATAGAGAGCCCTGGAAGCATGGTGGTGATACCCAGAAATGGGGGAGAGGGAGAGAGAAAGAACCTGGAGTGGTTTTCTAGCTCCCCTGAGAATTTTTATTTTTCACTTCCTATTCTGTTCAATATTTCCTTGAATATCCTTTAGTCCTTCAGTTAAACCCTTTACCAGTAGATCTAACGCAGGAAGAGGTTTCTTTTCTTGTAACTAAGTGATTCCTCATTATGAAGGTGTCTCGCACACTGCATCCCAGCTCTACTCATAGAACCCTCCATGTTTTCTGAACACATGTGGGACAGTCAGGGCTATGCAGTGGCAAAGGAGGAACAGACTACAGGCCAGCAAGCCATGGCCCAAGACCAGGGCTGTACCTCTATTCATGTTGTGGAGGAGCAAGCTATCGGCATGTCTTAGATTGTAGAGGCGTGGCTTCTGTGACAGAAGGCCACATAGTTCAAGTATCTTCTTTAATATTTTATTTATTTATTTTATGTGTATGTGTGTGTGTGTGTGTGTGTGTGTGTGTGTGTGAATGTGATATCAGAGGGCACTGTGTGTCCCTGTGGCAACCAAGGGTGACTTCCGGAATCATCCTGGATTGCTTCTACTTCCTTTTTGCTTTGCTCTGGGGTTTCCCAGGCTCCACCCACCAAGGCTAGAAGTGCAGGCCACCACCATTTCTGCTTGGCGTTTTTAATGTGGGACCTGAAATCCGAACTCAGGACCTTCTGCTTGCCGGACAGAATCATAACCCCTGAGCCATCTCTCCAGCCCTGCCCTTTTGCTTTTATGGCTCCTGTATTCCCTGTTGTCTGACCTGAAGTCCCCAAGATGTGCCCTGGTTCCACAGCAGCTCTGATCTTAATTTCATTCTCTCTCCTCCACTACTTCTTTCTTGTCATTTGACGGTGAAGCCCTTATGTATTACATTTGAAGAATCCATAGTACAGGAGCTAAATACTGTCTGATTTGTCCCTGTAGTCCCTGGGACTGCCCAGCTCCTGATCTCCAGCAGCTCTCTCACATCCTGTTTGGGCCAAACACATGGTAGACGTTTAGGAGACATATATGGGTTTGAATTTGGGATCTATAAGCTTGACGTGATCCCTAAAGCTCAGGAAGAATGGAGAAAAGGGAACAGGGGCCCTAGCAACAGTCAGCGCTACAGGAAGAGGAGGAAGTAACCAAAATGCTTCAATATCTGAATCACTTGGGATAGTCCACAGGCCTCAGCAGAAAAACTCAGGCTTGCAAAATCTCAATGCCATAGAAGCTTATTTTTTTTGCATATATGTGTGTGTGTGTGTGTGTGTGTGAGATATGGGTGTGTTTGACAGGTGGTCTGCCATGTGTTAATTCAAGCACCCGGTCTCCTTCCATTTTGTAGCTCCATTAGCCTATAGTATCTCAAAATGTTCTGTTCTAGATGGTGAGAGAGAGAGAGAGAGAGAGAGAGAGAGAGAGAGAGAGAGACAGAGACAGAGACAGAGACAGAGAGAGCGAGCTGCATGGAAGGCTTTCATAGGCTAGGTCTGGAAGTGACATCTTTTGATTTGTCTTATTGCCTAGAATTTCAATCTTATGACTATCAAATGTAAGTCATGCTATTATTTTGATATAGAGAGGCCAACTGATCAGCAGATGACTTCCATCGAGAGGGAGTTTATTACTGACAGTGAAGAGGTTGGGACATATTGTATAACACGGGGCAACAGGGGAAACTGGGTAGTTAAGAGGCAGAGGAAAGTGCCTCAGGAACAGTAGATGAAGCAGGGAAAGCAGCTCTGTGATTGGCTGACATGATTCACTGGTGCAGTGGCATTAGAGAAGAAGGTGTCATAATTTGAAATGTGTCCCCCACAGTCTCATGTGTTTGGCAAGGTTATGGCACCTTAAGAGATGGAGCCTTGCTGGAGGAAGGCAGTCACAAGGGGTGGGCCTTGAGGTGGATTAGTCCCATCCTACCTCCAGGAGAAGTTTGCCTTTGCAGCAAGCAGTCTGCAGCTCTCAGCTTCCAAGATGTCTGCGGTGACTTAGCCTCCTCCAGCTTTGGTCAGCCAGCAATGCCACCTCTGCTTCCAGAGACTGTACCTTCCCTCTGGAACCGTAAGCTGAATAAACCTCCCTTTCTCCCTTAGTCGATTGACTTTGGGTGTTTTCTCACAGCAATAGTTAAAGAGTAACTGTTACAGAAATTGGTACCGGGAGTGGGATATTGCTGTGAGGTTAAAAACAGCTGGTACCACAACGTGAAATTGTTTGTGAAGCTGAGAGAAGTTGGTACCCAAAAGTATGGCTAATGCTGTAATGTGGCTAGTGTGCCTTTGGAACTGTTTGTTGGGAGAAATGTGGAGAACTTTGGGACTTTTTGCTGGGAAAGTCTTTGCATCCAAGCAAGGGGGCCAAATGGGCCTTTCTTGTAAGAGCTCAGAGGAGAGCAATGCTGTGAGAGACGCAGCAGTGGAAGCCCAGCTTGTCATGATCCAGAGGGGAACAGAGACTGTGTTTGCAACTGGACGAGTGACACATGGAACCTTGTGTTGGCCAAGAGTTTAGTGAAGTTTTGCCTTCATCCTGAAAGCTTGCCTGAAATTAAACTGCAGTACTTGGCAGAGGAAATTTCAAAGCAATGTAGTTTTGATAATGTGATAGGGATACTTTTTAGTTGTCTTCAGAGTTATGAAAAAGAGCAAAGAATCAGGCAGGAAGAAGCAAAAACTGTAAGATCCAATGATGAAAAATACAATGCTAAACTTAAAGAGTCAAACCAGGAAGAAGCAGAGAACAAAATGGCTGTTGAAGAGATTAGCTCCATTTGAAATCTGAATAATAGGAGAGGCCCTAGCTTGAGGGCAGCATCCTCAGTGAAGGCTCCCACTCATAAGAATGCAAATCCTTTCAGAAGACTGGAGCTAAAGAGTTAAAGCAAGAGTTGGCTTCTCTTACCAAGCAACTGCCCGGAGTGAAAGAGATGGTCAACATAGAGAAGCAGATTCAGCTGTGATTCAAGGGGGCCAGTCCTGGCAAAGTCGTCCACGTGGTTCTGGTTTTAGAGGCATCAGTGATGCAAGAGGGAGGAGATCATGGAGTCCTCCTCCAAGATTTCAAAAATTGGCAGAATCCAGGCATCATGAGGCAAGAAGCCTGCAGTTTAGAGGCCCAAGAAGGGCAGTTTGTGCTGTGGAGTTAAAGCCTGGTTTACTATTGAGAAGTAAAGATGTTAGAGATGCCAGAGACAACGTGGGACACCTGCCAAGGAGAGCTGTATACCCTGGGAGGAGTCAGCTCAAGAGACCAACGTATTCTATGGGCAGCTGCATTGGAGGGATGGAACCAAAGCCCTTTGGACCTGAGATGATTTCAACAAGAGGCTCACCTGTTGGACTTGGAGCTACAAGATTTGGAGTTTGTCCTGCTGGTTTTCGGTCTTGTTATGGACCGAATTTTCCTGGATATGTCCCCATTCCTTCCTATTGGAATGGGAATGTTTATTCTGTGCCATTGTATGTTAGAAGTATGTAACTTGTATTGTGATTTTACAGGAGGCTTTGAACTTTGGACTTTTGAGACTACCATTGTAGTCTATGAAGACTTTTAAAGTTGGACTAAGTATGGGTTGCATAATGAGATGGCAATGAGCCTGTGGGGACCGGGGTGGAATGTCATGGTTTGAAATGTGTCCCCCCACAGTCTCATGTGTTTGGCAAGGTCATGGCACCTTGAGAGATGGAGCCTTGCTGGAGGAAGACAGTCACAAGGGGTGGGCCTTGAGGTGGATTAGTCCCACCCTACCTCCAGGAAAGTTCTGCCTTTGCTGCAAGCAGTCTGCAGCTCTCAGCTTCCAAGATGTCTGCGGTGACTTAGCCTCTCCAGCTTTGGCCAGCCAGCCATGCCGCCTCTGCTTTGAGAGACTGTACCTTCCCTCTGGAACCGTAAGCTGAATAAACCTCTTTTTGTCCCTTAAGTCGATTGAGTTTGGGTGTTTTCTCACAGCAATAGTTAAGAGTAACTGTTACAGAAGGGCTCTCAGTCGTCTGGTGCTGGCTCTGTAGCACTGGAGCCCCGTGGAGAAAGTGCTGAGGGATGGGATTGGCTCATCTGCCCTGGAAAACCTCTCTCTTTTTTTTTTCTCCCACATTTTATTTCTTCCTAATCATACAAGCTCAATGGGTACCCCCGTCCTCTCCCTCCCCCTTCCTCTCCTCAGTCATCCTCCATTGCACTCTTCCCCCCTTTCCCCTCTTCATTTCACTTCCCTCCCTCCCTCCCCCTTTCCCGGTGCCTCCCCCTTCCTTCCTTCCATCCCTTGGAGCATCCTTTTTTTTATTTATTTTTATTAAAAATGTAATTATACATTTAAAAATTTTTTTACCAGTTCCCTCCCTCCCCCCTCCTCCCCCCGAACCCCCTCCTCCCCCTCTTCTCCCTCCCCATCCCCCAGTGCCTCCCCCCCAATTCCCAGAGAGTCCTTTATTGTGTACGCCTGACTCTCCACTGGGTCCTCCTCCCTTGGAGCATCCTTTTATGTGAACACCAAACCTCCCTTTGAGTCCTCTACCCTAGTGAGGATTCAGGACTCAGTGGCTATCATAGCTGGGCATAGATGTCAACTTGACGGTTGTGGGTTTGAGCTCTGGGCACATTTGTAGAGAACTAGTAGTTGAGTTGAGCCCAGAGAGAATCTGAAGGAGATTGTCTAGCTGATGGGGAAGGTCCAGCCTATGGTGGGTGGGAGTAGACCCTGGAATAAATCACAGAGAGCTGGTTGGGAGAGTGGGCATCCTTCTGTATATTTGGCCAGACATGCTGGTCTGGCAAGTAAGGATTGTCCATCTCTTGGCTATTATGTGGTGATGGTGTAGCCCGTTCCCTCGGCCCTGGTGTTGGTGCGTGCTTTCCCTTCAAGCCAGACTAAGAACTGTTACCAATAATCGAAAGAGAAAAAAATAAACCCCTTGTTCCCTTATGCTGTTTGATGGTCATTTATCAGCAACCATGCAGGCAGATTGCAACAGTGGCATTGCCCAGGACCCCTTCTTGGGCTCCTCATTAGTATAGGAAATCTATGTTTAATCCCTTGCCTCTGAGGATCCTACTGCCTGGAGCCTTCTCCCCTGCTAGACTTTGGGACAGGGGTTTGACATGGAAAGACATCTCTTTAGAGATTGGTTTACTAGCTCCAGCAGTCTATCAACCTTGGTGGGACAGTAAGGTCCAAGATGACAGATTAAAAATCCATGCTTCATTCAGTGACTGCACTTAACTGTACGAAAGATCCTAGTTATGTGCCCAGGAAACAAAGGTGCCCCATTATTTTGGTGAGCTCTCTTATTGGCCAAGACAGCAAATTCCCTAGGTGTAAACAACTTGGCGCTGGCAGTTAGAAGCCATGACTTGAACTTCAGGCCACGGGACAGCTAACAATGTGAACTTGCCCAAGTCGCCCTTTATCAGGACGTCAGCTTCCTTAGCTTTCAGAAGAGGAAATTATCCAAGCTGCAGCTCACCGGTTGTGAGACTCAATAAGATGTTGTATAAGACGCATTTGGCAAATTCGAGTGCTGTTCAAATGTTAACTGTTTCTTGCAGTCTTTCCAAGTTTGTGGGCCTGCTGTGCCGATTTACCCCCTCTTGGAGTGGAGCTCTGCTGCCATTTAAGCACAATTCCCACCCTGCCCCCCAACCTGCTTGGAGACAAATCCATGAAGCAGCTGGAGTGACTTGATTTCCCAAAGCCACATGCAGAGCCCCTGAGGGTCTTTCTAAGGCCTGCATGGGATTGGCAGCTGTGGCCGGTAGATTTCATGCTGTATCCAGCTGGGAGCACGTGGGACTCCGCGGAGTGATGCTGATTAGTGACTCTGCCAATACTTTCTAAAAATGACCCCCCCATTTTAAATCAGTACAGGCTCATTAAAGAAGTTAGGTTAAATATAGAGAAATGTTGCGGGAGGGAGGGGTAAAAGACACTCCTGGTACCACCTCACAGTCACCAGTAACATTTTGTTTCTGTCTTTCCCTCTTTTGGAATTTTCTTCCTTGGAAAATGGCTTTTAATTCATTTATTCTTAATCAAAAATTCATTTCAATACACAATACATTACAAAATTCAAACGTTACAGAGGATTATGCAGTGAAAAAGCAGTTCCCCACCCTGTTCCCTTCCTGGAAGGCAGCCTTGGTTACCAGGCCCCTGTGTTCCCTTCCAAAGTTAATCAATGCACATATAAGTATATGCATGCATATTCTTTTATTTTTACACACATTCTCACAGGCTATATACCATGCTCAATAACTTGCTTTTTCCACATAGCAATAGATCCAAGGAAATACTACAAAATGCTGCATGTCAGTTCAGGGAAACTGTCTCCAACATTTTAAAGGTTGCACACTGTTTAATTGTATGGGTAGCATCATTATTTACCAGCCTGATGTTACAGGATATTGAGGCTGTGTGTACCTTTCTCAATTTTTCACAAGTGCACAATGAATATTCTTGTATGTATCATGTCTTGTATGTGCACATGTTGCCATGGGATAATTTTCTGAATGGCAATCATGGGATTTAAGACCCTGCACATTTTAAATATTATGGTTTATTGCCCCATAAAGGTCACATGCATTGAGAGTGAATATGGATGAGAGTGTCAGTTTCTTCAAAATCTTGCCAATGATTTGTTATTAAGCTTCGGCAACTTGGCCAGCTTTTTTTTGGTGCATCTTTTTTACATATTTAAAAATCCATTTCCTTTCAGTTACTGTTAACTATCTTAATCTTTCCCACGTTCCTCCATTAGACTATTGGTCTCATTGATTTGTAGAAGCTTTTTATCTATTATGCAAATTAGCCTTTCCTCTAGACATGTGTAGCAAGCTTTTATCTCAGTTTATTAATCTTCGTATGACCTTTATTTTTCATTAACTTTATTTTATTTTGCATGGGTACGTGTGTACATTGTACATGCTTCTGCACGTGCTTGCATGCACGTGTGCGCATGCACGTGCTTGCATGCACGTGTGCGCATGTGTATGTGTGTGTGCGCGTGTCTATAGACCATGGGTCAACTTTGTCCCTTCAGAGCCTTCCACCTTGTTTTCTGAGACAGGGTCTCTCACTGGATGCTGCGGCTCACTGATTTGGCTAGGATGGATGGTCAGAAAGTCCGTCACTTCCCAGTGTTGGGATTGTAAGTGTGTGTCACCACGCCTGGCTTTTCACATGGGCTCTGGACATCAAATCCAGGAACTCTTATTTTTATGGCAGGTATTCTCCATACTGAAAAAGGTCTGCATGTGAAGGACAGGGGACAAGCTTTTGGAAGTCAGTTATCTCCTTCCACCACATGGGCTTCCAAGGATGGAACTCAGGCCACCAGGTCTGTGAGCAGGTGCCTTTAGTGAGTAAGTCATGTTACCATCTTGCTTGCCCTTAATTAGAAATTTTTTAAATCAAGTGTTTGGAAACAATACAATACAAAGATGTACCAATTTAATACTTTCCAAGGAAAGGTGGTAGCAAAATATGAGATTTTTTTTGTTTTTCATAATGAAATCATCATGTTCGTGTAAGAACAGATCACTTTGGAATGAAAAGCCCCATTAACTTGTAAGGATAGCTTTGATTCAGTGCTCAGGTGCTTGGTGCACTGTGCACTGCTGTGGGATGGTGTGACGTCATACATGTGCAATGTGTGTGTGACGTGTTTAGAACCAAGTGAGGTCACATGATACAATGTGGGGGCACGCTGCTAGAAGCATCTTAGGCTCACTGTGCAAACCTTGTATTATTGCCAAGTTTTTCATGACTCCCCTGTTTCCAGTCAGTTATTTGACCCGTATAAGCTGGGCATTAGAAGCACCAACTAAGCGAAGCTCTGTGTCACTGGCTCCCGTGTCAGGAAGTTGCTGGAAAAGATGAGGCTAGAGACATGGGGAGAGGTCTGGCTGGCTAAGGATTTTGTGCTTCATCCTATGGGAGCTAGTGTGCTTTTGGAATTCCTGAAGGAAATTTAAGAATGTATCAGATGTTGGGTGAACAAATGAAGACACCGGTGCAGGCTTCCCTTGGCAGGCCCTCCAAGGGCCCATCTCTTCTTGGCTTCTGAGGCTCCTGAGTAGTTATCAGACTCTCCTGCTGCCTTCTGGTGCTGAATACTGTGCGGCTGGTATATTAGCCAGTAATTAGCTTTTAATTAGAAAAGCATGGATGTGCTTCCACAGAAGGACAAATACCTTTAAAAATTGAATCACATTAATTGAATAAATCTTTTATCAGATAGTTCTGAAAAACCTAGTACTTTCATTATGAGCCCCATCGAGCAGAGAGCCCTTTGGAAATGCACAGTTGACTCAGCCGTTGCTGGTGCGCCCTTTGGAAAGAGGGTGTTTTATCATGAAGGTCCCCTAGCTGTGGGTGATACAGAGCCCCCCCAGATGCTCAGTGCTGTCCTGTGAGTTCGGCAAGCCATGGTATTCCAAATATTCCCCCCAAGATCTCTTGAACCAGAATCTCTGACGGCTGGGACAAGAACTGATTTTAGCTCTCTAGGAAATTCTCAGCACCCTGAAGTGCTCAGGCAAACTAGAATTCCTGTCCTGTAATCTAGCCACGTAGGTCATCAGGCAAGCTCTTCTCATACACGACCTCACTATGTATACAGTTAGTATTGACAACAGGAGACCAGGTGTTTCACGAAGATCAGAAGCAAGTCTTCTAATCTTCCAAGAGTTTAGTTTAGGTTTCTTTCTTTTTTTTTTTTTTTTTTGAATAGCATGAATGGGTCCTTTGAGGAAAGTCCAGAATTCTGTGGATGCTCAGAGGCATATCCCAGTCCAAGTGCTCTCGTTTTGGGTAGGTTCCTGTGCTTTGTAGGAATCAACTGTCTTCCATTTTGAATATTTATGGTACAGAGAAAGCTGAGCTACCTTAGACCCCAAAGGAGGTTGAGGCTCAGGACACAGAAGTTGCTTTGGCACCAGACACAACATACTCCAGAGCCTAAGAAAGACAGTGTACTTCAGTGGATTCTAGGAGAGAGGAGCCTCCCTGGTGGAGGTAAGCTGAGTAGTATGAGGTTTAGAGCTGCTGCTGTCAGCTGGCCATCTTGAGAGGAGCCCATTGAGAGCACAGCCAGGGTACTGGCTGGTCTCGGTGACATTGTTTAAGCCCTTGTATTACACATGGGCTCAAGTTACATCACTTTCTAATATTTTTAGATATGTAAGTTTACAGATTTCTTTTTGGTAAAGCCATTTTGACCTGAATGTCTTAGTAAGACAAAGAAAAGATCGATATTTTCAGTATCAGAGCACAATGAAGATAGGTTATTGAGCTCTCATGCTGTACTTTCAGCTATCCACTTGACACTTGAGGTGGGCCTCCCAGCACACCTATGAAGAGTTACTTCGTTAAGGCAGAGCTCTGGACAAGCCTGCAAGGGATTGTCTGAACTGCATGATTTAGGAAGACCCGGCCCACTGTGGGTGGGACCTGGGCAGGTGGGAAAAGATGGACAGAATTTTGGCCAGTTAGAAAGCAGCATCAGTCTACTCCTGCTGCCTACTGGTGCTGTGGATGTGGCGTGGTCAGTTCCCTCAGTTACTGCTGGTATGACTTCTGTCACAGTGAACTACAGCCTCGAAGCTGGAATAAAAGTTCCCTTGTTCTCCTAAATTATCTATGACAGCAGCGAAGCCATGAAATGAAGACAGCATTTATTTCATGTGATGCTGAAATGTAAGTACCTTCCACTTAGGGTGAAGTGATATTCCCATAAGCTAATTGTGACTTGAAAATCTTAAGCCCCAAATGCAATGAACTCACCCGACCTTGCGGACATGCTAATTTAGCTGTGCTGCACACTATAGGTCACCGGTCGTTTCCCTTGGAAGAACGTGGGCCAGGAGCTTACAGCTGCCGCTGGCCAACTTCATGAGAGTGTCCTATCACCAGCCTTAGAAAGATCAAAATTTGAAATCTGAAGTAGCATCTCTCTACGCAACACACATTACTTTCACACCATTGTGATGCTGAAAAGTTGTAAGTCGCCTGTACTAGCATGAATAGTGGCTTTTAAAAACTAGGTATGTAAAATTCATTTGTAAATCATCAGTGAAATTGAATCCTTAATACCTTTCAGATGCAAAATATGTACAAACATGTTACATAGCACCAAAGAAAAGTGTTAATTAGAGCATTATCCTGAAATAAACATTAATAATCAACTAGTGCTCTGACACACGGCATTGCCTACCCCCAGCCCTGATGCTTCCTCTCCAAGTATTACACTAGGTAGTGCGTGAATTGCCTCCAGCCCCTCCCACAGGCTCCTTTAAGAACGTGGCCAGTGAGGTTGCCCTGTGGTGAAGGGAGATCCATCTGTTGTCTCTCAGTTAAACTCATCTCAGTTAACTTAGTTTGAGGGCACCACCCATTTTCTGGTCATGTGTAAAACCCACACTCTACATACTCACTGTGGTTTGAACAAAAGAAAACCAACTGATGTGGCCTTTAAATGAACTGGAGAAAGGCTGAGGTAGGGTTTAGTTGCTAGAATGCTTGTGTAATATGCACAAAAATGGTAGGATTGATCCCCAGCAGTGTAAAAGTCAGATGTGGTAGCATGTACCTAGTAATCCCAGCACTTGGGAGATGGAGACAGGAGGATCAGAAGTTCAGTGTCACGCTAGGGAGATGGCTCAGTGGTTAAAGGCACCTGACTGGATCCCCAGGTGTGTTGAGCCTCCTGTAATTCCTTCCAGCCTCGATAGACAGAGCCTGAGAATCCCCAGGGCAAGCTGGTTAGAAGACTAGCCCTAGTGTCAAGCCCTGGCTTTAATCAGGGGCCCAGACCCAAACAATAAGGTAGAAGAGTAATCGAGAATGATTTCTGGTATCGCATTTGGACTCCCACAAGCATATACACTCGAGTACATTCCTGTATGTACACAACACACATGCAAACACCACACACACACACGCACACACACACGCACACACACACACACACACACACACACACACACACACAAAAGTTTATGGTCATCCTTGCCTGCATAGCAAGTTCAAGGCCAGCCTGTGATACATAAGACCCTACACACGCACACTTGAGGAGAGGTGATGAGGGCTGATTTTCCAGGGAGAAGATGTATACCCTAGTTGGGATGAATAAAAGTTGGGCAGACAAGTGGCGAGGAAGCTCTTCTTCAGACTGAGCCTTAGCCCTACTTCTTGATCTGGTGGTAGAAGGAATGAGGGTGGCAGGGAAAATGTTCCAGTCAGAGAGTATAACAAAGCCTTAGGGAGGCACCAGTGGTCTGGGAATTGCTAGAGCTGCAGTGTGACATGAGAGCAGGCACTATGAAGGCATAGGCTCTCCAGCGCATCATATCCACCATAATAGAACATTCTCTAACACCTGGCCAGGTGGACAGTCTCGTGACTCATCTATGGGGGTAGATCCTGTCTTGAGTGTTTTAATTACTGGTTGTTTTAGGTGGACGCGGACTGGATTGTGGTTGGCTTGGAGATCTCCTGAATGATCCTGGAGGGACCCTTAATCTAGAAGACTCCTCTCACCAGGAATGGAGGGTACAGGGTCTTCCCAGCTCAGACCAAAAGGCTCGGCCACAAGCTTCTCGATGGACAGCTAATGCATGTGGGGACCAAAGGACTGAGACTGGAGCCTGGTGCTGCATAGCTGGTTCCTCTGAATTGAACCTTCCCCTTCCAGGAGTGTGAAGAAGTCTCAACATGCAGGAGATTACCCTGCAGCTGCTTCAGGGGCGCAAACTTTGGGAGTTGTCACCCAGGCTGGGTTTGGTGAGGCTCTGCCTTTGTGTCATCCATGGTTCTGTAAATAACCTCTTTCCCACCTCCTGTACATAAGCTGTCCCCATGTGCATACAGGTAGGCCCAAATCTAGATAATCCTTTTAGAGACATGCGCATAAGCTTGTCTCCTAGGTGATCCCAAATCCCAGCTTAACAGTTGAGATTAATGATCATATCTACCAATTATTTATGAGGGTTAGAGAGGACAAATGTCCTTTTCAAGTGACCACCAGTAGGAGATAGAAGAAGTGTCCAACCATGACATTTTGCTTTTAAAGGTCAGAAATTCTTATTGTATGTGTGTGTGTGTGTGTGTGTGTGTGTGTGTGTGTGTGTGTGTCTATGTTGTGCATGCACATCGTATGTGTGATGTGTGTGTCTGTGGGTTATTTGTGTGCATTGTGGTGTGTATGTGTGTGTGTGTGGAGAGCGTGGTAACAGGACAGCAACAGTTCCTTTCCTGCCCCAGCTGATCTATGGTGGAGGTAGGGTGCTAACAGTCATAATTCCTAAAATGGCAAGTTTCCTATTCTTTCATGAAAGAACCAGTCCAGACTGCTGTGTCAGACAGGCTCTGAAAGAACCCACAGCAAGACACAGTTGCCACCCATCCTGGGCTTATGGGAGCAGCTTCTGTCCTGAGATGGGCTGATCCCTGGGCATAGAGAGTCTGTTCTTATTTCTGGTGAAGTGGCTGAGTTTATCAGCACATCAGAGCGCTCTCGATGTTTCCCTGGCAGCAGCAAGGGGGGGGGGCGTTAGCATGTGTGGGCCCATGGCTTGCCAGTGTGTGCATTCAGGGGTTGACAGGAGCCATTTGATGGGCCTCACACTCACCGAGGGCTTCAGATGTGGGCTCTTGATATTATCCCCAAATGAGGTTACATGCGCAGTCCGAGAGATAAGCTGACAAGAGGAGGAGGCAAAGGCATTCATCATCCGGCTTTAAGTACACCGCATTACCCGAGCATGCTGCCTGCAGTGCCCTGAGAATTAATAGTTCATAAGTCCTATAATTATTTTGTGGATAACACAATTATATGGCATCTAAAGCATACAATGGTAATTTGTTAAATGTAAACATCTTGAAAAGCCACAAATTTTGGAACTCTTTTGGAGCAATTACTCCTTGAACATGCTGCAAACCTCTGAACTGTGTGTGGTCAGGGTCTCCTGTGACTATCATGGACCCCTGAATGTGGCTGTTCATGTTCCTGTTTTGAGAATGCTTATTGGTGTATGGGTGAAAGATTCTGAGAACCCGAGGAGTATATTTGTGCTCATGTGTGAGAGAGCGTGTTTATATGCTGCTTGGGAACTCATGAGAACTAAGGGTGGGTGATGGGGGAGGAGGGTGCTGTCAGACTGCCATAACCTAAGACGTCAGGGCTCTAACTTGATTTGGTGATTTGGTCCGAGTAACCCTCTCAAAATAGAAAAATCAAGGACCCAGCATGGAGGCAGCCTGTCTGGGCTCGGGCTGGTAATGAGGACTAACGAGGGTTGATGGAGCCTCAGAGCGATGGGCCGAGATGGCCCCGAGCTGCCTGGCACCTTGGACCCTGCAGCCATCCAATGCTGCCCCGCCTGGCTTAATGTTATAACCACCGAGATTCTCCTTGATAAGGGATGAGAGAAAGGGACAGAACATCTTTCAGCCACAGTGGAGAGGCAGCCAGCTCTGCAGAGCCCCTGACAGGACTCTGCACTGCCCCATGGACTGGCAAATCTGGATCCCTGCGTAGAGCTTTCTAGAAGGTACTCAGTCATGTGCCCATAGGACACTTTCTTTCAAAATCTATTTCCTTACACACATATAATCTTATGCATGTTCATTTTTATCCAACTAGAAGATATAGGATGTCACAAAGGAGAAAGAAATGGCTTTACCCACACACGTGGGACACAGAAATTTCTGATCAGCACATGCAGGGCCAGGATGTGAAGTTGGTTCGTAGAGAGAATCATTGCACAAACAATTCCTTAGGGAAGTGTCACACTGGGGATAGACCCACCATCTCCCAACCCAAAGAACCCAATCATGCTTTCCTGTGGGATTGGATGAGACCACTATTTTGCTGGTGGAATTATAGAAAGAAGTAGTTTGGCTAGCATTTAAGGGACAGGTTGTATAAAAAAATACACGTCTTGAAATATGAGCATCGAGCTCTGCCTGGTAGGATGCTCACAATTCTGGGAGACCGAGAGGCATTGAAATTCCAGCAGTTTTGGGTCTTGCGTCAGGTTAGTTCTCTTTCACTAAGTAGCTTCTTCCTGTCTCTCATTTTGTGTCTCTCTGTGTTCCTCTGGTTTCCACTTTCAGGAGTTGAATTCAGACAAGTTAAATGCACATAATGACTATGCATCTTCGCCTCCTTTCCCTATACGCATGAATGAATCCATATGATCGATAGAGGCAGGTTCTTATTGTACGTGTTTATCTCATTTATTGTATCCTAGATATCCTTGCGTGTAGTAGCGGCATTGTTCTACTTGGAGCATGCCACCGGAGCAATAATATCATAATTTGTGTAATTCTGTAATCAATCCTTTATTGCAGGGCAGTGACTTTCAAATACTTGTTAATTGCATCAATATGTCTCCTGCAGGAGTCTTTGCTTTTCTATGCAATTATTTTCCCAGAAGAGATTTTTTTTTTTGAGGGAGAAATCCTGTGTCAAATGCATTTTCAGGGCTGGGTAAAGATGACTCAGTGCATAAAACACTTGTTGCACAAGCATGAGGACCTGAGTTCAGATCCTTAGCTTCCATGTAAAAGAAAGACAACAACAGCTGGGCACAGCCACATATAACTGTAACGTTAGTGCTGGGGGGATAAGGGATGGAGACAGGAGAATTGTTGGGGCTTGTTGGCCACTACATAACTGAAAAAAGCAAGCTCCAGGTTCGG
The DNA here is from genome assembly GCA_023101885.1 of Typhlomys cinereus. Classification (NCBI taxonomy): domain Eukaryota; kingdom Metazoa; phylum Chordata; class Mammalia; order Rodentia; family Platacanthomyidae; genus Typhlomys; species Typhlomys cinereus. The sequence goes on from JALPQD010000145.1 coordinate 1,398,092, forward strand.
TGAGGCCCTGTGTCAAAGGAAAAAGCAGAGCAAATGATAGTGGACCCTTGATGCCCTCCTCTGGCCTCTCTGCATGGGTGGATGCACCTGCATGCTTCCCAGCCCAATCATATAACACACACACACACACACACACACACACACACACACACACTTCAGTTCCAGACTGTGGTCACCTTAAGCCTTCTATCTTGAACTCTTTTCAAGGAAAGAGGAATCATTTAGAACATCTGGATCTGTGAGGAGAAAGAGGTGTACTGATGTTCCACAGTGCGGGGAAGGGCATGTGACCATAGATTCGTTCTGAGCTCCACTTGGTTTTTGATCATCCATCCTTAGCTTCTCATCATTCACTGATAATAGAAGATTTTTTTCCTCTCTTGTCCATAGAATAAGCTAGGCTCCTTGGCACATTGAAGATGATCCATTATGTTTATGGAGTGCTTTACAGATTCGAAAGTTGCTTTATGTATTTTCTCTTGTCTGATCTCCCACCAAGTAGATGGGAATGGGGGGTAAAGAAAAGTTAAGAAGGACCTTCAAGCTTACAGATGTCGCTGGGAACAAGGCCTTAACTTAGCAAGTAGAAAGAGCTCTTGGGATCATAAGTCGAGAAAGCCAGGGATTTAGCTGTAGGTTGTGTTGGTTCCCATCTATTTGTAGCCTAATGCAAGAGCCAGAGCCTTCTGTGTAGTGAATGGTTGCTGCTTTGCCTGCCGAGCACCCGCTCTCTTTTCCTTCGGCAGCATCCAGTTTTGGTTTGAGAACTACTGTGAAGTGAATGGCAAATATTTTAGGGGATATTTTGTATTTTGTAGAGCAACTCAACCTATCAGATGTCTCTGCATTGGTGCTGTAATTTCCCCCATCTTGTCCCCCACCCTATCCCATGAGGCTTTGTAATAATGAAGCAAATGGGAAGATCAATGCTTCTCTTTAGGCTTCCTGGTGCTCTCACTGTTCATGACATGTGCACGAGTCAGGCCTGGAATATCCTACAAAATGTTAACTACAACAACTGATTGAGTGGTGAGCATGCGATCCAAGTTGGGCCAGTGAAGTTCAGTCCAGAAGCGTTGTTTTGGAGATGATCATTGGCAAACGAGCTCTTTTTTCCAGAGGACTTGGAGTTACTAGGCCTATCACAAAGAAGAGAAGCTCTTTAAGGTCAAACAACATCAAGGAAAGAAGAATTCTGGAAGTTTACATGGACAGAGCACTATCCTGATGATGTTATTTTATCATCCTACATGGCTCATATAAAACCACAATTACACAATACCGCAACTTCCGTGGTAACTCCTGTCAAACTGCCCAGGACCCGGTGTGGTTTGCCCTCATCAGGGCAAAAGTTAACCTTCTGTTAATGCTTTTCAGTGGATATGGAAATTTTAGAGATCCCTTGGTTTATAGAAATAATGTTTTTTTTGCCCAAATATGTGATAGTAATCTACTTTGGTAGTCTGGGTCAGTCATATTATCTACCATGATATGAAAAGTCTCAAATAATTGAGTGAAAGTTTTTGGTTCCAACTTAATGGACTTCTGGCGTAGCCTTTCATAAAAGTATTCCTTGTGTTAACACAATGACTTTAAACCAGGAGAGCCAAAAGTCAAAGAAAGCAGCAATTTGGCAAGCAGCTCATTCATTAGGTATTATAAGAGGAGATAATCTCATTTTACCTCTTTCTTATTGGGGTAAAGTAGGGGTAAAGTAGCTGTCGCCAACTTAAAGCATGTGCTACATTTTGTAAGGCAACATCTAAATCTCCTCACAGCTATGGTCCACACTGGTGTCATAGCTTCAAGAGGTCATCACTCCATTCTACAAGGCCAGCTACTTTCAAATGGTGGAGAATGTGGGAAGACCATCAAGTATTACACACATCCATTTATTAGAACAATTCTTTTGAGAATCTTAGAAACAAGCATTCAGGAAGGTCTTGAATTGTGTGACTTCCAAAAATATGGTGGGAATGGAATCATCTCTCCAGGCTATTATAGCAAAACACTGCAGTCAGGGTGGCTTAAACAACAAAGGCTAGAAGATCCAAGATCAAGGTGATAGTAGGTTTAGTTTTTCTAAGACCCTTTCTGATTGGCTTAGAAGGGGCATTTCTCACCATGTTCTTCCATACCATTTCTTTGGGTTTGTGAGTCTCTGATATCTCTTTGCATGTTCAAATTTCCTCTTTGTACAAGGACACTACTACAATTAAATTAGGATGAATCTATTAGCCTCATTTAAAATTAAGGTCATTTTCCATGTCCCTCCTGTCTCCCATCCCCATTATTCCCTAAACCCTAAGGAATATCTTGTGCTAGTAATATGTCCAAAAATGTCTTTTAAAGAAAGGAATAAGAATGAAAGTCCCTATGTAGAGGAGCATAGAGTGAGGAAAACAGGGAAAAAATAAAAGAGCTGATCCACTTAGAACCCAGGGACAGAATTATACTAGAAGTAACAGGAATGTGGCACTTCCTGATAAAATGTTGGTCAGAGAGGTAAAGGCTTCCAAACATTATAGGCCTTGACATTGCTCTTGGTTGCTCTCCAAAAACTGTCAGTAAGATCCTATTACTGAAGATGCAACACAAATTAATTACAGAACATGGGCAAAATGTATCAATTGGAACTGGTCTGAGGACTTTCTTCTTGCTGGATAGCTTACATAGTACCAAGGAATACTGTAGAAGCTGCTGGGAGAGAGAAATAATCACAAGCCCTATCATCGGCACGCGATGTGTAAGTCGTAATATAAATCACCATGGCAACAAGTGACCACCAATGTAATAGTGGCTTGAGAACCAAGGAGAAAACCAACAGCTTTCGGATTGAACTCAAGACCCACTTCAGAATGGTACCCATCCCTGTTACTGTAAACTAGAACAAGAACCTCAAAAAAGGGAAGGAAATGGATCAATAGGTAAGACAGCCAATAGACCTATAGGTAGGAAGATAATATATCAAAGTACTCTGTAGATAGCTGTTATTATATCTATAGAATGAGAACTCACAGTGGACCTTTGGGTTTAAAGCTGGATGAGTGAGGGGAAATGCACACATTAGTAGGGTGGCCTGAAGAGAGGTAACTTGTTACACTACAGAGACCTGAACCTCCATGGGAGTAGATGAGCCAGAGTTAACCCTGAGGCCCATGGAGGCATACAGGCAAAAGGGTGGGAGGTAATGGGATGGAATGGTGAATGGTGAATGGGAGAGATGGGAGGGAGTGAAGCTGAGATGAATTCTCAATATGCTTATAAAAGTAAAAAAAAAAAAAAGAAGGACATTTTTAACTTCCAAATATAATTCTACTCTGAGGCACTGGGGGGTGTAAGGATTAAACATATTACCTTTAGAGGGACAAAATAAAACCCATAACAGAAGATGAACTCTTATCTAGAATAAGTATCTGTTTAGTAAGAACAGATTTCTGCTCTTTCCCTAGAAAAGTAGTCTGGTACATTCGATCTGCCAGAAAGAGGTAAGCTATTTCTCTGGGAGTATATTTCTCCTCTAGGGCTCCCCTGTCAGGTTGTGTCCTTAGTACTGGCAGCATCCTGACCATGTCGTTGAGCCCGCATATAATGTTCATCTTTGTCACAATGCAATTTTTCATGAGTCTATTGAGAGCCCATGGCATCACATCCTGGATCTCCTTGCTCTGCAGCCTACAAAATGCTCATGGATTTTTGACAGATGGGCATGGCAGAATGATCAAATGTATTCTACTGGTCTGAGAGTTGAAGCGTGAAACAAGGTACAACCACACCTTTTAGTTTGGAGGGACACACTCTAAACCTTGGACCTTGGAAGCTTTATGGGCAATACATTTCTGAGTGTCATGAAATTTTTTTCTGGCACAAACTGTCTCTCTGAACAAACAGAACACTTGGTGCTTTTTGTTTATTGGTGTCTGTCAACCTGACCTATCAATATAGTGCTCTCTCCTGTGATGATCGAATATAATGATGAAAGTTATTCCAGACAAAAATAGCACACAGAAACTGATGTTGATGCATCTCTGATGCAAGAACTTGAAGGACTGAATGGCTTGTTTTGACCAAGTGAGCGTGGAAAAGACTTTTGAAATTCTCTGTTTATTGGGAGAGCGTCAAGCACATACTTAAGATCAATGGCTCAAGCACTATTTTCCAGGTATCAGGTTTAGCTATTCCCCAGCACATATACCACATTTGGAATGGGAGCTGTGAGTGGAATGGTTAAGCATAATGATCTACTATCATTGCCCTAGATTTATCTTTTTTTTTTCTTACAAAGGCCAGAAAGGAGAATTAGATGGGACCTCTAGCTTTCAAATCTTTGATAGTGGCATTAATCCCAGAAATGCCCCTAGGAATGCAATAATGAATGTTTTGTCATTTTGTTAGGAAAGAGAGCCAGGGACATTTGCTTGACCTTTATTATAAAATAGCCTTCACTTAATGGCTCATCGAATTAACGCAGAAATTCTGACTATGGCTGGTATTACTTATTTCAACTATACAATCATGAAGTGGTGAAATAACCATGTTGGAACTCGCAGCCAATTCAACTTAACCCTTACTTCCACCGCTTCTAACTTAGCAGAGGCTTGAAGCCATATTCTATGTTATTAGGTTTTAGCCCAAATTTAGGGTTAACCAGCTCCGTTAAGTTCTAGGCACTCTCTTCTTTCCCCTAGAGTACAATTACTCAGAAAAATATTTATATGTCCCTTTCGTAGCAATTCGGCAAAAGATTTATCGTACATGGTATGATGCTGTTACATGACTGTTCTTCAAGGATACCCAGCCTCCTTTTCAATCAAAAATCTCAGGCTTTGTGAGCTGATTTAGGTCTGGGAATCGGGGAGAGAGGTAGGGAGTCTCTATAACGGCGGCTTGAATCAATCTTCTGCTTATCAAGCCTGGCATTTTTCTTTGACAGGCACATCAAGTAGAACCTTAGGGTCCATCACATTCATTTCAGTCATAGACTTCATTACCTACAGGGATCCCTACAGATAAACATTCCTGTTGGTTACCCTGGCTCTGCTGCCTGCTATGGCAACCATATCTACCTTTTCTCTGGCAGTGGAGGACACCTAGAACTTTCCATCCCGAGTTTCCAGCATGGCACTTAAATTGCAATAACAGCAGCATCTTCTGCTTCTATAGTCTGCTGAAGTAGGTCTCCACTGACAGGGTTTTGAAGGCTGTGTGCTCTGCTGTGTACTTTTCAAGACTGTAGTATCTTCTTCACACACTTGGGGAACATTTGTGAGATGGACTGTGGACACATAACAAATAGTTTTTATCCTATCACCCCAACTTTTTGGACTGTTCGATAACAAGTTTCTTTCTGGCATTCAATTTCATGTAAGTTACCATTGATCTGGTTTTTAATCTATCAGCCAAGTAAATGGATAGAGCAGAATCAACTATTTGTTTTTGAATTTATATCTTGACTCTAGACTCTCTGGTAGAGGTGAATATGTTGAAAATTCAGTCCAATTGAAAATTGTCTTTCTTTTCTACCTATTGGAGGTCCATAAGACTCCATTCTTATACATGTTCCTCATAGATATATGAATATATTTTGTTCTTTTTACTTTTTGTTTGTGTGAGATGGAGTCTCATGTAGCTCAGTCTAGCCTTGAATTCACTGTGTAGCCAAGGATACCTTCGAGCTCCTGGTTCTCCAGCTTCCACCTCCTGAAGTGCAGAGACTACAGCTATATACTTCTGTGGCCTGGCCCTCACAGATAATTCTCTCTCTCTCTCTCTCTCTCTCTCTCTCTCTCTCTCTCTCTCGTCTCCCTCTTTTCTATGTGGTATATGACATGTGTGTGCATGATACATGTGTGCATTTACATGTGAGCATGCACTCATTGTACATACACATTTGGAGGCCAGAGATCAACATTGGGAATCTTTTCTCATCCTTTTCCTTATTTTATTTTTTGAAAAAATTTTATCTATCATCTATATATCTATCTATCTATCTATCTATCTGTCTGTCTGTCTGTCTGTCTGTCTGTGTATCAGGGGGCACTGTATTTTATGTAAAATCACCAAGCAGAAAATGGCGATCACCTGCACTTCCAGCCCTAGAAGGAGAAGCCTGGGAAACCCCAGAGCAAAGTAATAAGGAGGTAGAACAATCCAGGGCACTTCTTGGTCCTCCGCAGGCACACACATTCAGGTGCTCTCTTGTACACAGCCACACACACTCTGACATCCACATTCCTCACAAAAAATTATCAAATAGTAAAACAGACTTTGACATATAATTTCACGTTTCAATATGCACGCAGATCTGTGTAATCATTGACACAATCAAGATATGGACAATTCTATCAAACCCAAACTCCCTCTACTATGGTCACTTCATTCCTCATCACTGATCTCCCCTTCTTCACTGTGTTTTTGTCTTCTTGAAAATTTCATGTGAATGGAATTGAGCCTATGTAGCCTTTTGAGGTTGGCATCTTTCATACAGCATGATGCTTTCAAGATCTGCCTATGTCCATAACACATTTCAGTAGTCCTTTCTTTTTATTACTTGTCTCAGTTGCTGAAATAAAATAGTCCAAAGCCATTTAGGGGAACAAAGGGGGCTTCTATTATAAGACAGTTACCAGCAGGGGGTCAGGAGATCTGGTCACACCATGTCCGCAGGAAGAGATGAGAAGGCATTAGCTAAAGCACACTTCTAGCTTTCTGGTCTGCTAAATTCCAATCAGATCTCTGTCCATCTGAACTTCCTGCTCAGGGAATGTTTCTGCTCACTATGGGCTAGTTGTCCCACATCAAAGGATCATTTCCTACAGGCTCAAAGGCCTGCCTTAACTAAACCATTCTTTATAGGTGTACTTAAAGGCTCAATTCTCGACTGTTAGGTTGACACTCAAAACTAACTGCCACACTACTGAATATCCTACTGTATGAAAGGACTGCATTTTTTTCATCTGTTCCTTATTTGACTGTCATTTTGACTGTTTCTTTCTTTTTTTTATTAAAAATTTAATTATACATTTTAAAATTTTTTACCAGTTCCCTCCCTCCCCCCTCCTCCCCATTTTGACTGTTTCTAGAGCTTTATGATTATGAATATAACTCCTACAAGCATCCATGTACAGGTTTTTGTGTGGATATGAACTTCATTTCCTTGGAATAAATGCAGCAGGGGTCATGCATGGTAAGTGCATATCATGTAAACTGCCAACCTACTTCCTAGAGGGAACACATTATTTTGCATTCTTGTCTTCAATTCAGTGTTTCAGTCACTCACCATTCTTGCCATCACTTGGTGTTGTCAGTTTCTGCTTTATGTTACACATCCTAATAGGTGCACATTACAGCCTGGTTTTAACTTGCCTCCTTAACGACTAATTATGTATATAACTTTTCATGTGCTAGCTTGTATCCACATGCCCAAATAATTTATATATTTTAAAACTGGATTGTCTATTTTATTATGGATGAGCTTTTGAGAGTTCAAAAAATACATTCTGGATGTCATTTGTCAGATAGACAATTTGAATGTTCTCCTAGTCTATGCCTTGTCTTTTCATTCTCTTAACAATGCCTCTTATTAGAACCAAAGTCTATAATTTAAGTGAAGCCAACACTTCCGTAAGAATCCTGCCTTTGATGTCATGTCTAATAAACCTTTGCCTCACCTAGGTCACAAAGAGTTTTCTCTTTCATTTTCTTTATTAAAATTTTTTTTGAGTGTGTGTGTGTGTGTGTGTGTGTGTGTGTGTGTGTGTGTGTATCAGAAGGCACTGTGTGTCCCTGTGGAAGATCAAGATTGACTCTAGGAATCATCCTGGATTGCTTCTACCTCCTTTTTGCTTTGCTCTGGGATTTCCCAGGCTCTACCCACCAAGGCTTGAAGTACAGACTGCTGCTGTTTCTGCCTGGAGTTTTCATGTGGGACCTGGGATCTGAACTCAGGACCTTCTGCTTGTGAGGCAGAGTCTTAACCCCTTACCTAGCATCCCTTCTGGATACTTTCATTTTCTTCTAAAAGTTTTATAGTGTTAAGGTTTACATTTAAATCTCTGATCCATTTTGAATCTTTAAATAAATAAGTTGCGAGGTTGAGAATAAGATTTATGTTCCTTATCTTGGCACATAGATGTCAGGATGTTTTAACACAATTTGTTGAAGGAGTTGCCTTCTTTATGAAATTGGTTTGGTGTCTATGTCAATAACCAGTTGTCTCTCTGTGACTGTTCTAATCTCATTGTTCTGTTGAATTGAGTTGTCTCCCAGCTCTTTACCAATACCACATGGTATCAGTTACTATTGCTTCATAGTGGGTTTTCAAATTAGGTAATGCAATTCTTTTTACAACTTACAAACAACTTTTTTTCTTCTTTTTCTGATACTGTCTTGCATAATCTCATGCCTTTGCCTTTTACATACATTTTAGAATTAGCTTGTTTTTATCTACAGGAAGTCCTGCTGGGATTTTGAGTTTAATATAATTCTACTCAAATTATATTAAACTACTGATCAATGTAAGAAATGATAGCTTTATTTTGTTGACATTTTCAATTCTGCTATTTAGCTGTCCAGTGAGTTTTTAACTTTTGTTAATTGTGTGTTGCAAAAATCTGTGTCTGCAAGCAGAGAGTTATGAGGGCAGAAGGGACAGGGATGGATTGGAAAGGGAGGGGAGGGTGAGAGAGGAGGGAGAAAAGTAGAAGGGGGTATGAGCAACAACTCATTTTGTTTGTAAAAAATTAAAAAAATCTTAATAAAAAAGAAAAAAATCTGTCTAGTTTTTAAAGATATTCTATTTTTTGGCTGAGGATTTCTGTTTGAATATATTTTTACTTTTGAAGCATGTTTTTGTAAGAACTGATTTAAAATCTTTCATATCTCTAAGACCGTGACACCTCTACATTGGCATCTGTTGATTGTCTTTGCCTGTGTGAGTTAAATTTTTTTTTCTTATGCTGAATAATTCTGGATTGTATCCTGAGCATTTTGAATATCATGTTCGGAGATTCTGGAATTTATTGAAACCCTGTGGATAATGTTGATATTTTGGTTTTAGTGGCTAAAGGACCTGATTGAATTCAGGCAGCAAGTTCTAATCAGCCTTCTGTGTGCTGACATTTCAATGCTTGGTGTGTTTTCGGTCTTTTCTATTTCTTATAGTGTTGGGGATTGAACTCAGGGTCTTGTGTGCTAGGTAAGCTCTCTACATCTGAGTCACATCTCTGGTTTGCTGAGCTAATGAGATGTCTCTCTCCTGTGTTTTCCTAGGTGGCCGGGCCAGTAGGTGGACAGCAATCTGCTCTGTTGTTTAGTTTTTGGTCTTTGGTCTGTGGTTTAGGGTATGACCCACACGGGTGAAACTCAGCGTCTGATCTGAAGGCTGTGGACTCCTGTGACCCTTCAGGGACCTTCAGGTCCTAGTGCTTCTCTTTTTGTCTCAGGAAGCTGGGACTATAATCTTGCATCTAATGTCATGTGACAGAAAGAGAAAGAAAGACACAAAACCTGGGATTTTCCCCCTGTGCTTGGAATTATGGCTCTTTTGGTCAAAATGAGTTTCCCTTTCTCAGAGTTTAGGATCCTGAAGAGTCCCTGCCTTTACTTCCCCTTGTCCCTTTCCCATCTGCCTGCCTGAGGGGTCAAAGCACCACCGAATGGCTAGTAGAGTCAGGAACATCTGTCATGTGCTTTGGAGCACAAGGAGTCCCCCACTTTTTATTTAGGGTCTTTGTTTACTTTTGTATACACAAGACAAGATTTTACACTAAGAATGGTTAGTTAAATGTTATGAATTTGCATTTATGAGCAACTGATTTCTACCTGTGACCCATTATCCAATATTTCACAGTGCAGGAGAGGAGGTTGGGGAAGCATCCAAAACAAATCTTTCTCAGAAGAAATGACTTAAACATTTCACGATCCTCTCCACGTGGGATACATGGGCGGCTCCTTCTTCGCCTCTCTCTGTCCTTACCTAGTTTCTGACCACCTAGCAGTCAGGCTGGGGGAGGTCAGAGGAAAATAGAACATGCATCGTCAGTTCAGTGGTATCTTGAGTTCTGCTGTAATCCCCACTGTCTACTACATAAATTACATGCATGTTGTGTGTGCTTCATATATGTTTATTCATATATGCTTCTGTCTAATAAACATATATTAGAGCAAGTTTATTTCATCTTTCTTGAATCAGAATCCTTTCCTCTTATTGTTGATAATATGCGGTACAATGTCTTGAATTTCTTTTGATGTAGTGACCATTTCCTGCCAGGTGTGATTTTGTGACAAAATGACTCCTGAAAATACAGTTAGTGCCAGGTATGACTTTGTAAGTGGCCTCCCGTGATTATGCACCTGGAAGCAATGAGAGGCTAGGAGAATGCTTACAATGTAACTAACTCAGGCTAGGTCATTACACAGCTAAAACCAATCTCATAACAGAGGGAAGGGAAGGGCCAGTGGGCTTTAGGCATTAGGATGGTCATTTGAACCTTCCAAAATATTACAACTCCAGTTTTTTGGGGTCTTACTTTATGCTAACACCTGCTCTCTCAAAGGACATTCTAGGGTTTTGAGTCCAAGCTTCAATGTGATTCAGAAAACTACAGTCCCAAGTTCAGTGTGATTTTTAGTTGCTCCACTAGAGATAAGCAACTCACTTTTCCCCAAGTAGCCATAGGAACTCAGTAATCAGACTACTTTATAAAACCTTAGCCTTTTGGTTCTACTTTCTATGCATATGATACAGTTATAAATCACTAGTCTGTTGGCAGACCTTCTTACCCTTCTCTGAGCTCTAATAACATCTCTCAGAGCTGCCCTTTCAAGCCACCAAAACCTTCATTCTGCTCTCGGGACTTCAGTGGCTATAGATGATGCTTTAAGGATCAAGCTTGTTACTCGATGCGATGTCCTAGTCCGGCACTTTCCCATCCTTTATCCATAACTGGATCCCTGTGCTGCCAGGTTATCAGGCTCGTATTCTCCTTTCCACAAAGATTTACTCCTTATGTGTTTGCTGTGGTGCTCGATGTTGGAAGACAGAACCCACGTTGCTAAGTTGAAGCAGGACAGGAGTTAAAATAGTAGAAGTGGTAGGCAGCATTCTAGGATGATCCCCAAGATTCTCTCCCACTGGTAAGCAGACCTTGTCTAATCTTTCTTGAGTGTGGGTGGAAACTCTCAATATGACAGGATATCGTGCAATTATGTGACATCATATGGCAAAAGGAATCTGGTTGCTGTAAGTAAGATCCTTAATAAGCTGACTTTGATTAATAAAAGGTGAGGTTATTCCCGGTGCGTATGACCTATTCAGATGATACCTTAACACATGTAAAAAAAAAAAAAAAGATGGGCGCCCTTCTGCTAGCCTTGGGGAAGCAGCCTGTCTTAGCGAGTTCAGGGCCCTGTGTCAAGAACTTAAAAGCAATCTCTAGGAGCTACAAGTAGTCACTGCTCACAGTTCAGGTACTGAGACTGGGGATGCAGAAATAGCTCAATAGTAGAACACTGCTCAGGGGTTAAGACTCTGCCTCACAAGCAGAAGGTCCTGAGTTCAGATCCCAGGTCCCACGTGAAAACTCCAGGCAGAAACAGCAGCAGTCTGTACTTCAGGCCTTGGTGGGAAACCCCAGAGCAAAGCAAAAAGGAGGTATAAGCAACCTAGGATGATTCCTAGGGTCAACCTTGATCTTCCACAGGGACACATACACTTAGACACAAACGATGCATATGAATCTAAGGGCTTGGGTTGAAGAGATGGCTCAGGGGTTAAGATTCTGTCTCACAAGCAGAAGGTCCTGAGTTCAGATCTCAGATCCCATGTAAAAACACCAGGGAGAAACGGAGTCACCCTGCACTTCTGGCCCTGGTGGGGGAACCTGGGAAATTCCAGAGTGAAGCAAAAAGGAGTTAGAAGCAATCCAGGGTGATTCCCAAAGTCACCCTTGGTCCTCCGCAGGGACACATGTGCCCTCTGATATCCACACATATGCCTCATGCATACACACACACACACACACACACACACACACACACACACACACACACACAAAGAGAATGAATAAAGTTAAACAAACTTGCTTTTTTAAAAAAAGAATACAAGGGCTTGAGTCACATCAAATTCATTCTGTGAACAACCTGGGGGAGCTTAGAAGGGAGTCTTTCCCTAATCAAGCCTCTTGGTGAGGAAACCTATGATGAGAACTTTATTTTCATGAGCCCCTGAGCAGGGGACTATCTAAAATGGACTAGACCATGGGAAATTCCTGATCCATGGGAAATTTTAGATAATTAAAAGTATGTAATTTAAGTCACTGAGTTCATGTAAATGTTTTATTCAGCAATAGAAAATGAATATGGTAGATTAAATAACCTAGAATACCTAGAAAAAACAAGTTCACTAAGTCATAAAGGCAGAATTGATACAGGCAGATTTGTCCCACCATGCACTGAGATGGTTATAGATGCAGCTCCATTGCGCTTTCACCTGGCACTGAACGTTCATGGAGTCAAGTGCTGAGCACCTTGCTGTCCACTACAATAGCACTCACATAATGTCCCAGTGTTGTTTTCTTATCTGTGACAAAGGCATGCCATTAGCCTTTGCCTCAGTCGGCAATTATAAGGATTAAATGAAATTAAACTTTAAAAAAGTGTTTTAAATTAAGCAATGAACAACTCTCAATGTTCCATGTATTGTAGTCATTTTAATAACGACCTTGCCCAAGAATAAGAAAATAGTAAATAATTCAGCAGAGAATAGATTTAGGTCTCTCTACCACCCAAATCCAAACCATGCTGCATGTTTTCAACTCTGCCTGATTTTAGCAGGAGGAATAATCCAGGCGCTGTATTTTGAGGCAGCTTTGCTTGCTTTCATTCCTGGCCTCCCCCAGGACAGAATTGCCTTATACCATAGAGCCTGAAGGCCTTATGATTTGCTTTTTACTATATCAATTAAAGGGCTGTAGCATCCTTGTTAACAAGTGCAGAACTTTGGAATGCAGAAAAACAACTGGGCGATGAATAGGCCAAGAGATGGTGAACAGTTCCTGAAACTCTCCAGACCAGCTTCCCGATGTTTCCACTGTGATTTCTGTCTCCTGTGTCTTACACCTTGCTCGAAGTAGCTATTTTTCTCTTTTACTAATTGAGATTCTCCACCTGTCACTGGGAGGAAAAGGGTGTGAAAGTTTGGAACTGTTGCCTTCACTGTCTAGGGAAGGCGTGTATGCCTGTGTGTGGGTGTGTGCATGCGCCTCGTATGTTCGGGGGTGGAGAATAAAGCAGATGGTTTGGTGACGATGCTTTAGACCTTCACTACTGATGCAAAGGAGAGGAATTCTGACCAATCAGGATGCAGAGTGAAGGTGTTAGCGGAGCAGTATCCAAACCAGTGGGTGAAATGACCTCATGATACTAGGAAGGAATGTGCTTAATGGTGTTGAGAAATAGGATCATCAGAAAACGAAACACTTTTGTTTAAGACGTTAACTAAAAATGGAAAAAAGTTAAGGCAATAGTTTGCCAGGGTGATGCCTGAAGACGTGAGTTCTAATTCCAGATCCCAGTGGTGTAAGTATCTGTAATCCCAGCATGCCTTGAGAAATAGACAGGAGCAGAGAGTCTCCAGTCAGCCAGCCTGGCTTAAGCAGCAACAGCAGAGAGATCTAATCTCAAGGCACAAAGGTGAGGAACAACACCTGAATTGAAAGTGGTCTTCTCTTTCTTCTCAATACATGTGCTATGGCATGCACCCCCTCTGAGACAGAGAGAGAGAGAGAGAGAGAGAGAGAGAGAGAGAGAGAGAGAGAGAGAGAGAAATGACAACCAATGAGAAATATTAAGCAGTTTAGAATCCACATAAATGGAGTTACAATAAAATAAACAAATGTTGGCTAAAGTTTTCCAAGTTCCATCAAAATCAGCATTTTGCATATCTAAAAATTTGAGTAAACTCTAAAGAAGATGAATACAAAGGAAATGATATCGGACCGATTCAAACAAATCATCTTATAGTCAGGAAAGTATTAAAGATATCCAGATAAAAATAACAAAGGAAGTATATGGAGAAATGATGACATTAACATCTGGCTTATTAAGAAAGTTCCAGAAGGGAACATGTTGACATTTAAAATGGAGAAGAGGGAAGGTGAGATGGCTCATTGGATAAAGATGTTTACCACCAAGCCTGGAGCTCCGAAACCCACATATTAGGAATAGAGAATAGACTCCAGTGGTTGTTTTCTGAAATACACACCACACACACACACACACACACACACACACACACACACACACACGATGAATAAATGAAAAAGAAACATAAAGTCTTAATTTTTTCTTCAAAAATTAAGGTTAAAATGAACAGACAGGAAACACCAAAAGAGGAGGAAGGAAGAAAGAGTTGTGAGAGAGAGGAAAGGGAGGAGAGAGTGTGATGGGGGGAGGGACAACAGAGGAAAGGAGGGGGAGAGGAAAGGAGGGGAGTACCTATTGAGTTTGAATAACTAGACAAAAAATAATAATAAAAAACAAAAATACCCCCCCCCAAATTAAGGCAAAATGAAAGAAAAAACCATGGCAGTAAAATAAAGACATTAGATAGCTGAAGACTGAGAGAGATCCACTATGTGAAATTTTAAAAGGAATTTTTTGTGGTTAAAGGGGAATGATGCCAGGTGGAAATTCTGATATATAGGAGAGAATAAAGAGTACTAGAAATGTTTAAAATGTTGGAAAAAGTTACAATTGTTTAGTCTTTTTAAAAATATATTTTCTTTTTATCTGAGAGGAGAGAGAGCAAGAATGGAGAAAGAGAGAGAGAATGAGCAGGCGCATATTTTTGGAAGTCAGAGGACAACTTTTGAATGTCAGTTCTTCCCTTCTGCCAAGTGGGTTTCCATGGTCACTATATCTGCGATCAGGCATCTTACTGGTTGAGTGATCTAATAATACAAAGGCCAGTTCTTCAGAATCTGCAATAATTCCTTTGTGTGTATATACCTAGCAAGAAGCTACAAACACACATGAAGGAAAAGCTGATGGAACTAAATGAATGAAAAGAAGAATCTGTCATTTTAAATGGTGATTTTAGTATAACCTCACAGGAATTCACAGAAGCAGTAAGTAAAATATCAATATGAGAAAATCTGAAACAGGAGCTAATTGACAATTACAGAACAATACTCCAAACATCTGCAGAATTCATATTTACATTATATCCCAATGTGTACAGAATGCTCTCTATCCTAGCACATACACTTAGACACAAAACTAATCTTGATGAATTTGAAAAAACTTAAATTATACAGAGTATGTGCTCTGAGCACAGTGAAATTAAATTAGAAATCAATAACACTAAGATACTTGGAAAACCTCCAAATATTTAGAATCGAAACTATGTACCTCTAAATTACTCATAGGTCATGGACGACATCATAAAGGAAATTAGAAAGTACTTTGATCCAAACAACACTGACAATGTAGCATGTAAAAATTTGCAGAATGAGAGTGAGCCATTGCAGTCTGAAATGCTTGCAGTCAGAAAAAAAAAAGGTTTGAAATTAATGGCTTACAACCATCAGAGGCTGAACAAATGGATAAATTTAACCTAAAGTTTAGTAGTGGGAAGGAAATATTAACTGCAGAAGAAATCAACAAAATAGAAAATAGTTAAAGAAAATGGAGACGACAGAGAAAGTACCAGATGAAAGGTGAGTAGAAATTCTATAGTTGGAAGGAGAGAGAGAGAGAGAGAGAGAGAGAGAGAGAGAGAGAGAGAGAGAGAGAGAGAGAGAGAGAGAGATTATAGAATACAAAGAAAATAGAGCATTGGGCATCTCTGAGATTACAGTTTATGATCTGTGGAACTGAACTGCCAGGACAAGGGGAGAGAACAGAGAAAAAGTGTTTGAGATATAATGGCTGAAAATTCCCATTTTGCAAGGATGTAGATATTAAAATTTAAGAAAACCAGCAAAACCTCAAGGATAAACACACACAAATGCATCTGTACATGTACAGACACATCACAGCTTAGCACATCATAGTTCAATATCTGAAACCCAAAGATAAGCTAGAGAGATATGACATGTTACATCCATCGTGACAGAGACTTAGATTTCCACTGACTTCTCCTCAGTCACCACAGAGGCCAGAAGATGTGGAAAAACATCTTGCTCATCGATCTCCAGTGAATATATCCTTCAAAAAATGAAAGTGAAAGGCATTCTTACATCCAAGAATTCAGTGAGTTCACTACTAGCAAACTGGTACTACAAGGAAGCTCCGGGAATTTCCTTAGGCTGATAGAAATTTGATCCCCCCACATTTTTTCATGTGTGTGTGGGTTGTGTATATATGAATGCATATTTTCATGTAGGGGTGTGTGTGTGTGTGTGTGGTGTGTGTGTGTGTGTGTGTGTGTGTGTGTGTGTGTGTATGCAGGTGCCTTTACATGTGAGGTCAGAGGGTGATATCAGGAACCATCCTAGATCATTCTTTCACTTTACTTCTTTGAGGCTGGGTCTCTAATTAAACCCAGAGCTTGTTGATAGGGTTAATCTGACTAGACAGCTTGTTCTGGGAATTCCTAGGCTTCACTTTCTCAGGCTGTAATTAGAGGTGTGTTGCCATGCCCACCAGTATTTTACATGGGCTCTGAAGTCTGAACTTCAGATATTTTGCTTAGGTGGCAAGAGCTTTAACTGATGAGTCATCTCTCCAGCCTTCAATGGAAATTTGAATTGTTAAGAAGAAATGAAAAGCACTAGAAGTAGTAAATAATTGTCTTCATATAAAAACTACAGGTCCAAATAGTTCTACTGGTGATTTCCAACAAGCAAGATGCATGACACCTCCTTCCTTCCTTCCTTCCTTCCTTCCTTCCTTCCTTCCTTCCTTCCTTCCTTCCTTCCTTCCTTCCTTCCTTCCTTCCTTCCTTCCTCCCTCCCTCCCTCCCTCCCTCCCTCCCTCCCTCCTGCCTCTCTCTCTTTCCCTTAACCTCTTCTTCTTTCCCTTCTTCCCTTCCTCCCTACTTCTTCATTTTACTTTTTTTTTTTTTTTTAAGGAAGAAAGGTTTTCTTCGTGCTTTGTTCAGGGCGATTTGTTCCATCGGGACGGCAGTTGGAAAGCACATGGCCGCAGCACTGGGAGGCTGGTTGGTCACATTGTATATACAGTCAGAAAGCAGAGAAAATGAAACAACTTTAAAAACATTTCAGACAGTAAAAGAAGGAACTCTTCCTACCATGTTCAGACATGACATAGTCATGGACATTACAAGAAACTATCCACATCTCTCAGGAATATGGAGTGAAATATTCAGAATATCAAATCCTGATAATAATATTAGAAAATTAAGTCTAGCAATATATGCAAATAATAATATATCATTGCCAAAGAGGGTTATTTAAGAATCTAGTATTGACTTGAAAATTCATCAAAAATTCACTGTATGAACAGAAAAAAGGAGAGAAAAATATATGAACAACTTAATAGATGCAGACAAAGTCTGAGCTGCCAATATGAACAATTGCTGGCATCCAAAAGAATCAAAATTCATGGGTATGTCCCCTACCTTCCTGATTTCATTTCTGTTTTCATGGTGTGTGTGTGTGTGTGTGTGTGTGTGTGTGTGTGTGTGTGTGTGTGTGTGTAGATGCATATGCACATGAGTATACATGTGTGTAGAGATCCAAAGTTGATACCAGGAATCACCCTTGATCACTCTTCTACCTTATTCTTTTGAGACATGGTCTCTAATCAAATTCAGAGCTTGTCAATAGCTAGCCAGGTTTCCCAGTCTCAGTCTTCCAAGTCTGAAATTACAGTGGGCTACCACAGCAACCTGACATTGTATGTGAGATCTTGAGGGGGGATTCTGACCTCTGGTCCTCTGTTTTAGAGGTGACTAGTTTAACCATTGAGCAATCTTCTGAGCTCTGGTCTGAAGACGTTTATCATCTCATGGTCCCAGAGCTCTTTAAAAGTATCTCAGTAAGGTTTCAACTTAAGTGCAAATTTCAGCTATTATTTGGCAACTCTACGGTTTTGGTGCCAGTGAGACCAACAGAAAAAGAAAGAATTACTGCACAGAAGTTGATTGTCTCTGTCTACCATCACCTTAATGGGGAGGGGCAGGGCAGAGTGGTTAGAAATCAAAAGGATTCTCTGGGACATGTTTTAGTGTTCATGTGCCAGTAGATAACCCTAACGCTGATAGCTCAAGTCCAGGACACCCAGAGTTCGGACTCTTGGAGATGAAGGTTCTAGGTTATCCAGAGGGACAACCCAGACTGGCCACAATGGATGCTGGGTGAGAGAGATGCTGGACACCATGGCCA
Organism: Typhlomys cinereus; assembly: GCA_023101885.1. Taxonomy (NCBI): domain Eukaryota; kingdom Metazoa; phylum Chordata; class Mammalia; order Rodentia; family Platacanthomyidae; genus Typhlomys; species Typhlomys cinereus. Next base: position 1,416,442 of record JALPQD010000145.1, read on the forward strand.
GCCTCAAAAGTCTGGACGTGGCAAGCTTTGTAAGTCTCTTCAGGAGAATGCAACCCGCCATCTCCTTGTCACTTCCCTTGGGAAGGGATTGCTGGTGTCTTGTCCTCATTCAAGGTCCATATACTGTAGGTGAATGTGCGTGGGGTTAGTGACAGGTACAGAGGTGGCTTGTATTGGACTCAGTTTGCCACCCCAGTCAGTGTAGCCCTATCCTCCTCTCCCTGGGCCCTGGGTACACGTCTCCCTCTCCAGTCGAGCATCCTTAGCAAGAGTTTGTGCTGTTGGACCCACAAGGACAAAGCCAGATTGCTGCTGCTGCTATCAGCATCACCACAGATGGAAGATTCTAGCAGGTAGTATATATAACTGGGGAGACTGGATGCTCTCCCAGCCAGTGCCCTGGACCCTTAGATTCTCTGGCGTGTTTTTTTTTTTTAAGAGGATGCTTGGCGAGGCCAGGTTACACATTTCAGAAGAACGCAGATGGATACTTTATCAGAGATGACTGTGAGTAGCCGGACACGGAGGCCAGGAAGAGCCAGCAGTACATTCTTCCTATTCCTCCCCCACCTTCCAAGTGAATGATTAAGACAGGAAGTAGATAAAGATGTGAAAACGATATGAGATATGAAACAACCGCGTGCCCTACCTGGGTCTTCTGATACCCCACTTATCTATGCGACATTAGCAGGTGGCTTGTCCCCCAGGCAAGCTGTCTGCTCCAGGGAGCCTGGGCTAAGACGCTGCTTTGATGTGGAGGATGTGACTGTGACGGAGCTGGTGAATGTGGCGGTGGTGATGGAGGATGATGACACCATGGGTGGTGATGACACAGATAGTGTTGGTGATATCATGAATGAATGGCCACAAGATACACAGCGACAGTTTAGTCAACAGTGGATTGTGTACACGATGATGGTCTTGTGCTACCAGTACAGTGAGGCTGGCTGAGAAATCTTCTAGTGATGTAGCTATCTTAATGCCATAGGGCAGCACAGGGTTTGCGGGCTCCAGGCGATGGTGGGTAACTTTGAAGGGAGCCAAGCCTAATGTGCTGCCGGTCTTATAAAAATAGAACATGTGGAACTGAGTACAGAGGGTTCATGATAATATTGAGCAACTCTATTACTGGATTATGCATTACTTAGATTGTATATTTGTCACTAGGTATACTGCTACTTAAAAAGTGCTTAGAGCAAAAACAGTTACCATATTACACCTGCAGCAGCCACACCCATCTTGGTTACAGGTATGTTGATTGCATGATGAGGCCAACTAGGTTGACAAAAGTATACTCTGATGTTCCCGTGGTGATGAAATTGTTAAGTTGCAGACCTCTCCTTGTCACTGACACATGCCCTATGATAAGGATGTGTGGTACTACCGATTCAGGGAGGCCCTAGCCCGGCTCCCAAATTCAGGACAAGCCTGTATGTACCAGACATGCCCCGGACATGTCCCAACAGAGGACCATGCAGGCAGAAGGATGAACAACCAATGGGAAGTGGCCGTCTAACCTGCACCTGCAGTGGACACCTAGTAAACAGTTAAATGACTGGTGGCTGTCCCCCGGAGGAGCTATGGCAACACCCCGTCCCTATATAAGCCCAAACTCCCTTAATGACTCTGAATCTGTGGCATCTCATCCACTGCTGCTTCTCACCTGATTCCCAGGGTCTGGCAGGTGACCCCGTCTCCAGCTCGCCCATTTGCCTTGAGCCTCAAGGCCCCGCTGTTTCCCTCTCCTTCCCCCAGGCTGGCCCGGCGGGGGATATGGCAACAAAGATGAGTAGGCTGCGTCCGCTCACCTGTGTCCCCTTTGGTTCTTTTCCTCGAGGGACAGTGCTACATCCCTCTGCCTTGGAACCTCCCATGGCCCATGACTGGCTGGCTGTGGGCAACGAGGAAGCTGTAAAAGCCACCACCATGCTGCCCATGCACTTTCCTTCCGCTCTGATGCCCCGTGTCTTCCTTGAGGGCTGCTCCTTGGGCTCAGTTCTCAGAGCAGAGCCATCATGACCCGTGATGGACGCGAGGCATGGAAAGTCAGCAAGAAGTTAGGAAGGATCCTACCACAGGGTCTTCTCGTGCATCCTGACTTGTGTGAGAAACCAGAAGGGTACCTGATATAGATGCCTCTGAGATACGAGCGACAAATAGGAAAAACTGCTTTAAAAAGTTGGGCTCTACTCTGGAGGCTGAGGCAGGGGGACTGTGTTTTGAAAGACAGACTAGATCGTTAAGAGTAAAACCCTGTTTCAGATGAGTGGGAAGTAGAGGAGAGGAGAGGAGAGAGAGAGAGAGAGAGAGAGAGAGAGAGAGAGAGAGAGAGAGATTATACTTTTCCTTGAGAGAACCTAGAAACTTCCAGGAACTTTGGGGAGGGTTATAGTCCATTTTAATCTGATCAAAAGAGAAATGAGAAAAACTGTCTTCAAAGGCTGTGGCAGCCAATGGGTGATTTCTCACTTGGGTGTCTGAATGGCCAGCTCTTCACATATGCAAAAAACTTCTCTGGGTTCTCAAGGAGTGTACTCCGGCTGCCATGGATCTAGGGGAGGAAGATGGGGTGATCTGGCTGGGGAGGGTAGCAGAGAGGCTTACAACTGGATCCTTGCATGACTGACTTGTCAGTCACAGGAGGGGAGAGTCTGTTTCCCTGCTCTCGTCACTGGCCACCCGGGTTCCTGCTGCCTTGGGTCCCTTCTCCTACTGCTCTTTATTCTCAGGCAGACGAATCATTCACAGATGCCCTTAGCTTCCTCTCCTCAGTCAGCTTTGGGTTCACTTCTGTTTATTGGACAGACGGTGTCGGGCGCCAGCCTCTGGACTCTACCTTCTTCAGGGTGGTTCATCTGGGGAGAGCAAATAAAGACAGCATGCATATTGTGGGTGGGCTTCTATAGGAACAGTCCAGGGCTGGGGGCTTGGAGAGGAGGATCTCACTGAGTTCACACTCTCCTTCCTGTTCCCACCTCATTTGGATTACACAGGTTTGGTTAAAACCAGGAGCTTGGAGAGACGATGCTCTCTGCGGAGGATGCCACGCTCCCAAATAAGCACAACTTGGACTGACTTTCTGGAAGCCGGGCTGCCTCTAGGCTCACGCTCATGCTCCTTGACCTACATTTTCTTTGTAAAGCAGGAATGAGTGTGCGTGTGTGTTTGGGGAGGGTGAGAGGGTGAAGAAGCTTCAAGGATGTGGATATTGTAGCTGATAGTATTTGTTTCCTGAGCACCTACTATGTTCAGTGAGCTAGGAATGGATAAAGGAAATTGTGACCTTATTCCATCCCCTAGATTCCATGCACTCCCAAATAGTTGAGAAAGAATGATGTACAAGAGATTTCAGAATGGATGGTAGCTGACTGTAGTAAATCATTGCTGAATTAAGTAATTGCTCCTGGGGATATAACCCAAGGCCTGGTGTATGCTAAGCATGGCTCCATTATTCAACTATATCCTTAACCCCGGGTGAGAGTTTTCATGTGAAATATGCACTTGTCGATAGGTGCGGGGACGTGCACACGCACAGGTGCACATGCAGAGTCAGATCCTGGGAAGCTGAGCTAGTGAATTATTCCACAGAGGAAAGGTGTCTACATTGCCTAGTTGAGAAGCCATTAAATAAACACCCAGATGATTTTTATTGCCAACAAATTAGATGTTGATTTTTTTAAAAAAGGAATTCTATATTTCTCTGCCTCCCCCCACCAACAAAAAAGCCTTGGTATCACTTCCTCCCTATCTTAGGGGCTTTCCTTCCAGTGTCAGGATGGTAGAGTGCTTGCTTGGAGAGAGAGTGTCCTCGGACGGATTTGGGAGATTATAATAGCTGTATTCCACAGAGATGGCTTCAGCCTGCCTTGCTTTTTGAGTTCTTATGTCTGCTTTTTATAGTTTGCTGTCTCTTTCTGTGCTTTGGGCTGTCAACTGTCACTTCCTGCAGCTGTCAGCCTGGCTTTTGCGGGGCTTACCACTATCGGAGTCTATCCCGTGCATGGTGCGTGTGCTCATGAGTACTCACACACATGCACACGCACACACACACACACACACACACACACACACACACACAGGTACATGCACACTCACAGACATACACATATAGATGTATACACAGACACACCCACATTCACACATACAGACATACACATAATCACATACACATTCTCACATGCAGGCGCGCACACACACATGCACACACACACGCAATCATGCACATATTCATATACAGACATGGGCACACACAAACACACACATTCCCACACATATACATGCACACATACATACACATGCATACACATAGACATACATAGACACAGGCACATTCACACAAACACACAGACATACAGATATACTCACACACATATACACATACAGATACACACACACATATAGACAGACACACACATGAATGCATTCTATTTTTATCAGAGATTGCCAGGGAATTACTGGGTGTGGCTTATCCAAACTGTAAAACACAGACCTCGAAGTGCAGCCCCTGGTCTGACTGCATCAACTCCATCTGGGAACTTGTTAGAGATGCCAGTTCTTGGCCTCATTCCAGACCTGTCTAATCAGAATCTCTGGAGGTGGGACCAGCGGTCTGTATTTAACAAGTTGTCCTGGAACTTCAGATGTCCCTCGGTTGGAGAAATGGTAAGGAATGGTAAGCAGGGCTGGGGGCGGGGGAGACTTGCTTGCCTTGGCCCACTGTGTACAAGCTGCATGTGGCTTAGAGCACCAACCTCAGTATATACACTATGTCCAGGCTAGAGGTTTTGCCATCTTGCTGGGTTCTGGGCTGTGTTCAGTTGTAATTAGACTCTCTCAGGGCAGCTGAGTGGTTAAAAAAAAAGTGTGATCCTGTGCATATATTCGAGGCTGGTACGCACAGAGATCAAGCAAAGGACTGACAGAAAAAGCTGGATCTCCCAGAAGGGTGTGTCTTGGCTGCAGAGTCTCCTGTGTGGTTTGGTCCCAGAAACGTGGCCGGAGCCCTTCTGCCTGGGGCTCTGGTGATCTTCTGGTATAAGAAGGGTTTCCTGCTTCTCCTACATACGAGTAGTGTGCCCAGGCCTGGGCGAGTGTCAGGAACACTCTGAGAGAGGCACCAGCTGGTGGAGACTCTGCCAGTGACTCTCCAAACGGAATTCTTGGGGAGGACAGCTGGATATGTGTGGGAGCCTCAGAGATGCAAGGATTTGCGTTTGTAAACACAAGCTTGTTAAATTTAGGATGGGCCTTGGGCCTAGGAAAGCGCCGTAGCATCATTTGGCAACTGCTGCCCATTTTGAGTGGTTTTTGAAACCCTGCTTATTCCTTATATAGTAGGAGACCTGTTTTAGCACAGCCTTTCGTCAGAGGAGAAGAGAGAGGAGAGCCGCGAATCCAGTGAACTCCCAGTGTGCAGGTGCTTTGCGTAAGCAGCCCTCTGCCGCTAGAGATTGCTAGCTCTGCTGACTGGGAGCAAGGTGTGGCCCTGGAAGAGTCTGGCAGTAAGCAGCATGTGACCCTAGGACAGAGGCCGAGGCCTATTGTGCGCATAGTAAAGAATGGGAACTCAACAGATGCAAGTTGTGGTGAAGACTAGAAGCCAGGCTGAAGATCCTGTGTGACTGACTCACCTAGCTTGCCCTTGCTGAATACTCTCCATAGAATGCTCTTCAAACTCAACACTTCGTTGGCCAAATCAGTTTGGGAGTTGTCAAAAAAGCTGGATGGAACTCTGAGAGATCCATGATTTAATCACAGTGGCATAGTTAGGCACAGGTGTCAACTTGACAGTTGAGAGTTTGAGCTCTGGGCACACTTGTGGAGAATTAGTGATTGCGTTAAGCTCAGAACAAACCTGCAGGAGATTGTCTAGCTGATGGGGTGGGACTAGGTAATGGAATAAAATACAGAGGGCTGGTTGAGAAAGTTGGCATCCTTGTATACACTTGGCCAGAGATGCTGGTCTAGCAAGTAAGGATTGTCCTCTCAGCAGTGGTGTAGAGATGGTGTGGCCAGTTCTCTCGGCCCTGGTGTTGGTATGAGTTCTCCAGTCAAGATGGACTGAGAACTGTGACCGGACAATCATAAGAGAAAATAAGCCCCTTGTTCCCTTAAGCCATTTGCAGGAAACCATGCAGGTGAACTGCAACACACAGCAAGCAGGGTTCACCAGAGATGCAGAGCCGGACAGCATACTTCACAAAGGGACTTATTGCAAGGAATTTGCTTTGTAACTGTGGGAGCAGGAAGTCCCCAGGGTAGATTGGTCTCCTTAGCACGGGGTTAAGCTCCCATTTGCAGGTGGACTTTTCTCCTTTACAGGGAAGCCTCAACTCTGCTGGAGACTTTGGATCCACTGAGTGAGGCCAATCCAGACTATCCTTTACATAAGACCAGCTTATCATGGCTTTTAACCACATTTACTAAACTTCTATTGGTAACACCTAGAGAGGTAAAGCTGACATCTGAAACTGATCTTTGCAATTATGGTTTGGATCTTAAATGTCCTGCTAAAGAGATGTGTTGAAGGCTTACAGGCACCACTAAGAGACGGGAAGTTCTCAAGAGCTAAAACACAGTAGAAGGAAATCACATAGGTGGGGATGTGCCCCAAAGGGGTTCTTGACACCCAGCCTCTCTCCCTACTTACTGGCCACTTTGAGGTGAGAAGTCTTTTCTGCCCCATAGAGTTGCCACAGGCCCAAGGCAATGCAACTCTTTTTTTTTAATTTTAATTTTAATTTTTTTTATTTCAGCTCATACAAACTTATTAGATACACCAGTTCCCTCCCTCCCTCCTCCTCCCCCCGTACCCCCTGCTCCCCCTTCCCACCCCTCTCCCTCCCCATCCCCCAGTGCCTCCCACCCCAATTCCCAGAAAGTCATTTCTTGTGCATGTCTGATTTTCCTCTGGGCCCTCCTCTCCGATGACGTACAAGGACCCAGTGGCCTTTCCTGAACCCTTTCCCGTGTTCCCCTTAGTATAGGAACACTGCTGTGGCTGCCAATCCTTTGCCTCCAAGGATCTTGGTGCCTTTAGCAGATGCTAGACTTTGTGAGGTCAACAGTGTGTTGGACAATGCGCAGGGCATGCAAAGTCCAATTATGATTGCTTCAGCCCTAACTAGTATAGAGTATCTTACATATCATTGCTCCTCCCATCCTTATGCTCTTACACTCTTACCTCCCCCTCTTCCTGCAAATTTCCCTGAGCTTCAAGATGGGGAGAGACTAAGCTGGCCTAGTTCTAGGTGGTTGATATAGAGTCTCTGAAGTTCTGGATTGTGGTTTGTTGATTTTCTTTTGCAGTTTTGCTGCTCCTGCAATGCCCTTCACTCCATCCTGGTGGGCATTGTATGTTACCCCCGGCAATGCAACTCTTAATGGAAACTTCTGAAGCTGTGAGCCAAAAGAATCATTTCTTACATGTTGTATGTCTCAGGTATTTTATCACAGTGGTGGGGAGCTGACTAATAAAACAAATGCACTGAGACATCTTGTACAATGCAATACAAATGGATCACAGAATATGGGCAAAATATATCAACTAGAATGGCCTGAGAACTTCCTCCTTGCTGGATAGCTTACACGATACCAAACAATGCTGTAGAAGCTACTGGGCAAGAGAAATAATCACAGGCCTCATCAACTCATGAGATCTGCAAGATGCAATAAAAACCACCATGGCAACAGGTGACCACCAGTGTAATAGTGGCATGAGTATCAAGGAGACAACTGACAGTTCTGATTGGACTCAAGACCCATTTGTCAGAATGGACCACGTTCCTCTTACTGTTAACTAGAACAAGAACCTAAAAAAGGGAAGGAAATAGATCAACAGGGAAAAACAGCTAATGAACCTATAGGTAGGAAGACAGTATACCAAACTGCTCTGTAAACAGCACTGTTATACATAGATTTGGAGAGTACTTAGCATTCAGCCTGACAGGATGGAGCCTAAGCCAGTAGAAGTGCAGTGCAGTGGACAACAATGGCCAACCATAATGCAGAATCAGGCCAGCTTAATCTCTCCCTGTCCTAAGGCTTAGGGAATCTCTTGGAAGAGGAGGCAGTAAGTGTAAAAACCTAAAGACAGGAAGGTCCACCACTGGACAAGACACTCCATTCAAGGCAGGACTGCTGCATCCAGGAACTCACTGCAGTGAGACTTGTCCTTTCCAGACCTGCATGATGACTGACATACCAACCTGCCCCCATAGACTATGGAAGAACTCAAGAGAGATAAGAACACATAGTGGACACCTTAGGGACTAGAGCTGGATGAGTGAAGGGAAATGCCCCTATCAGTGGGGTGGCCTGAGGAGGAACAACTTGGTATGCCACAGAGGTCTGAACCCCCACAAGAGTAGACAAGCCAGAGGGAACCCTGAAGTCCACAGAAACTGCCAGACAGGAGGGTGGGAAAGAGTGGAATGGATTGATGAAGGGAAGGGAGGGGAATAAGAGGGAGGGGGGATGGAGGGAAGCAGGGTTAAATACTCAATATGGTTGTAAAACTAAAAAAAAAATCTTGTACAAAGGGCATCTTGATTCTGTTGAAACCATTGCTTCCTAGAGTTGTCTAATTCTCCTGCCCCACCCACTGCCACATCCCACAACAACCGCAGAGTTCCATGGGGCACTCAGGAGGAGGCTGGCCTAAGCATCCTGGCTTGCTTCAAAGGTTCCTTACAGAACCAGAGTCTCTGGCCGAGAGTCCAGAGCTAGTTCGGTCTCTGGACACTCTGAGTCTTCTGTGATAGTTAATCCTAGGTGTCAGCTTGACACATCTGGCATTAACTAAGTAAGATCACCTGAGGCCACCTGAAGAGATTATCCAAATCAACACATTTACAGTGCAAAGACCAGCCCTAGATCCTATCAGAACCTCCCTAGATCTCATAGAAACCTTCCAGGAGTGAACCAGATAAAAAGAACCACAGAACAGAAGATTGAGATGAAGAGAGACTCTCCAGAAATACTCCAGCCATGTGGATGGCAGTGACTTAGCCTGCCAGCTCAGCCACTAGACATGTCACCTCTGCCATGAAAGACTGTATCTCCCCTCTGGAACCCTAAGGTGAATACATTTCTTTTTCTCCCTTAAGTCATTTGACTTTGGGTGTTCTCTCACAGCAATAGTTAAGAGCAACTGTTACACCTTCCCTGTATCTAGAGCAACCAAAAATGTCCAATGTCCCTGGCAGGCAAGAGGACTTCTGCTAAGAACAATATCGTAGAGTAAGGAATTGTGGATCAGCACAGCTTTGCAGGCCTGGCAACCCAAGTGGGGGTCATTTTCTGCTTGATTCTGCTTGCTGTGCTCCAAAAGGTTCTGAGCATCCATTCTGCAGTGACTAAGCTAGCTTACTTTTGCAAAGCTCAGTGGTTCAACTATACAAAATGGGGATTGTGGCGGGACTTACTTTGTCAGGTTATCGAGGGACTCACTGGAGGACTGCGAAGTAATGATCTACCCCACTCCTGCTGCCTCTGAACCCCTCAACGAATTCTACCTTCCTCTTTTCATGTGCTAATTTATTTATTTTATTTGTGAGAGATTTAGGGGAGTGGGGGAAGGAGAGAGAGAGAGAGAGAGAGAGAGAGAGAGATGCATGCCATAGAACATGGGTGGAAGGGAAGTCAATTCTCTCCTTCTACCATGTGAGCTTTAGGGGTTCGAATCCAGGTTGAAAGGTTTGCGAACATCTTACCTGCTGAGCTATCTTACTGACCCCAATTTATTTATTTCTAATATTTTAAATTATTTTCAATAATTCATTTAGTACTATTATGTGTGTTGCCTGCAGGTGCGTGGGGGTAGAACCACCCACTGAAGCATGGGCAGCTCAGAGGAAAATGACTTCCTTCCCCAGCAGCCATCAGCTGCTGCTCTCCTCAGTTGGGGGCGAGGCCTCAACAGTTACTCTATATATCTTAGTTCCGTAGCCTTCCAAAAGGGCAATGGAGTCTCAGATTAGGCGATTCTAGAAAAGTGGAGATAGACTGCAGCCACCTCCTGATCCATCCTCATGTGAGAAGCCCAGCCTGGTTCAGAGTCTGAGGCTCCAGGGGTCCAAGCTGGGCATAGTCCTTCCCATGAGCTGCGTGATGGTGATCATGTGACCCGCACCCCCAGAGGAGCACCAGGAGGGGCTCAGCAGCATCAAGCTCCCCTCCAAGCCTCTCCAAAGGCTGTGCAGGACATCTTTCCCTGCAGGCCACAGATTTATGAATGGTGTATTCGCACGGAGTAGCTCCAGGCTGACGTTTGCCAGGAGGTTTATTAATGGGCTTTCATCTAGCACTTTAGGTTTCGCGATCTCGCTGCTCCTCTGGTTCTTGGCCGGATGTGGGGAGGTGTGCCACATCAGCAAAATCTTCATTTTGTCTTGGCGGGGGGGGGGTGATCAAGACACCATCCGCTGACATTAGACCACAAGTCTTCCTCCCCCTCCTTGCACCTTCTCTCATCTTTCTTCCACTGAGTAGTCTCGTGGAAGGCAGCATCTAGTCTGTAGTCATCCTCTGCAGGCAGGAGGGTCACCATGCCTTTGGCCATGGAGGAAGCTGAGGTACTAATTTTGGGCAGTGTTTCGGGCTGCGGGTGCATCATCTATCAACTGGAAGATCCAGGAGGAGCTGCTGGACTTCTCAGAGCTCTGGTTTCCTCACAGGTAGTTACATTAGGAGGGGTGTATTAGCTGAAGGGCTCAATGGGGGCTTCTTTTTTCCTTTTCCCCTTGTCTGGTGCAAGGCCTTGCCCTGGATAAGGCCCTTCTCAGTGCATAGAATGTGAATTGCAGTAGGAGCATAGCTACAAGATAGGAATGGGGTCACTTAGTCATTTCAGAGATCGGCAGCTTCCATCCTTGTCAAGGATGCCATCTTCCCAGTCAGGATAGCCCGAGGAGGGGTCTCCTCAGAGCCTACTGTGCAAGTTCTTCATATAGCAGCTCCTTACTTTTCTAGATAATAGATCACTGTTTTGGAAAAACCTTTACTTCAAAGAAAAATTTAAAACAGGAGTAGACTTCATAATGTAAAAAATAAAATTTCCAAACCATAAATAGAAATGCAACACCACAGAGCATTTCATGACACACAAAGACAGAAATACAATGCCCCCCCTCCACCCAAAAACCCAACCAAATCACTTTTCAATGAAGAGATGATTCCAGAGCCTCCTTTTCCCAAATAGTGGTCTGAAGTGGCAGGCTCAGTAACTCTTAATAAGCTTGCAAAAGCACAGATTGCAGGCCCCACCTCAGACCCTTGGGGCCAAGAAGAAAGCCCAGAAACTTGCTTATGACAAGAGCCCTGGCTATTTCTGATGCAGGGCAGGCTTGGGCACAGTGCTTTCAGCTGGTTCCTTGATAGGCCTGTGGGAAGACGGGGCCAACTCCCTCACGAGGCTCAAAAGCATCTCCCTACCAGCACCTCCAGCAGTCCTTCTAGGGTACCAAGGCGACTGCACCTCGAAGCTTCAGATTCCTGCCGCTGGCATTTTTTGATTTGGAGGTTAGATCAGAAGCACCCTGAAGTTTCTTCCAGCTGGTGCACTGCGTTCTCAGAGCGGAGCGGTGGCTTATCCCTGTTTCAAGGTGGCTGAGCTCTTGGAGATGAGATGTGTCCATCCTGCAGGGCAGGGCAAAGGTTAGAGTGGCTTGGGCTCAGCTTTCTTCTTGCCAGGTTTCTTTCTTTCCTTCTTTCCCTCTCTTTCCCGCTCTCTCTTCTCTCTCTCTCTCTCTCTCTTTCTCTCTCTCTCTTTCTCTTTCTCTTTCTTTCCCTCCCTCCCTCCCTCCCTCCCTCCCTCCCTCCCTCCCTCCCTTCCTCCCTCCCTCTTTCCCTTCCTTCCTTCCTTCCTTTCTTTTTTCTTCCCTTTCTTTCTTCCTTCCTTCTTTCCTTCCTTCCTTCCTTCCTTCCTTCCTTCCTTCCTTCCTTCCTTCCTTCCTTCCTTCCTTCCTTCCTTCCTTTCTTTCTTTCATCTACGTATCTGTAGCAGTTCGCATGCATTGTTGCTGATAAAATCACCATCAAACGGCTTAAGGGAACAAGGAGTTTATTGTCTTATGATTGTCCAGTTACAGTTCTCAGTCCAGCTTGACAGGAGAGCTCACACCATCACCAAAGTGCCAAGGGAACTGGACATGCCATATCCGTGTAACAGCTGAGAGAGGGACAATCCTTACTTGCCAGACCAGCATATCTGGCCAAGTATATACAAGGATGCCTCCTTTCTCAAGAAGTTCCCTCCATTTTATTCACCAGCCTAGGGACTAGTCCCACCCACTATGGGCTGGGCCTTCCCCATCCACTAAACAATCTCTTACAGGTTTGCTCTGGGCATAACTCAACTACTAATTCTCTATAAATGTGCCCAGAGCTCAAACCCTCAACCATCAAGTTGACATCTGTATCTAACTATGACTCTATCTATTTCTATGTATGTATGTATGTATGCATGTATGTATGTATGTATGTATGTATCTATCTATCTACCTATCTATCTATTTTTCTGTCTATCTATGTCTGTGTATATGGTCTGTGTGTCAGAGTGTACCATGTGCCTGTGGAGGCCCAAGGGTAACTTTGGGCACATTCTTGGAATACTCTTCCTCTTTTTTGTTTTGCTCTGGTGTTTTCCAGGCTCTGCCTTCCAGGGTCAAAATTGCCACCATTTCCACCTGGCATTTTTACTTGGGGTCTGGGATCTGAATTCAAGTCCTTCTGCTTGCAAGTCAAAAGCTTAACCTCTGAGTTGTCTCTCCAGTTCCTTGCCAAATTTTTTCTCCCCCAATGTGGGGAGCTGCAGAGAAGTTACCAGCCTGCAGAAGACACGCACTGGCCCATATGATGAGGTTAGTTTATTGGGAATCCCTTCCTAGTCTCTGTGTTTCAGAAGTCCATCTCTCTTCAGTCTTTTTTTCTTTATTCAGCACATGTTGATTAAGCATTTGTTCCAAGGATGTAAATGCTATAGATTTTGAGCTCAGATAAGAATCTGTACGTTCTGAAGACAGACACACAGTCAACACATCTTTGCAACACGACAGATGTCTCATAGACAGACACATCCAGGGCTCCTGGTGGCATCCTTGGGGATACAGCTAGAGGGGTGGGTGGGGCTAATTCCAGGCTTCTGTTTCAAGGGGGTGGACTTTGAGCCCAGTGTTTCCTGCCCCGCATCCAGCTGTCTCTGGTTTGGCAAAGATCTTCAGCTCCACAAACTAATTCCAAACTTTGACTTGGGGTGTAGAAGCCTACACCTGTTCTCATGGGGGCCTAGGACAGCCCTCCTAGCTAGTCCTTTTTTTCAGCGAGCAGCTGTTGCATTTTCTGGAAGCTGCTTCCTCCCTGATGCGGATGAAACTCCTATCTCCTCCCTCTTGGACCTAACACAACCTGACCCTTTGAGGGGTCCCCAGGGAGAACGAGCGCAAAGGAGCCCAGCAGTTTAAAAGCCTTGTAATTGCACTGCTGGTGTCTAGCAGCACTCTGGACTTCCTAAGTTACAGAAAGTTCACAAGGTCTCAGAAACAGCGCTGCGTGCCAGCAGGCTCTTGAGATGCTGGTCGGGGCAGCAGACAAACGAGGAGGAGGAATCACAGGGATGAAGGTGTTCACCAAAGAATCCCTGCGAGTCACCAATCTCTGTCCCCTGGGGCCAGGAAAGGAGGTCACCTAGGGTACACATGAAATAGTTCTAGGGATGGGATATTTTTTTTTCTTTATAAAAATTTTTCTTTATTTTATTTTTTATTACTTTTTTTTTGCCTAGCTATATGAGGTCAGTAGATAAACCCCTTCTTCTCCCTTCCCCTCTTTCCTCCCTATTGTCGCCCATTCCACTCTCTCCTTCCCACTCCTCCCCACCCCTTTTCCTTCCCTTCTCGTCTCTTGGTGCTTCCTGCTTTCTCCCTCCCATCCTCTAGAGCATCTGTTTATGTGGGTGCTGAATTTCCCTCTGAGTCGTCTACACTAGTGAGGGTTCAGGACTCAGTGGCATAGCCCAGGGCCCCTTCTTGGGCTGCCTGCTAGTATAGGAACTCTATTATGACTGTTTAACCCCTTGTCTCTAAGGATCTTAGTGCCTGAAGCCTTCTCCCTCGTGATCCCTGCTAGAATTTGGGGGGTTGTTGATATATCAGCCATTGTGCAGGTCAGGCAAGGTCCATTCACATTGTGGCTATATCCTGACTGTTGTAGTCCTGACTTGTATGGACTATCTTGTATCGTTGGTCCTCCCCATGTTTGGGCTCTTACAATCTTGCTGCCCCCTCTTCCGCAAGGTTCCCTGAGAATTAAGATAGGGAGAAATTTGGCTGGTCTGGTTCCGGGTGAATATTATAGGGTCTTCAGTGTTCTGAATTATGGTTTGTTGTTGTTTTCAGTTTTGCTGTTCCTGTGCTGCCCTTGGCTGCATCCTGATTGGTGGCCAAAGTCATCTCCTAACCAAAGATAAAAGACTGTTTAAATAAAGATCTAAATATAAGAACAGACTCAAAGATAGATGGAAGAACACACAGTGAGAGAGGTCAGTCTCCTGTTTGCTGGTGGGTTACCATCTGTCAGTCCCTACACCCTTCCCAATTGGGGAGATCAAACCTGTTCAGTTGGAGAAGACATTTTTAAAGAAAGAATTTGGTTTAAGTTCTTTGGGAGATTCTTTCTCCTTCACTTCCTTCCCTTTTCCTCCCCTTCCTTTCCTCTGTTTATCTCAGCTCAACCAAAAACATTGCAGCACGCCTGCTGGGCACATCCTGTTCTGGAAGATGGGACTCCATCTCTGAGCTGATTAGACAGAATCCTTGACCTAAATGAACTCTTGCTGTCATTGGGTGACATAAAATGTACACAATGTGAAGTATGTCAGAAAGTGAGATCTCCGAAGAAAGAATAAAGCAAACTCAGGGGACCAAACAAACAAACCAACAAACCAACAAACCAACCAACCAACCAACCAACAAACAACACACACACACACACACACACACACACACACACACACACACACACACACACACACACAAGGCTGGGCAATGACTGATGGGACATGGACGCATTCCTATCCTCTAGTAGACAGCTTGTGCTTTGAAGGAGAACTAAGCCAACATTACACATCGAGACAGGACCTACCAGCAGGAGGCCCTGAAGGAAAAGAGGCTTTGGAGGATGTAAGCGGCTCTTTCAACAGTGGGTTGAGGCAAGCAGAATGCAATCCCAGTTTCAAGGCAAGTGACCAAAGCGCTCTGAGGCGTAACTTTTCTGAATTACTACTAAAATTAAGCCCTACAAACTTAATAAGACCGTGGTGACGATCAAGGAACCAGAAATAGATCGTGTGTGGAGAAGGAACATGATGAATGAGAGCCATTGCTGCTAAGATTCAGGACAGGTGTTGGCAAACTGTGACCGATAAACCACTTCTGCTTCACCGATTGTTTTTGTATAGCCTGTGAGCCGAGTTCTTTCAATGGTCGAGGAAAATCCAAAAGAGGAATAATATTTCATGATACATCAAAACCGTATGCAGTTCAAATTTTAGTACCTATAAATAAAGTTTTATTGGAACCCAGCCATGCTCATTTGTTTACATGTTGTTCCTGGCTGCTTTTGTTCCACAACTGCAGAGTTTAGTATTTAGCTGTGACACAGACCATATGTCCCAGAAAGTCTAGAATATTTACAACATGGCCCCTTTGAGGAAAAAAAATTGCCAACCTCTGTAAGTAAAAATTTAGAGGAAGGAAGGAGCAATCCAGCCAAGCACTGAGAACAGTTTGCCTTGAGCCAGACTTTGTGTTGGTTGGGATCATCAAGGATGACTTCAAGTTGGGAGAGTGAGGATGTAAGTCTTAGTGCTGTAGGAATTGCTACTATAGGCAAATTGGACTCCATAGACATAGCACTTATGTGGAAGAGTGGCTTCTAATGGGAACCAATCTCTCTTCCTCTAGTAGGAGCAGGACAGACAATGATCCTTTCCAGGCCAGGGCTGTGTGTTTTGTAGGTAGAGGTTTCTGGACTTTGGGGCTTTGAGCTGGTTGTTTCGGAAGAATGATATAATATTCTCAGAGTGCTTGGCTCATATGAACAGGACCAAGCTACAGATCCAAAAGGAAGGCAAAAATCAGGGCCAAATAAATATTATAGGAAAAACAAAAGAAGCCCCAAGTCTGTTTGTGTTAGAGTCCCAATAGTGGCCTTTTGCTTTGTAGCAACCTCCCATGTTTCTCCTTTTAGTAATTATGGCTGCTGAACCAATCTGAGTTGACTTGCCTTCAGTGTCTGAGCCTATCTGCTTCCTATGCTGCAGAGGACTCCAACTCTACCCTCAATGACCCCAAGCTACCTGAGATGAAGACCTCATACCTCCCAGTCCTCCTCTTGGCCTCTCTTCATTTTCCAGGACTCCTTCCCGCTGTCCCTTTCTTGGCCCAGGCTAAGCTTCCATCCATGCTTTGATCTCCTCCTGCCTCTGCTCCTCCGGCTCTTGCTTTGTTGATGACGAGTCTTTCTTGTGTTCTCAGTCTTGTGTCCACTGGCATTTTTCCCTAGCTCTTCTTGCTGGGAAGGTGACTAATATTTAATGGGTTCGTATTACGTGCCAGCCGTCTGCTAGGTGATTGTGTATGCTGTTTCGTTTGATTCTGACAAGTGCCCTGAGGTGCTTAGTCAGTTCTTTCAATTGCCACTGAAAGAATCCAGCTCCGACCAGCTGAAACTAACGCTAAGGAAACACATTGGGGTAGGTCATTGGCAAATCCAAGGATGAACTTTAGACATGGCTAGATCCAGGTTCTTAAATGGCGTCCTCAGGAATTTCTCATTTATTATTATTGTTGTTGTTGTTTCTTCTGTGTTAGGTTCTCCTTTAGACTGACACACGATGGCAGAAAAGGCCGTTGGTGCTTTAGACTTGTGTATTACCCAAGGAAGAAAGGTCAGTGGAAATCTCACGGTTAGTGATCGTTGACTTGACCTGGCTCATAATGAAATTTCTTCAATCGATCACTGTGAGCAGAGAGTCTCCAGCCCAGGGCAATCCATCTACTTATGGGTAGGCATCAGCCTCGTGTCATGATATGAGTGTTCACATCTTCTCCCACAAGCTCGTGTGTTTGAATCTTGATCTGCAGCTGGCGGCACTGCTTCAGAGGGTCGTGAGGTTTAGGAGACTTGATGGAGAAGTGAGTCATTAGGGGAAGACCTTAGGTTCCTGGCTCACCTTTCTGTTCTCTCTACTTCCTTACTGTGCAAGTGATGTGACCAGCTACCACTGTCCTGTTGCTGTACCTTCCCTGCTGTGATGACTGTACCCCTGGAAACTGTAAGTACATTTGATACAGTACTGGGGATTTGATACATAGTACTAGGGAAAGTAACGAATACACTCCATTAAAGCCACTTGTACTCGGAATGAGAATGATGCAGGTTCCTTAAAGGAAAGTTGTGGTGTTGACACCAGAAGATAGAATTGCCACCGAGCCGTAAGGCAGTTGTCCACTAGAGGTAGATGTTACAATCTTTGTGCAGCTGATGAAGAGATTGTACCTCAAAGAGGGCTGGTGTGTACTATATTGCAGAAGTACCACTCAGTGGGGATGTGATCTTCAACCCACGTTGTGTTCCTTTTGCATTATAGTTTGATTCCTTGCCTTGCCAAGATGCTGCAGAGACTTGCTGGGGGAGTAGAAGTGAACAGAGGAGAGAATGGAAAGAGGTAACACTATTTTTCTGAAGAAACCAGTGAGATAAAAATCCTTGTCCAAGGGGAGTGCAGGTGGAACCAGGTGGCTAAGCGGAGGTGAAATCAAGGAGCTGCTGTGCTAGGTATCTACAGCAGGTAGACCTGTCCTCTCAGCTTCCTCTAAGTGGTGTTATTTGGGGCTTGTACAGAGTTCATTCAAGTCAGTCTTTGTGCTTGAAAAAGGCTGCTGTGTTGCACCAAAGACACTGGGCTCAGAGGGCAGTGAACAGGCACAAGCCCTGGGGCTCTCCCAAAGAGCCCTTTGGAGGGTAAAGGGAGACCTTTACCAGGAACAAACCCTGCATATGTTGGGATGGCCTGGCTAGCAAGTGTTTCTGTCCTGGAAACTTGCAAAGATGAGGACCTTTCCAGAAAGGCCATGGCAGATCCAAGAATTTGCTGGACTGATGTCCTGCTGGTCTGGAAGTTACTGGAGGAGGGTTGAATTCTGAGATTTTTGTGAATATTTCTACCCACGATAATTAGTAGGAAGGGGGAGAACACACAGATACATGTTCCCATTGGAGCATTTTATCTGGAGCTTCCAGACCACAATGCGGGGGGGGGGGCAAAGGCTCTGGACAAGGAGGTGCTGGGACTTAGAGAGTCACGGGAGACACAGGACAGAAGATGACCAAGAGCCAGAATTGCTGAGTCGAAACCACATGTTATCACCACCTCATGGTTCTGCTACTGATCTCTCAAGGCACAGAGATGGTGACAGACTCTGGCATCAGATCCTAAGGACAGAGGAAAGCCAGGGTTGGATGTGAGGATAGCTGCAGAATGTTGGTTAAAAACTTTACTTTTCCCCTATACCTCAGTTCTTTTGTGCTTCCAGTCTAAGCTACTGAGGCGAAGGGACAATCCGTTGAGTGTTTGTTAAGACCAACTTGGTGATGCTGTGGCGGTTAGATACAGGGGTCGACCTGACAATCCAGAATTGAGCCTTTAGATGCACTTACAAAGAGCTGCTTAGTGAAGACAGACCTGTCAGCAACCCTGTAGAAGATTATTTAATTAAGGTGGAAAGATCCAGCCCATGGTGGGCAGGGCCATTCCTGGGTAGGTGGGTAAGACAGAGAGAACTGGTTGGCTTCACCATGGTAAGCTAGAAGGCACGCTCTGCCCCTTGTCTCCCTGTCAGCACTTCCTGTGGAAGCTTGTCCCCCTAAATTGTTTGGGTCATGTGCTTATCATAGCCATGAAATAAGAAACCAAGACTCTTTGGTTTCAGAGAAGCGGGGTGATATTAGAAAGCTCATGGTTAGAAAAATGCCTTCTTATGAAATACCCAAACATGCCTCCCAGTAACTTTTCCAATGCTCCCAAGTCTGGCCAGTTGGAACCATATTGGACAGATCCATGTTCCTTTCCAAGTTAGGGCTGGTTGGAGATACCAAGGGTCCCGGCAGAGCTGGTTCCTGTGCACATGCGCGGGGGCTTGGCGCACACGCACGCGCCTGGAGGTAGCCTGCGTTGCTGTGCATTCAGGCGAGGCGACTGGAGAGTAAATGAGCGGCTATATTTATCTCCGCCTCCCAGGCCCAGAGCTCCCGCGCCGTGGCAGCGACGGAGGAGGGGGAAGGAGGAGAGACAAGCACATGGGGAGATGCCTCACAGTATTGTGACAAGTAATTAGGGGATGTGAGATGTTCAGAAATTACTTTATTAGACAAATGCTGCTTATAAACCCCACGCAACAAACATTCCCCAGGACTTGCTTCTGGTCCCAGGACTCTGTTAGGAAAGGGATTCCAACTCCTCAGAGTCAAGTGCCTCTATGCGGACTGCGTTCCCACAAGACTGTCAAGTTTCCAGGGGGATCTCTGTTCTGCTCCTTTCTAATTGCATGCTCTTGGGCAAGTCAGCTTAGTCTGTGGGCTTCAGTTTCTGTCTCTTCGAGGTGGGGTTAACAGCTGCTCTGTGATTCGGAAGCGTCTCCAGCAGATCTTACCACAGTTGAGCTGGAAGGGCAAAGGAAGATGGGCGTTAGCAGATCCCTGCCCTGGGAGCTGGGACCATGGAAGACATGTTTTTGGTAGACACAGGACATTAGTTGACTCTCTTTGGGGACTGGACCAGGCCCCAGGCTCAGAACTAAGCAAGACTTGCTTTGAGCTGTTCCTGGTTTTCAGAGGAGACAGATAATCTTAGTGCAAGGGTCATTTGAAACAGAATCTGTTGCATTAGAGACCCCAAATCACCAAAAGCCAGAGTGTAAATGTTTGGAGTTTTGCAAGTCATGCCAATGATTCAGGTCCTGTGCTCTTGTGCAAAGGCAGTCTTGTATGATATCTAGGAGAACCGGTATGGCTGGATTTGATAAAACTATAGAGGTTCTTTTACTTATTTTGAGCACTTCAAAAATGTTCAAAATAGGGCTGGGGCATAGCTCAGTAGTAGAGTGCTTGTCTGGCATGCTGAGATCTTGAATTCCATTCTCAGCATCCTGTGTGCGTGCACGCACGTACACACACACACACACACACACACACACACACACACACCCAAACATAGCAACAATAAACACATACAACAAACAATTCCTTCAAATCACATGAACTTCCGTCCCTATCCCCCACAAGCGAACAAGCAAGCAAGCAAAAACAAATCAAACTAAATCAAAATAATTTCAAATTTAGCCTTAGCTCATAGGCCACAGGAAAAACAGTTGGGCTGGGCAGCCCACAGGTTGCAGACCTTGGCATGAAGAAACAAGTGTGTCTATTTGGGACACGAAGGATGGTTTTGTCAAGGAGATGGTATATGTCTGGTGTTTGAATCCAAGACGTATCGATTTGACCAGGTGCTGGGGGAGAGAAGGGCAAGTCCCGTAAGCTGAGGCAGTCACAGACTCTGGGCACAGAGGTCATGAGTGCAGTGTTGGTGAGAGGGAGGGAAGTTTGGAGTGATGGGATCATAGTTCTAAGTGGGAGGAAGAGCGACTGGAAGGGAGGAGGGAGCTGGGGAGCCCGAGAAGTCGAAAGAGGAGTCAGCTATCTTCTCAGGGCTCTCGCACGTCAGTGGTGGTTTCTGGACATTCTGGAAGCTTCACCTGGTTACTGCAGGAAGATCAAGGAAGAGCTATGCCATAGATTGGGGAGCCCTGTGTAAGAGTCTAGAGAGACGCAGGGCAGTGAGGATGGAGCAGGAAGACAGGACAGAGAAGAAGGAGGCGCCGTCCAGACCCACAGATTCCCAGTCCACTCTGGACCATAATGTTCCCACGGTGTGCTTTTCCGGTGATTAAGCAGTTATCCAATAACGTGACAATCAGGGTGGGAAGCGTCACTTATGGATAGGACCCACAGTGAACCAGACACTGGGCCAGGAGTTTTGTGCACATTATATCATTCTCCCCACTACCATCCTACTCACTTCTGGAAGAAAAACCCAAGGCTCAGAAAGGGCAAGTGATTTGCCCCAGGCTACACAGCTCGTAAGCCACAAAGAGGAGCTCCGATCTTGAGTTAAGCATTCTCTTTCAACAGGACAACCTGCTGGGGTAGTTTGTGAGTATGAAGGGCCCACAACCAGCGGGCATTCCTATAGGCACTCGGTGACCCTATAGGTTGCAGAAACAGAGAGGGACGAAACCTTCTGCTGGGAGTCCGCTTCTGACCCCAGAGCAGCAAATCAAAGGTGTGTCTGAGAAGGTCTTCAAGTGCCAGAGGCACCATCTTTTGTGAGGGCTTCCTTCTGAAGCCAGGCCTCCACCTGACTGGGGGGATGCTGCGGTGATAGGGTGGGTGGTCCCAGGCACCTACACACAAGGTTGCACTTTCAGAAGAGTCTCCTCCCCAACACCTTGCAGAGTCCCACGCCTCGATGTCAGCTCCAGTCCATATTCCTATTGTTCAGAAGTGTCCCTTGCCGCTGTTCACAGACACCATCGTATTCCTGGGCTGGCAGGGAAGGCTGGCTACCTTCGGGTAGACTGCTGCCTGATCCCCAGCAGGTAGGGAAGGCTACGAAGAAACTCCAGTCTTCTCTTTCTATCCCATATCACATCATCCCCAAGAGAATATCTGTGCCTCCCTTGCCCCCAGTGGCTTTTCTGCTGAGAAACTATCTCTACCAATCCAGAATCTCCGAGTGACAGCTGGGACTCCATCTCCTACTAGAAAGGTCTACTCCAAGGTGTTGGGTGGTGTGTAGAGCACTGATCTTTTTGTAAGCTGAGGTGCAAGCTTGGTGCTGAGAGCTGGCCAAGTATTTATTCCAGGTTTAAAAAAAAAAAGATGGGGGCTCTAAAGAGAAGCCAGGATTGCTAGTAGATGAAGTGCCAGCAGAGGAGCCAGAAGCAACGGGGGTTGTTTCAGTGACCCTGGAAGTCCTGGAGGGAGAGGCTTCTTCCTGTAAACCTTGTGGGTAATTTCCAGATTGTGATTGAAAGCCTTTGGCCATTCATGAGCACGTCGCCATTCATGAGCACGTCGCCATTCATGAGCACACTGATCATGCATTAGTCCGTCTCCACAACAGTCCTGCTTGCTGGACATCTTCATGCTGCAGATGAAGGCGCTGGGGTTCAGGATCCCATGTGATCTGCCAGGAGGATCTTCCTTGTCGCCATCATCCCGGCCTCCTACGGTATCAGTGCAGCTTTCTAGCAGGAGGACATGCCTATGTTTGGTAAAATGTTAGCCAGAGACACACTTCAAAACAACTTTATTTATTTATTTTTTTGCATGTACGTTTGAGTGTACATGCACGCTTGTGTGCACACATGCCGTATCCTCGTGTGAAGAGGTCAGTGGGCAACTTGCTGAAGTCCGTTCTCTCCTTCTACCATGCATGTGGACTCCAGAGATCAAACGCAAGCTCTTCAGATTGGTAGCAAGAGCCTTTGGTGGTTGAGCCACGCCACCAGCCCCAGAAATATACAATTTCAAGTAATTTTTTTTACAATTGCTTTCGCGCGTTTTATTCTTATGAAAGTTTTACAAACATAATGAGCGGTTGGTTGTACCTGCCTCTCCTCCTTTTTCCCTACCCCTTTTACCCATTCTTCTCCTCCCCTCCCCTCCTTTTATCAATCCATCTTTCTCTTTCTCCCACTTTCCTGCCCGTCTGCTTGTGTGGGTCCCAGGGTTCCCTTCAGGTTGTCTGCTCTAGTAGGGGCTCAGGCCTCTGTGGCAAATTAAGTGGCCCATCCTTAGGTAGATCTACTGATAGGGATACCCCCCTTCACCTGTCTAGCGCTAGCTCCTAAGGTTCCCACTGTATGTAATTATTTCTCCTGAGATCCTTGCTGGTCTATGGAGGGAAATGATATGTCTTCCATTGTGCATGGCGGGTGAGAATAACTCTCATTGCAGTATCAAGTATTTTCTTAAATGAACTTTCTCACACTGTCAAAAACAGAGCATTCTGCTCGTAACTGACCCTTATATATTGTGAGTTAGCTTCAGGTGTCTGTGCCTGTGGTTTTGGTGAAATGCTGCCCTTCCCAAGGGCAAAGATTCTGCTTCCTGCGTGCCAGTGCCCGGCGTGAAGACGAGCTTGTACATGCCAGGCATTGGCTCACGGTAAGCACTAAGGTTTTGCTTGGTTATCTTTGCCCTTTGATATTCATCTGTTCTGACTGTAAGTCATTCCACTTTGGAAGGCGGAGACAGAGCACTGCCAACATTCCTCTGGGCTCTCTTTCCCTTTGGGGGCTTTTGAGGAGAATTCTCATAGCTGACCGTAGGCACAGAGCTCCAATTCATTCAATTTAGAGCATTTATCTCTTGATTCTATGCATTCCCATGGTGCCGCTCCTTGTGGTCTTGGACAATTTAGATGTTTCCTGATGGGAAGGCAGGGTAGGAATGCTGGGCTGGTCTCTCACAATCCCTTAAGGCCCCAGAGGTTAGTTCTTGGATGCTCACTTCTCATCTGTGGCCTGCTCCTATTGTCTATGGTGGGACACTTGGTGCTTGGGGACAATGCTCATTCCTGACCCCGCCCTCAGGAAGTGCTGGTCCTCTGTAAGTGACACGCTGCTCCCCATCTCCCTCTGTCCTCCTCCGTCCACCTCTACTCATCTTTCTTCCAGCTAATGGTATAAAGGGTGCTGTTGGGAGCTGGGGAGGCCCCAGCTTCCAAGTTTTCTCTCCTAACAGGAGGGCACTGAGTTTGCTAATAGGTGTTAAATGGGAGCATCAAATTTTAATCAGCCCCTTAATGGAGTCTAGGGACCTGGAGGAGTTCTCAAGTCCTGCATTATGCCGCTTGCTGGAGCCAAGCTGGATGCTGAGCGGGGGAAGGTAAGGTGGGTGGCCGATGTCATGACCAGAACTACTGGAAAAATGTTCTGGGTGCTGGTTCAAACAGCACCCACTCCTGTCCAGGACCAAGGGCAGCGTAGCTCAAGTGGCCAGTGTATCACTCTGGGTACTCATGGTGACCTGCCTACAGTTCCAGGGCTCAGAATTGAGGCCTTGTCGCTTTTGCTCTTCCATTTTCTTGGCCTCTCGATCTGAGACCCTGACGGGGTACCTGCGTGACCTGAGCAGGTCAGAGTCTAGGTGGAGGAAGATCTAGGTGTTTCTGTTTTTACGCAACTCTGCCCAGTAAACCTGTGTGTGACACCATCTCCACCAGCCAGCCCCAGCAGAGTGACCAGATGACGTTAGCCACATGAGAGCATTCAGGTGGGACTTGCGGGAGACTCATCCAGTTTGCAACCCCATAGATTAGGAGAACTGAAACGTCATAGTTATTTCCAGGCATTGGCTTTAGGTACCCATCAGCTTCCCAGAACCTTGGATGTTGGATGCAGCACAGGACCAGAGGCGGCGACCTTGCTGTTGAGAGAGGCCTGAGACACAGCGAGTCTGTACTGGGAGAGACTGGGAAAGGAGGCTGAGGTCCTGGGGAAGGTCTGTGGTTGCCACAGTAAGATGTGAGACTGTTCGGCAGTGGTTGGGGCGTGTGGGGGGGGAGGGAGAATGATGTGCGAGACATTTCAGAGACGAAACTGTGGGACTTGATGAATGGCTGGTACGAGCAAGAAGAATGAGTCAGAGATGACTTGGAGGTTGCCAGCTTGGATCAGTGAGTAAACAATGTCGTGAGGCAGGCGGAGGAGGAGCAAGTCTGAAGGTGAATTTGAACAAGCTGAGCTCCGAGGCGTTGGGTGTGAGAAGGCGCCAATGAGACACACTAGGGTGTAGGGCCAAACTCAGGAAAGTGACCCAGCCAGAACTGGATCTGTGAGGCTACCTAGAGCAGGGAGCCACTGGTGGTGGGGACACGGGATGGTGACGTCACTGGTGAAGAACAGCTGAGGGAATAGTTCTTGTAGCTGTCCCTGCATGGACGCCTTTGTGAAGAGTCATTCTACAAAGGATTGGATTCTTAGGACATCTTCAGAGGAAGGCTGTGAATCACCAAGTATGTCTCCTACATCAGCAGATCCCATACTCCATGCTTGTAGAACTGTAGTTCATTTAAGATGACCATGGATTATCTAGACAATAGTATTCAACTCAGTGATGCTAACTGCACGTCCCTCCTGCTTAGGATTAATGCATGCTCCCCCGCCACCATCTTCTCCCCTTTTTTGTGCATTCCAACTTTTTTATAGTGAACATTCAGTACTTTTAAGTTTCCTTTTTGGCATGTGATCTTTGAAAAATAAGAAAAATTCAATAGTTCTTGGTTTTTTTTTTTTTTGGCATGTAACTTTGAAAAGGGGGGGGAAGAATAAAGAAGTGGATAAAAAAAAAAACAAATGAAAACAGCAGGATTAAGACCTTAGCTTCCAGGAAAAAGGACATTTTTGATATAGTGTTATTCTCAGGCCCCAGATCCCCAAAACAGGGCAAAGTCGGGACAAGGCCGCTTTCTAGGGAGCCACAGGCCCTGATCCCATGTTTCCTAGAACGCCAAGAACAGCTGAAGATACATCACAGTGACAGTCGAGGGGGAAAGCCAGGGAACCTGGTCTTGAGGGGTCTTTGGGAAGGCTGATGTTTTAGGTTAGTTTTAACCCTCCCCCCGCCCAAGACTGGAAATTGCACCCATGGTCTCACACATGCTAGACAAGCTTCTACCTGTATTCCCAGGCCAGACACTTAGTGTTGACTTGGTCATAGCTGTTAGGACCACACCAGATGCTACTGAGAGAGCAGAGCTTGTTCACGTGGCCCAGGGCCCAGGGATGTTTTCTCCAACCAGAGAGTGGCACAGTCCAGCAAGACCCTGCGTCTTGCTGCCAGGCTTGCAGGCATGGATCTGGAGGAAAACTTCTGGAAGTGATACATATGCCAAGGGAAGAGAGAGAGAGAGAGCGAGAGAGAGCGAGAGAGAGAGCGAGAGAGAGCGAGAGAGAGCGAGAGCGAGAGAGAGAGAGAGAGAGAGAGAGAACACTGGTGTTCCTCAGGTGCTACCTGGCCTTTTTTTTTGAGACAGTATCTTCACTAATTTGGAACTTGTCAAGTAGGCTAGGTTGTCTAGTCAATGAACCCCAAAGATCGACCAGTCTCACCTCCCCAGTGCTGGGATCACGAGTACAGCCATGCCACCCTGTCCATCCTTTTTTTTTTTTTCTTTAACTTCAGTTCTGGGTATTGAACTCAGGTCCTCTTGCTTGCAAGGCAAGGAATTTTAGCAACTGAGTTTGTCTCCGCAGCCCATCTCTGAGAGTTTTGAGATGCAAGGGAACTGACCTGGGTCTTGGCAGCAGGAAGAAAGGAGGAGGGCTTGGTGAGGAAACCCAGAAATCATCCAATTGCTCAGGAGTGTCTGGGAGTCGGATCTGGGTCATGGAGAGGGAGGCTGAATCTTAATACCTTCCAGGACACTGGCCTCTGCTCACTGCCTCTTGGTGCTCATTAACCTGTGCTGGCTGCTTTTACCTTCCACTTACTCTTGGAGAAGGGCTCCTGATGTAGCCCAGCTCTGGTTTCCACACTCAGGGTGGGTTGAAGCAGAGAGTGCTGAGACTAAGGATTATTAGTTAGACCAGGAGATAGGCAAATTCACCCAGGGGTAAAGGGTTCCTGATTATGAACCCTCTTCAGTCCATAGTGACTGTTTCTCCTCCTTTTCTTTGGCAGAAAGTTCATTTAGAAAGATAGAAATCCACTTACCTCATTGTTCAGAAAGGTCCTTATTATTTTGGGAAGAGAGGGGTAATCATGTAAGTTTTGGGAAGACAGAGTTGCAGCAGGTGAAATAGCTCATTATAAAGCAAATGATAGTGTGTAGAAGTGGAATATCAGTGTAACTACCCCTGGAAAGATGAACGTCCCTTCCCCTGGGAAGCCTACTTCCTCTTCTGGCCTGTTGCAAGTGGCAGACATGGAAGTAATGCCAGGCGATGTTTGTTGATATTTGATGAATATCAGGCTTTCTGTCAGAACCACACAGACATCATCTCTTATCCTTGTAATCACTGTACTGTCCCATTTCGCAGAGTGGGAAAGAGAGGCTTGGTGCCTTAGCTTCACACACACAGTCCTAGAGGGTCCTGGAAGTTGCACAGGAGGCTGTTCCAGAGCCCGCCCCATCTGCCACTGTCCTCTGTCTACATCACATCACTGTCCGCTGTAATAGTAAATACTCATGCAATACCTGCTGGATTGAGTCAATCTGATTGATGTTCTTAAATATTTTAGGAGCTTAGGACTCAGGAGATAGCTCGGTCCATGATAATACCTAACACACATGCATGAAGAACTGTGTTTGATCCTGAGAACCCATGTGAAAAGCTGGGCATATTGGCATATGCTTATAACTTCAGCATTGGGGAGAAGGAGGCAAGAAGATGATTGGAGTTTACTGGCCATCTAGCCAAGTCAGTAAGGCCCAAGACTCAGGGAGAGACCTGGTGTGAAAACGTAAAGTGAATGGCTCCTTAGACATGATACTCAAGGCTCACTTAGTCTACACATGTCACACACATATACACGCACAAACACAAGATCCCCCCCTATACACATGAACACAGGTCATACAAATAATAAAATAAAGTTAAAGAAGAAATGTCTTAGGAACTTAATCTCTTTAAAAAAGAAAGCACTTTTGGAATCCCTGTTACTAGGAAGAAAAGGAAAAGAGTGGGTAGGCTTTTAAGAAGGATCTAGCATTTCCATTTCTGTAGCTGGCACAGCTTGCTGCCCTCTGATCCCGCCTCTGCTCCCACCGCCCTTCCTGTGTCTTGGCCTCCTGGGCACAGATGAGGATGGAGGGTGCACTGCGGCAGGCAGGAGAAGGGGCAGAGCAAAGATCAGCGCCCTCCTTGCTGCTGGAGCCGGCGAGGCGGAGGCCAGACAAGCTGGAGCTGAATGCAATTTTTGTCAGAGTTCCCTTCCCGTCTATGAATGCAAATCCTGAATTACAAGCCATCCGGATGACAAGCTGACATTTTAGCTCCAAACATTCTCCTATAATTAGCAGAATCTAATGCAATACAGGGAATGGCTCCATTTTACACACGCATTATCGTAATGCCTTTAAATAAGATAATTGATTATGCCTCTGCATAAGAAAGTGAAATATTCGGTGTAATTAAAACCAGCATTCCGATTCTGGCTCTCTGACAGGTGATCCACGTGTCAATTTATAAGCCCTTAAAGCAACGCTCACACCCACATTCCAATTTTTAAAGTTTGCCTTTAAAAAAAAAACTTTAGAGAATTTGGCTCTCAGTTTTGGGTCTGGAAATCTGAGTGGGGGTGGCTACTGAAATTGGGGATATTTTTGTATTCCTCCCCAGCTCCGTGACGCAATCACAAACCCTGTTTTCCTACTAGGTTTACCTTTCAGAGATGGGGAAGTTGAGGCTAAGGGAATTTAGTAGCAATTCTGCAGATGAACTTTACAACATAGTCATCTGTGGCCCTTGGGATCATGATTTTAACTTGAGCTCTTTTGCTTAAAATGGGAGAAAGTATGGTTTGGTGAACAGATAGTTGGGCTGAGCTCAAAAAATCTGTATTCCAAATTTGAAATCAGTTAATGTTCCTAAAGTCTCAGTTTTTCAGGTGTCACCGAATTGTTTAGGGACAAAATTAAAGTATGTAAAATGAGCTATCTTAACAGGAATCTAGCAGGTAGTGTCTGAGGATCTGAGACAGGGAGTGGGAAGGGTGGGAGATTACTTGTATGCACAGAGAAAAGTCAGCTATGGCTGTGGAATTTCTGTGGCCTCAGGATATAGGGCTCGGTGGTGCTGTTCAACAGTCTTGAACCAACCTTTATGTTCTAGAAGAAGAGAGGAATGTGTGATTATGTATAAAGGTGGGTCAGGAGCTAGTGCCTGGAGATGTTACTGCAAACATGTCAAATGGCCTTGACTTTGCCATGCATGCTGCCACCAAGTGCTATGGCATACAGCTGGTGGGTGTTGGGTGAATATTCTGGAACTAGGAAATTAAATGACACTAATTGGTTCCTTCTGGAAGGGAAACCTAGTGACTTCCTCCTTATTTTCACAAACTTTTGACTTTATTGGAAAAATCCTACTCGCCCAGTCCTAGAGGCTACAGTGATGTCAACACTTACACGTTTGTGCTAAAAAACCTCTTCCTAGCGTTGTCTTGTTCATGCTGGTTCATGTTGTCTTGCTGCCATTACAAAATGCCATAGACGAATCCACTTTCATCAGAATCCACTTTCCTTGTGACATTCTAGGGGACGACAGCTTCCGTATGTCCAAATTCCTTGGCCTATGAGTGGTTCTATAATGATGATCCCATACAAAGCCAATGTCCTAGTTTTATATTTCATGACTACGATGAACATGTGCTCCAAACAATTTAGGAGAACCAGAGGTTGATTCATGCTCATGATTCTAGCTTGCAGTTGGTCATCATGGCACAGATTCCATCATCAGGAATGGAAGGAGCTACCCACACCAGATCCATAGTTAAGAGCTCATATACATGGAGCTGAGAGAGAGAGGCAAGGACCAGTTTGCCAACTTGCCAAATTCCAGCAAGTTCTCCATCTTACTCACCTGCCCCAGGAATGGCCCTACCCAGTTCCAGTTGGATCATTCCACATCAATTAAATTACCACCTACAGGTTCACTTTAACTAGACAATTCTTCATGGGTGTACCTCAAGACTCAGATCTCAGTTGTCAAGGTGACACCTAAAACTAACTGCCTTAGCCAACAAGGGTTTGTTGGGTCTTCCCATGGTGCCTGACTTCTGACTTAGACACTTCTGCCCCTCTTCATCATTTGGGGGCACTTGGGTTACATTGAGCCTACTAGATAGTCCAGGAAAAACTCGTCTCAAAATCCTTCACAGAATCACATCTTCATAGTCTGTTTAGC
The DNA here is from genome assembly GCA_023101885.1 of Typhlomys cinereus. Lineage (NCBI taxonomy): Eukaryota > Metazoa > Chordata > Mammalia > Rodentia > Platacanthomyidae > Typhlomys > Typhlomys cinereus. The sequence continues at coordinate 1,446,474 of JALPQD010000145.1, forward strand.
CATGTGACATATTATGTTGACAGGTTCCGGGGATTGGAATGTAGGCATCGCCAAGAGCCCATTTTTATGCCTGTCACAATAGTCTCCATCCGAGAGTAATTGTAGTAGTGATTTATTGCTCCCTAACAAATTACCCCAAGATGCAGTGGCTTAGTGAGCACCATTTCAAAGAATATCTCAAATTCTCCTCACTCAGGGAACATTAAGGTCAATTGGAGCCATAGTCACCCTAAGTCTTAACGGGGGAGGGTTTGGTCCCAAGTTCATGGACAACCACTTCTTGTCACACTGGAGTGGCTCTCTCTTCTTTCAGAGAGAGCAAGTATGAGACACCCAACACAGAAGCTGCTAAACTTTTAAAGTTCAATATTAGAGGTGATATCCCACCGCTCTCTCTACCTTCTGTCAGTCAGATACAGCTGCCAATTTGACAATGGAGGGCTGAGGCTTTGGGCACATCTGCGAAGAATTGGTAGTTAAGTCGAGCCCTGGACAAGGCTGAGGGAGATGATCTGGTTGGTGTGAGAAGATATAGCCTGTGATAGCTGGTACCACTCACTGGTGGTATCTTGGCATGGCATACTTTGGCATACAGGCAATGTGGCAAGTGAGAAAGTATGTTCCTGCTATTTCTTTGGGTGTGGTATGACCAGTTCCCTTATCCTTGACATTGGTATGTATTTTCTTGCCATAATAATGAAGTATAATAAAAAAATCATCAGCAAGCATCCTTTGTTCTCATAGGTCGTTTGGGGCCCTGTTCAGCAACAGGAAGCTGATACTACCATATTCTGTTTGTTACCAGTAAGTTGCTAAAATCTAGCCTACATTCAGGAAGAGGGCATGCCATAGAGTGACTACCAGAAATGGGGATCAAATTTGTGGGTCACTGCTGTAATTTAACTATGACCCCCTTAAAGGTAATGTGCTGGACCCTTAACCCATGACATCATATATTAATAGGATTCAGAGGTGAGCTTTGGGAGGTAATTAGGACTAGGTGAGGTAATAATGGTAGGGCCCCATGATGGCATTAGTAATTTTGTGAGAAGGGAAAGAGATCCAAGCTAGCTAGCTACTTCTGACTTGTAGTATACTTTACCTTCTCTGGATACAGCAAGAAGACCCTAGCCAGGTGTCATTGCCAGAATCTTGAACTTGTCGATTCTCAGAAACATGAGTCAAAGGACACCCATTCATTATAAATGACTTGGTCTGAGGTATTTCATGGCAGCAACAGAAAACAGAATATGGTAGTCATCTTAAAGGCTGTTTACTGTGGTAACCACACACCCCACTTCCTTGATGATCCTTAATGGTTAGATATTAGGCCTTCCTGACTGAGGGCAGGAGAAATCATACTTTAGTGACTTCATTTCAATGCATAAGAGACTAAGATATGAGGAGTAAAAGTGTGAGACTATAAAACTTTCTTCCTTCTGAGCTAGTGGTTCTGAAACTAACATATATTGCAATTATCAAGCAAACATGATAGCATCCCAGTCCTTGTCCCTGAAGTCTACATATTCTTATTTACTTGACTGGGTTGAAATTCAGGCATACGCCTTTTCTAGAACCTGTAAAATGATTCACATCTGCTTCCAGCTTCAACAAACTTTGATTTAAAGAGTTTGCTGATGTGCAAAAGAACACTGTAGAATGATCTGAAGTCTGGGTCTTTCAAATGAGGAAGATGAGGGTGGCGATGATGACAAAGAGGCTGACATCAACCATAAGAAGAGTTATTGTTTATGTGAGTACTTAATGCTTGGCAGGCACTGTGCTAAGTTACTTATCTCTAGAGTCTCAGCTTCTTCATCTGCAAACGTGGAAAGCATTGACCATGGGACTGGATGATGGGTGCCAGGATGGTTAGATAGAAAGACAAGTCTCAGTGTTCTTCAGCATCGTGGGATGAAGGCAGCGCGTACACTTTATGAAGATCTGGAAGAGAAGAGTTTAAAGGTAATTACTCTGATTTGATCAGTGCATGCTATACTCATGTGTTGAAATACCACACTGGACATTAGTATGCACAATCAATACATGTTAATTTTAATAAGTTATAAAAAAGAAAATAGCATCAGCCTAACCGAGGTCTAAGTGATTTACACGGGTGAGATGCTCAGGGCAACCGTGGAACCTGCTAAGTGTTTGTTTTTCACCCTTTCTTGTTCTGACTGTTCCTGAGCTCTTTCAGGAGACTTGAGATAACACAAAGCAGGGAGCCCCGCCCCCCCAGCTGCACTAGCTTGCCAGAGTTGCTGGAAATGCTGAGTGGACTCAGAAGCGCCTGCAAAGGACATTGTGCAGTGACCACAAGCCTGACGGTCTGCCCAGGGAGCCATTGCGCAGGTCTGGGCTGGGGTGAGGTTGACCGTGTGGTACCCACGTCTCCTGTTAAAAGGTTCGGAGCTGCAGTTTAAGCCAAGAGTGGTGACTCTGAGCTATTTTTACCTCCCTGTGACAGAGCTGGATCTGTTCCTGACAGTCTCTGTTAGACACGGCTGTGGTTTGCAGGTCTCATCTACTTCTTGTCACCGATGCCTGAGCTCTGTGGACAGTGATTCCTGGAATTCTCTTACCACGGAGGCAGAGACTCTAGCCATGTCTGGCAGTCTGGCCTGTGGCTAAAGTAGATGCAGTCCTTTGTGGACAGGACTTCTGGCCTTACCTGCATAATCCGTAATCTGATTCTTCTGGGATGCCAGCATCCTCCCCTCTCGTTGCCCCAAAGAGGCAAGCAGGAAGGACATCTCTGTTCTGTTCTGTCATTAGCAGAGGAAGCTCTCTGTTCTGTTCTGTCATTAGCAGAGAAACCAAGGCCGAGTACAGAGCCTTCTCCGCATAGTAATGGTATATACTTTGACTATAGTTGAGAAATCCCAAACCTTCTGAAAATGACAACCCAATGAGCATTCTCTTGAACCAATTCATCACTTCCTTTTCTGCCAGAAGTTGAGACTAGGAATTGATAATAAAGGCAAAAGAGTTCTGTAGCGATAGCTTCAAAGGGGCTAAGTTCAAAATGCAAATGCTCTGCAATATGAAATCAGAAGCATAAAGAACACCCTCAACACCCTGGTTTTGCCATGATTTCACTGTCAGATAAACAAACTTACCTCAACTTTAGGTTTCTTTGTGATATGGGTGTATCAGTCAGCACAGGCTTGTGCCACAGTAGCAAGCAACCCCCAAATCCCAGTGTCTTATAGCATCAAAAGTTTATAACCAGTTCAGTCTTCAGTCTATCCTGCTATGCCAGGCTTTGCTATGCCTTGTCTTCATTATAAGACCCAGAAGGACAAAACAGTTAGTTTCTAACTGGCAATGGGTAGGGGAGAGTGGAAATAAATGAAGGCACACTGGTTCTTCCACCTTCCTTAGGTTCCACTCACTTTCATTGGCTAGAATGGATCACGTGACTACCTCTAACCCTATAGATTCAGAGAAGACAGAGCTCAGAGACAGAACACTTGGAGTATTTTGGTGAACCGCATTTTAGATGACCACCATGCATGTTCGTATGTCATCTTCCTCATGGAGTTACTGTGCTGATTACAGGAGACAATGCAGAACGCCCTTTACTTTACAGGTCACAGACGGTGGGAGATTGTTCGAGTCGCAGTCATCACACCATGCTAACTATCCCACAACTGCAGCATATCGCCATATAGAATTCTGCAGGTGCATGGCTCACCTAGTTTTGCTCCCTCTTGGCTGTAGATCTTTGGCTATGACTGCTGGACAGGGTCCATTACTCAGGTATGCACTTGTAACAAGAGGTCCTCATGAAGCGGAGACTTTGGAATGCTGTCCTTAGACTGAGTCCCTCATGTGATGGTTGACCAGTGTTCCCCACAGGCACAGACGACATAGATGACCCTGATGTGTGCTGACCTGTGTGAGCGCCTCACTGGGGTGAGGGTGAGGTTTCTTAGTTCAGTGATTTGAGATGGTTGGGGGTCCAGATTGTGCCTCTCTATATCCTTAATCCCTGTGGTCCAGAGATGTCTTCTACTTGGTATGAAGCCCCTACAGTAGGGAATCAATGTATTCTGAGGCAAGACCTGAGATAGTGTGGTTAGTTCCTGGCTTTGGCTGGGACTTTTCTTGCATGTGAAAAAGTCTTGTGGGATCAGGATGCATCGTACATAGGTGGATGTGCGTCCATACTTTCCGACCTTTGGCATTTGGGATCTTTGAGTACCTCTTTCTTCTGATGGGAAGAATCTCTGTTTAAAACTCAAACTCAAAGGAATCGCTGTTCTGAACATCCTGGGAGGGCCCAGACACGTGTCCCTGGCAATGGAAGCTCATTCAGGCACTCTGCACTCACCTGCAGACGCATGGCCACATATCGTGGCACTGATAACCTTGTGTCATTGCACTGATAATCTCGTGTGACAGGTAGCATCGTCACCTTTACAGCTGAGAAGCCTGTGGCTCGGGTAGCTTATCTGTCTTGCCAGAGCTCTGATCAGGTAGCAAGTGGCTGGATCTACATGCAATCTTCAGATTCCCAGCCATGACCCCCTCTCCTCCTCAGCCCTCCTTCACAGGGCTGTTTGTCTATCTTTGATGATGAACGGGAGTTCTGATTCTCAGAGCTTCCGAACTAAGGAGGACATCAGAGGTGATGTGGTGCCGCAGTCTATGAGCGTCACAGATGGGAGTGATGAGCCCGCGGGCCACTAGTGCCCCAAGTCTCCCTCTTACTCAGAGTGTCCAGGATATCATTGACTATGTTGTGTCCACTCCCCGCCACTCCCTGACACCTCATGCTCATTTTGTAGCATCAGCCTTTAGAGATCCTCTAACTATCTTTCCTTTTGCCGGTTAGATTTAATGTCTACTGCATGTAATTTCATGGCCCCTGTAGCCTTCTGATAGTAGAATGTGCTGGTGAATTATAAATGCAAGTTCACTTATCAGTATCAATGAGTCCCCTCCTCTCTCCTCTCCCCAGCACCAGGGCAGGGGGCAGAAATAGTTTGTTTGGCTGCTGTTCTACACTGAGAGCGTGCACTTACAGGCACCCAGAAAATGTGCATGGGAAATGGGAAAGGAAGGAAGGATATGAAAGGAAGAAAGGAAAGGGAAGTGAGTGGAAGGGGAGAGAGGGAAGAAAATGAAGGAAGAAAGGAAGGAAAGGAAGAGACAGGAAGGAAGATAGGAAAGAAAAGGAAAGGGAAGGGAAGGAAGGGAAGAAAAGAAGGAAAGAAAGAAGGAAATGAAGAGAAGGAACGAAAATAAAAAAGGAATGAAAGGAAGGAAGGAAGGAAAGAAAAGGAAAGGAAGGAAGGAAGGAAAAGAGAAAAGAAGGAAAATCCTTCTAATGTGGTTCTTCACGTGGTTCACTCTTGCATGGTGGGGACCTTCAGTGGGGGCTTCTCCTTTGCTGGGGTCTCCCAATCCTTTGGCTGTTTTTCTTGGGTCTGTCCCTGGCCTTCTGAGGTGTTCTACCTCTTGCAAACAGCCCCCTCAGAAGAGGAAAAGGCGAGGGGGAGAGAAAGAGATTTTGAGGGGGAGAGAAGAGAGGAGGCTGCGCTGCTTTGAGGCAGGGGAAGAGCACTTAAAAAATGTCACTTAGAATCCCTGAAAGAATAAGCTGTAAAAACAACCACACATTCTCTGCTGGGTGACGCAAGTCAAGGAGAAAGAAGCGATTAGTCACTCCTTCCGAGTGGGAGGCGGGTGGTGGGAGAGGGAGGCAGAACTGGAGAATGGTAAAGGGCTGGGGGAGCTGGTGGGAGCCTCCCTCACAAGCTGGGGCATCATTTACTCCAAGGCAGCCTCTGTCGCCCTTTTATTTTTACTTTTTTGGCTTTCATTCCCCCCCCCCGCCCCTTGTTTGTCAGAGCCACTCTTTGCTTCTCTTTCTCTCCCATGAGGTGGCATCTTCTGTCTTTGCCAGGACAGTCAGGCTTTTAGGTCTAGAGGAGAGCAGAAGAGCCCAGGGTATCTGCAGCCCCTAAGAGAGGGAGGAGGCCAGGGGACCAGGGGGTGACGATAGTTTAAAGAGGGCGATTGTTAACTCCAGAGAGAATCTGTTGTTTCCATCTGTAATTTCTACTTCCTGCTCACTTCTGGACCCAGAGGAATGTCTACTGCATTCGGGACTTTGAGGGGGTGTGATTCAGTCACAACTTCAATTATCAAGCTTTTTTTCCATGTATGTGTGTGTGTTCTCCATGTGGGTTTGTGTACTCACAGTGTGTGTGTGTGTGTGTGTGTGTGTGTGTGTGTGTGTGTGTGTGTACAAGAAGGTGTTTGAATGTGCGTGCCTGTTGCAGTCCAAAGGTGACATCAGCATCATCCTGGATTGCTCTTCCTCTTTACTGTTTTGCTCTTAGGATTCCCATGCTCCGCCTTCCAGGACCAGAATTACAGGTCATCACCATATCCGCCCAGCATCCTTACACGGACTCTTTTGCTTTCCATTTCCCCATCCCTCAAGCATTTACTAAGCACTGACCAATGTGCCAGGCCTTGCTCTCATGGGCTCACAGCTTAGGTAAATCAAGAGGCAAAGGGGGGGCTGAGAAGTGGGGAAAGTGGGGTGGCTGTTCTTTTTCCCCATTCGAGACATCACTCTGGGGCTCTCCATGCATCTGAAAGTAAGACTGAATGGTCCCTGCATTTGATACTTGTCTCGTGACTATGACAAAATGCCTGATAAAAGGCAACTTAAGGGAAGAAGGGTTTATTACGAATCAGTTTATAGGCTTAACTATCATGCCAGGGAAGACGTGGTGGCCAGAGGGTGAGGTAGCTGGTCGTATTATGTCTGCAGTCAGGAAGCAGAGAGCGGTGAATTCAGTGCCTTGCTTGCTTTCTCCTTTTTATTCGCTCCAGAGCTTCAACCTATGACGGAGCCAACTACATTTAGGCTGGGTCTTTCCATCTCAGTTTATCTGATCAAGAGAACCCTTCACAGACATGCCTGGAACTTGTCTCCTAGGTGATTCTAGATCAAGCTGACAATCCACATTAACCATTGCAACCATACTTTCCCAGCCCCTTTGCCTTCATGGATATGATGGAAAGCCATGGTGATGAGGAAGTTTGGGTATTCTGGAAACTTCCATGCTGTGAAGTCACTGAGCTTTCTGGCATGAGAGAAAAATGCAGGTAAGAGGAGTCTGAGGTTGGAGTCGGGGCTGCAGCCACCCTGAGGCACAAGCAGCACTATTCAGACCAGCAGAATCTGCTTCCCCAGGGAACGTATCAGAACACATTCATAGGCTCCATGCAGACCCTGCGCGAGTCACACTCTCAGAGGGTGGGGCCTGGAAATCCGTGTTTTTGACAAGACTTCCAGATGGGTTCATTATGCCTGGAACTTTGAGACACATTGTCTTGACAACCCAAATCCCAGCTGCATCTTGTGGGAAGACCTCTTCCTTGGTTTTTTTGCAGAAGTTCAAAGGCTTTCTTCATTGCAGTGGTTCTGCCTGGAGGGGATTTGCAATTCATAATTCTTGTTATCTGTATAATGCTCTGGGCCTTTGTCTTCTTCTGGTTACCATCCAGATTGAGGGCCCAGGCTCTTCTTGACCCACAGTTTTCGCACCATCATACCGCAGTAGAGCTGATGTGAAGTGGTTGTGCATAATAGATGGGCCCTGGGAACTGGGGGCACATTGAGCATCACAGTACCGCAAGCAGACTACGATCATGAAATAGTTCTGTTCCCACCCCCACCCTCACCCCCATCATTCCTGACAACCCACATCCCTAGTGTGTTTCTAGCTTTTGTACCTCCCCCATCCTTCCTTTCTCATCTCTATATTTTCCCATGCACTTAATTTGTCAAGGACTTGAACTCTTTCCTGTGACCTTTGTGTTGTGTGTGTGTGTGTGTGTGTGTGTGTGTGTGTGTGTGTGTGTACTTAGCAATTAAAGGTTGAGCTTTGGGCACATTTGTGAGGAATTAGTAAAGGAAAACCCTTAAGCAAGCTTGCAGATCGTCTATTTGATACAGGAAGACCAGCCCGTAGCGGGTTGGTCCATTCCTTGGGCAGGTAGGTGGGTAAGAGGGAGGAAGCGGTTCAGCAACTTGGCATTCTTCAGCAACTTTGGACATACTTGCAGTCTAGTTCCTCTCTCAGCATTTCAGTGGGTGTGGTGTGACCAGCTCCCTTGGCTCCTAGTGTGGTATGAATTCTCCTGCCAAGATGGACTATGTGCTGTAAGGAAGAAATAAGTGGTCATGAATTTATCAGCAACATGCAGGCAAATAACAACAGTCTCTTTCTCACTCTGTCTTCCTGGACCTTCACTATACCTAGCCCTGAAACTCTGCCTGGTAAGATAATAATTTTTTTTATCACATTAACAACTGGGCCTTTTCTCTGCTACTGAAGGAGTCCTGCAGCCTTGGCCCGCAAGAAGAGTATTTTACTCCTTCAAGTACTTGGTGTCCTGCGGCCTGTGCTCCTTATAACTGGGAAACTGCCCTTTGGCCTCATCTCTGACTTGGCTCTCAGGTGGGCACTTCATTCTATCTTATAGAGTCCCTGACAATCTTGTGGTCTTTGATCATTGCCTTTCTCCCAAAGATCTCTGTTTGTTTCTGTAAATTCTTGTCTTTCTTTTTTAGCATCCTCTGATTTCGATTACCATCATCCCCTCACCCCTTCCCTTCAGCAGCATGCACACTATGCTGGAAGAACGAATGTGACTTCTTAGTCTCCTTAGGTTCATGCCCGTTATACCTGTTTCCTATACGATGCATTAGACTGGTGGTATTTAAATGGTCAGGGTAGAGGTGCAGGCAAACCTGGCCCCTGCTACCAGGCATGACTTGAGTGAGGCTCCTCCCCCTAGGGGAAGTAGACCAGGGGCTTCATTAATGACGAGACCCTGCCTTCCACAAATATTCTTGACTTGATCACAAAGCAGAAAATCATTAAACTGTGGATGGATGGATAAGGGGATGCTAAGTCTTTTTGCATCTCCACCTTTGTGGCCTGGCTATCAGCAGCAAGAGTGCCAGCCTTGCTCATTGGTTCTGATGTTGGGGCCTCTCTGGGATCCTTTTGTTTTGACCATTCCTTTGAGTTTGCTTTCAAATAATATGGGCACATCCTCATTTTTTGCCATTTCTTTGCCAGAACTAGACCCAAATCTGAACCCAAATGATAAGAACTTTGTAAGTAAAATGACACTCAGAGAAGGTCACCGCGGTGCTCATGCAGAAAAGCCAGGAGCAGGTTTTTGAGTACAATGAGGACAGAGTGATACAACAAGGACAGAGTGATGTGAGCTAATTTTTCTTTAAAAAAACAAAACTAGGTATAATGTTGTATACCTGCAATCCAAGCTATCTTAGAGGCTGAGGCAGGAGGATTGCTTTAGTCCAGAACTGACAGTGGCCTAAAGGTAGACTACGGAGCACTGTACTGAACTGATGTTCTCACTAAGTTTTGCATCAATATAGTGGTCTCCCAGAAGTAGAGACCAAAAGTTTGTCTGGGAGGGACGAACCTTCCCAGAGGAAGGAGAGTCGCAGTCCTTGTCCTGGTCTCTCCTGGTCTAAAGAGCCTATGACCTTTGGCAGAAATCAATAATCCTTTCCTCACCCAGGATTTTCCAGTTATGAAGACCAAAAGGGCTTCCATATTTGTATTCTCCTTTTCCAGTTAGTTAAAGACATTGGAGCCTTGAAGGTTCAGACATGTGGCAAAGTTTGTGTTAGACAGACCTGTCCTCTGAGACAGATGACAGCCAGTGGGTGTCCTAATCACTTTTCCAGGGCACAAAGCCCAGCAGACAAGACAGGGAAGTCAACTGGGAATGTCACCTTGCTTGTCCTAGTGAGTACCAGGAAAGCCACCATCAGTGCAGGAACTTAATTAGCACTGATCTTATGTCCTTAAGGATTTGCCCAGGAGGCTGGGAAAAGGGAGTCTAGAAGGTCACTGATTCCAAGGAACCAGATTCCCCTGTCCAGAGACCACCTGTCTAGCAACTGCAGGTGAGATGCTTTCCCTTTGGATCAGAATCTTGGGCCAACAGAACAGTATGTGACGTCCTGTTCGGAGGCCTCTGGGTTAATGTCATAGGCAGGAAAGGACAGCAGATGTCTCCTTCACATGACAGAAAAGCTAGATTGGGAAAACTTGGGGACCTGAGGCTGTCATATGTCGCTCAGCTGCAGAGCCCAGTAGAGAGGGACACAGATAAAAGAAGGGTGACTTGAGAGAAATGTTAGAGATCCAACCCAATGGGTGTACATTGCCCTCTGTTTCACCTCTGGCTGGGAGACACGATGGAGTCTCTTCAGCTCTAGGAGTCACCAGCTTCTGCGTGTGCAAAGTGGTTAATGGTATCAGTTTTGTGTTCTAGCTATGAGGACTCAGAAGGCAAGAGGTGTGCCGTGAAGGGGCATACCACAGGCCTGTTAAAGGGTAGTGTGATATGGGGAAAAAAGTCCTGGATCTGGGCCCATTCAGCCATAGGTCCAAATTTCCACTTCCATATTGTCTTTCTTAACAAAGTGACCTTGGGTAAATTGTTCAGTGTGAGTTTCAGTTTTCTCATTAAAACAGCTGAACGAGCACGCATATGTATCAGTTTCCTTTTGCTGCTGTGATAGACAGCCACAAATTCAGTGATTTAAAACAGCGCAAAGTTATTATCTTACAGTTCTGCAGCTCCCAAGTCTGAAACGGGTCTCACTAGACTCCAGTCGCACCTTGGCAGGACTGTGTTCCTTCCTGGAGCCTCTAGGGGAAGAACGTCTTTCCTTGCTTTCTCCATCATTCCTGGGCTTACAGCCCTGTCCATCATCAAAGCCAGCGACGGCTGATCAGGTTTTCCTTACATATCCTGACTCTCTTTTCCCTCTCTAAAATGCCCTGTGATTGCACAGTACCTGCCCAGATAACCTAGGATAAGTTTGCTAAAGTTGCCTGGGTTGCGGACTTCATTCTTTTTTTTTTTTTATCATATTACAAAACATAGTCACGGGTGCCAAAGATAAGGTTGTGAATCTTTGTTCTGCCCCCCCCAGAGAATTGTTGGGAAGATTAATGAGACAATGTACATAACCTTAGCTGATGAAAAGTGCAGACACTCCTCATTTACTTTATCAGGTTGCATCCTGATAAACCCATCATAAATCAAAAATATGCTGATCACGCCCTAACTTAACAGATGTAGTAGCTCAGCCACACTGCACATTTTGGCATCTCAGTTGTTTCCCCTCGTGATTGTGGGCCTGACCAGGAGCTGTGACTAGTTGCTGCTGCTGCTGCCTTGATTGAGAGTCAATGTTTGACTGTATATTAGGTGTCTGGGAAAAGATACAACTTCAAAGTTTAAAGTATGGTATCTGATAAAAGTCCATGTCTTTGGTATTTTTGTAAGGCAGAAACAGTATACCTTAAAACATCATAACTTGGAGGCTGTCTGTAAACCAAATTATGACTGCCACCATCACGGTGATGGCTACTTGACTGGACTTCTAAAAGACGCACTTCTGGGTGTGTCTGTGAGAGCATTTCCAGAAAAGTTTATGAGGAGGAAAATTCAATCTGAATTGGGGTGGCAAACCCTCTGGGTGGGAGTCTTTGGTTGATGCACCTGCTGTCACACTCTCTCTATCATGATACTGTGAGCCAAAATAAACCTTTCCATTGTTAAGGGGCCCTTGTCAAACATTTTGTCACAACAATGGGGAAAGTAGCTGATATCATTGTCACCATTATTATCATCGTTGTATCATCATTCTATCACTATCTTATTTCCCACCCACTCCTTTGCTCTGCAGTGAGATACGGGGAGCAGGGGAAGGGTTCTCCAAGAATGGGAGCTTCATGGAGACCACCAGGTTGTCTCAAAGCAAGAAGGGACCAGTTTGTCTGTCCCCCCTTGTCTTGCTCTTCACATCTGTGCGTCTGTGGAGAGATGCTCCCAAAGCATGGGAGGACAGTTTTGAGGACACATTCCCTAGGGGCACATGGGGTCAATCCAACTTTAGTTAAAGATGGCTTCTTATGCAAACGTCTGATAATAATGGAGCAGTGTATTTATCAGGTGAGCTGTGTCTCTGAGATGCTCAGCACTGCTGTGAAGCCGAGGGAAGGGCACTGTGGACGGCAGAACGCCGGATGGAGCGAGGCGAATGCTCTTTTGGGAGAATAAATGGGACTTAGTTTTCCAGGACTTTCAAGGCATAGGACTGGAATGGAAAGAGACCTAAAGTTGTCTAAAAGCTGGAGCTGGCTGGGTCTGTTCACCCAGTCACAAGAGCAGAAGGCAGAGCTCTCAACATTGTCCCCTGGGATGGGGGTGGGGGAGAAGAGGAAGCAGCGTCAGCCAGAGAGAACCTCTAGGACCCTTCTCCCTCCGTTCCTGCTCTTCCCTTGCTCCTAGATGAGGGAAGCAGTGAAGGAAGGGGCAGAAGGTGGGGCAACAGGCACTGGCAACCTCAGGTGTTCTTTCCTCCAGAGCAGTGCTCAGGCACGGGGCAAGGAGAAGCATCACCTACAAGGAGACTCGTGATTTTCACTGCACACAAAGCAACAAGGTTTGTAAATAACCAGATAAATATCTTTGTACTTTGGTTATTATGTCATGAACACAGATGGTTCAGTGTTGAAAAGAAAATGAAGGGGCCGGGGAGATGGCTTAGTAGTTGAAACGTTTACCAACCAAGCAAAAGGGCTGGAATTTGGTGCGGTGGACTGCCTGTAATTTCAGTCCTGGAAGGGGAAGCCTGAGAATACCTAAAGCAAGCTGACTAGTCAGGTTAAATGTGCAGCTCTGGGCTTCTTTACATTTATTTGTTTGTTTGTTTATTTGCTTCTTATGTGTGAGAGACAGAGATATTGAGGGTGGCACTGTGTATACCTGTGGAGGTTCAAGGGTGACTTTGGGAATCACTCTGGATCGCTTTTGCCTTTTTCACTCTGGGTTTTCCCAGGCTGCGCCTCCCAGGGCCAGAAGTGCAGGCTGCTGCCATTTCTCCTCAGTCTTTTTATGTGGGATCTGGGCATTTGAACTTGGGTCCTTCCGCTTGCAAGGTGTGGGTTTTAATTCTTGAGCCATCTCTCCAGCACTCAGGGTGTAAGTAGAGGTCCAGCCTCAAGAGAATAAGGTGGAAGAGTAGTTAAGAATAATTCCTGATATCAACCTTGAGCTTCCACATGCACATACAGTCACACACTCTGAACTTGCACCCACATGCAACCACATGCATGTAGAAATGAACACAAGTATATACACACAAGTATATATATCCATATAAAAATATAAAAAGATGAATAGTATTGTTGTCTGTAGACTGGGATGGTTTGTCCAAAGCTGGTTACAATAATCGCTGAATACAGCATTCTAATAATATTCAGCTCCTGACATTGAAGTTCCTTCACGGTGCACTGAGGTTTTTACTAATTCACATTTGGCATAACTGAAGTGAGGCCAAAGCTTACGTGACCTGCCAAGGTCACCCACCAAATGATGAATAGATATTTGATCTTGGGTGGTTTGGCACTGAGTCTGAGCTTGAGCCACAGAGCTCAGGAGGAAAAACTGAGGAAGTCACGTGATGAGTGACTTCCCCTGGCTGACCTCAGTGGTGTCCTTTCTTTGTCACTCCCTAGAATTTGGGTGTGTGTGAAGAAGATGAATGGGCTGAGTTTGTCAGAAGAGAGACTTGAAGGAGGAGGAGGAGAAGGAAGAGGAAGAGAGGGAGGAAGAGGAAGTGGAGGAGGAAAAGAGAAAGAGAAGGAGGAAGAGGAAGAGGAGAAGGAGGAGGAGGAGCAGCAGCAGGAAGAGGAGCAGGAGGTATATTCTGCCCTTTGCAGGATTTGGTTTGCCTGTTTGCTGGGAGCCTGTGCATCATCTCACTGGGACACTCTGTCATATGGTAGGGAATTCTGGAGGGACCCTGATTAAAGGGGGTGCGTTATCCAGCACCTGTGTGGGAAACACGTCATGCAGAAAGGAGACCAGCCTGTGTGCCATGGGCACAGGGGCCTCCCCCCGCTGGAAAACACACAGACATACAGACACACAGACACAGACGCACAGACACAGACACAGACACACAGACACACACACGGTGCCACCCTGGTCAGGGCCTCCTCAGAGGCTGCTCCTGGACCTATGAGTGTGGAGGAGTGATGTAAAGACACAGAACACTGGAGATGAGTCACCACTGCAGAGATGACGGGGACTGTGCCAGCATCACCTGCAGGGAGTCAGGGCCAAGGTGATGGAGAGGCGGGGTCTTTACCAGCACTTTCCTTTGTAGTCAACTTGGATGATGCTTCTGTTGATTTCTGCCTGGTTCTCGAGGGGTCCCATGAGTTCTTCTAACCTCCTTCCAAACATCCCTTTCCTATAGGAGATAGGCTACTAGAGTTGGTTTTTTATTGTGTGAAGACAAGAGCCTATTGGGTACAACTGTTCTCCACAGAACTTCAGGGACACGTGCAATCTGACCACTCTCATCCTCCAATTCCACCTAGAGTTCCCAGAGTCCTTTGGAGTATGGCCTAGGGCATAGACTGCCCTGCCTCTTCTTTTATGGAAGCTGTTTGTCATGCCTAGGAATGCCTGGTGTCCTGAGTTGCATAGGACATCCATGGTTAGCCTCTTGAGACCTACTCTGGGCCATTGAGTGGGGGAAGAGGCCTTTAACCAAAAGGGCCAGCTTTGGCTTTAGTAACTCTGGCTTGGAATCCATCCTCTGCCATCACTGACTCGTTAAAATGGATGGACCTTTTGACCTTCCTTGGCCTCATCGCCCTCCTTTGTACAGTGTGGGCAGTGACAGCACCTCCCTCAAAGGGCTGGAGGTAGGAAAACTGAACAGCTCTCCTCAGTGTTCTCAGCTACTGACTGGAGACTGACTGCTAACGCTATGTAAGATTCTGCTCACACCAGGACACGGGCTTTCCATCCCAGCTCTTTGTCTAACTTAGAGTCCTCCATAAACCCAGCCTTTTGCCATCTCTGAGGCACGGGAAGAGAAGACTGGGTTCTGTTCTCATCCATTTTGTGCTGCTCCCACAGAAGAGGCAGATCGAGCTCATGATTCTGGTGACTGGAAAGTGCCAGCCATGGGTTGCATCTCAGCATGTAGAAAAGTGGCGAGAGAAGCAGCATATATGGAAGAGGCGTGTGGACAAGCACGCAAGCCAGGTGCAGAAGGCTAGGCTCACTTTCAGAGCGCTGACTCTTGTGGGAACAGCCCATTCTTATGAGGACTGCGTCAGTCCCATCCAAGGGTGTTTCCCCCTCCTCTACCTCTTAAAAGCTTCGCTACCTTAGCATTATTCTCTGGGGACCATGCCTCAAGGGCATGCAGTTTTGAGGGACACCCCCATCTGGTATTCAAGCCACAGTGAATTTATTGAATCCTTTGCGCTTTCCATAGACTAGGGCCCTGGCACAAAAACCAAGGAGTTCTGGAGATCTGGCACAAAGCAACCAAATATGCAAGAGCCAGCACTAGATAGTAGACATGCTTACTGATGAATGACACCTTGTATCATGATATACATCCTGGCCTCTTCAACCACTCTGCTTTTTTAGGTCAGACCCACTGACAGTATTTGAGTATCTTTTTTGTTGTTTATTTCATTTTGTTTTTGTTTAGTTGCGAGACAAGGAAGGACTTGCTGTATTGCTCAGGCTGACCTTGAACTCTTGATCCTCCACCTCTGCCAGGTGCTGAGATGAACAGATGGTTCCAAGATCACTTTGGTTGAATGTTTGACATTCTACCTGCACAGGAAGTTTCTCAAGAGTCTAGGAGGAACTCAAACTACTTTCAGGAACTCCTTTTTTTTTTTTTTTTTTTTTTTTTTTTTTTTTAAATAGGGAGCCGATCCCATGTACCAGAGCACAGTTGGGGGTGGGGGGCAGATACTGGACTGGAGAAGGGATTCTTTGTCACCACACTATTGGGAGCATCCTAGGACCTGCATGCATCGCGTCTCCACCCCCCCTCCTTCTCCCTTACGTTGTCCTGAGCACTCAGTTTAGGTTCCTGCCCTTCTCCCCCCTTCGTAGTTCTGAAGATGTACCCCTGTGATGCTCGCCTGGTTTATCTCACCACAAGACTCTTGGGGTGAGGCGCAACATGGAAAGCAGTCGTGCTTTCTGGAACACATTCAGCTGACTGCTAACTTGAGGTCTATAACTCATTTGTTGGAATAGATTTCTTTCCTGAGTTTGCCATGCGGGCCAGATACTTCTGAGAGGTGGAGGAACCAGTCAAATCCACAGTAGCAACCCCAAAGTCCAACCAAAGGAAGAATGAAAGCATGGGCAAGAGAGAGGAAGAAAATATCACTTCTTTGAGTGGCTTTGGGAGCAGAGAGCAGCATGTACCCCAGTCTCCCGTGGGTGCTTATCTTACAGAAGTGGACATAGGCTCAGGGGCTCTGAAGCCATCAAAGAGCATGCCTGCCTGCCTCTGTCATTATGAGAATCTTTCACTCACAACACAGCCAAGTTCCTGGAAGTGAATTGGAAGTTTGGAGAAAATCCACAGTACAAAGAAAAAGGTTGTTTCTCTTCCCTCAGAAACTCATTCCTCTGTGAACAAATGTTTGTTTTCCATTCTTCCCCATTCTCTCCTTCCCCCCAATTCACCCTTCTATTTGTCGCTTTTATGACAGTGTCAGGATTACCGGATCTGCCGCATTATCCTTTCCTCTGCAGGCTTGTTGCTTGTTATGGCAGGAGGGGGTCAGGCTATCCTAGAGTGTACCCCAGCTGCTTTTGGCTGCAGTGCTGGCTGCCTGGCGCCTCTGGCACTCCCTGGTCTGATAACGCCAGCCACATGGGGACACCTAGTGGCTCTTGGATGGACGACTGCCCACCAAGCAGCATGCCAGGCCTCAGGATGTCCTGCCCTGCTCTTGGCTGAAGCCATCTTGGTCCAGGTGGTGGGCAGGCAGGTTGGGAACGTCTGTGGTAGACTGGGCACACTGAGAGGTAACCCACAGAGTTAATTTTCTTCACTCCTCCAATATTCTATCTAGGCTAGGAACTATTTTTTTCTTATTTCCACTCATACAAACCACCTTGTGCCCCCCTCCCCTCTTCCCTCCCTCCCCATCCCAGTGCCTCCCCCTCTCATCCCCGGAGCATCCTTTGATGTGCATGCCCGACTCTTCTCTGGGTCCTCCTCTCCAATGAGGTGCAAGGACCCAGTGGCATTGCACCCTTTCCTATGTTCCCCTTAAGCATGGGAACACTACTGTGGCTGTCAATCCCTTGCTTCCAAGGATCTTGGTGCCTTTAGCAAATGCTAGACTTTGTGGGGTCAATAGTGTGTTGGACATTGCGCAGGGCATGCAAAGTCCAATTATGATTGCTTCGGCCCTAGGCTAGGAACTAATTTATAACAAGTGCAACCATCTCCTGAAAGGTCTGAAGGAACCCTGCTATGATGGAATGAACATAGAAAAGAGGCCAATAATGTCCAAAAGTGCAGCTTGAAATAGAAGAGAGACGTGGTCAGCAAGCCCCATCCTCTGCTTGAAAGGAGATGGAGGAAAAATACCTCCCCCTACCCCCATTCAGATCTAAAGCACTCATCTATCTCCCTGCATAACCCCCCTTTATCTGCTTCTTACTTGGTGCTAATTTTCAGCAATTAAAGCTTGCTGTCAGCATCAAAGATGCCTGGTGGTGTTTGATCAAAGATTTAGGACTTAAACAAAACAAATGACTTCTCACTGTATTTCAAGATTCGGAGACACCACGGTTTCCTTGGCAAACACTCCTGCTGTGCTGTGTCTTCAGGAACATTCTTGGTCTCCGCACCTGGGAAGTGGGGGGTGTGCAGGTGAATTTCAGGGAGTAACATCTAAGCTGGAGAGAGAGAGAGAGAGAGAGAGAGAGAGAGAGAGAGAGAGAGAGAGAGAGAGAGAGAGAGATCTGAGATTCCATAACATGGAGAGGGAGACTTTCAGGAATTGTCCAGCAGACTCTCCTTCCATCACGTGGACTTCCAGGGACCAGGTTCCAGGTTTGCAAGCAGACATCTCACCTGCTGAGAAATCTCTCTGGCCTGGGACTTTTGTTTTGAATGTTGAGTGTCATCTGTCATTCACTCAGTACTGCCATGTGCATAGAATGTCTGGGAACATTAGGATTTGGGTGTTGGACACCCCCTCCAAAAAAAAATCTCTGACACACCTGCTCTGTTATGGTCAGTCAACACCCATATTGGTAGGGTCAGGGGCTTGAGAGTCAGAAGTGTTTTTAAAGTACAGTTCTGAATTTCCTGGTTAAGTTCCTTAATCTAACTGCACTCCGAGGATCTCCCAGGAAGTCAGGTATCAAGTAGGAAGAGCAGAGTTATTCTGAATCTTGGTTCTATACTACTCACTTGTTGCTTCTCACTTTAGGCAAGGATCTTGATTTCCACCTTTGAAAACAGCATGAACACACTTCACAGAGTTGTTTTAAAGATTAGATAAGAAGAAGAGGAAAAATTTTGACTGTAAACTTTACATATAGGAGGGGGCTGAGAACATCACCTTAGAGCACTTCATTTGGCATGAAGTAAAGTTTTAAATGCTAATTGCTCTCACCAATTATAAATGGTCATGACCTTCCTGTAAGCCTAGTCATTCATGACTCATTTGGGTTTAGACATCATGCCTTTCCTCCAGCATAGTCATTCAGAGTTCTGTGGCTGGTTCCCGAATGCCTTGACTTGCTTTTCTCCCTCTGTCACGGCTAGCTATTGGTCTCCATACTCACCCTCCCTAACAGTTTTAAACGTGGCCGCCGATTCCTCTGACATTCCTAGCATCAGGAGTATCCTTTCTCTTGAACCTGGATGGGCCTGGGATTTCTATGATCAGTTCATGACCGTGGAAGTGATGCTAGGTGACATAGCAGATCCTTGGAGGCTTTTCTTTGTTTTTCTTAGAATACTCTTTGGCTACATCACACGGATAATCATATTGTAAGGAAGCCCATGAGGAACATGCATGTGTCCTTGAGGCAAATTCTAGCTATACTTAGCTGCTACCATCCCCAGCCATTGGGCACATTTTAGTCAAGGCTCCCGACATCGTGAGTTCTGAGGAGAGATGTGCACTGTGTGTGTGCTGAGTTTTTGAACCACAGAATTACAAGCATAATAAAATGGCTCTTTGGATGTGCTGTGCTGTAATGGATAACAGAACACTCTCCCTGACGGGGCATGGCGTCCTCATTGCTTCACTGTGCTCTACTAATATCCATTCTCCACACAACAGTCACGAGAATCTTTTGAAAATGTAAGTCAGGTAACATCATTCTGCCTGTGAAAATCCTTCAAGTGTCTTACCCGCTCACATGAGTATTAGAAACCCAGTCCACAGGACCCCAAACCTTTGCAGGAAGCCGTGACCACCCTGTATGTTTTCAGCTCTGCCTTCCTGTGACTTCTGGCATAATGACATTTCCCTTTCTTTCTCTGAAATGTAGCCATACTTTAAAAACACTATCAAACGTTTCTCTGTGTTTGTTGCCGGAGGGGAGAGTTGCATCAACTTAATAGACCATGTTGCAAGAAGTCTTAAAACTATTTGTACGTAATATGATCATGTACTTAACTCAAGAGGCACTTGGAAATGAGACTATTTGGCAAGGTGGTCAGATATTAAATTTACAAACCCAACTGACTTTTGGGAAAAATAGTGGATTGAGCATTCTCAATTAAATCCACGCTGTCCTGAATACCAAAGGACAAGATGAAAGATTCTGCCAGCTGAGGTTTGTTTGACCTTTTTCATTCCTCCTTAATATCTTCAGTGTGACTTTTGACAAAAATATGCAGTTCAAAGTAGTTAGCTATGTACTTCTGATGCATAGGTGCTATATTATTAAAACTGATGGGCTTGGGAGATGGTTCTACAGATTAAAACACTTGTCATGCAAACAAAAGGACCAGAGTTTGGATCCCAAGATCCCATATAAAATGTCGGGTGCATATAGTGGTTCACTTATGATTCTAGCCCCAGAAGGTGGAGAGTGGGAATCCCAGAGTAAGCTGACTAGTCAGACTAACTATATTGGTGAGTTCTGGGTTTAATCATAGATGCAGTCTCAAAAGAAAAGGGTGGGAGGGTGATCAAGTTTGATTTGATATCAACCTGGGCCCTCCACATGCACATCCACCTTCACATGTAAGCATCCATACAAACATACATGCACCTCTCACACACAAATACATGGAGACAGAAAAAATAAATAAAATACTGCCAACATCAGAACTTTGTGGTCTCATCTCAACAGTTCATTTGCAAATTGTTTCTGGCATTTCTCAACAAGGGTACTTTGAGTGAATAAGAAATACATTTTAATTATTTAAAAATTTTCTTGCAGGTATATAGTGTATGTTGAGCATATTTCTTTCTATCCCATCCTCTCCCTCCCTTTTTTACTCTTCCCCTTCCTGCCAATCCTTCTGTTACCCTAGAGATTTTTTCTTCTATTTTCATTTAATATGTACATATATGATTTTAAGTGACTATATCAAATCTAGGAGCTACAAAAGCAAGAAAACATATTTATCTTTATGAGACTGGCTTAATTCATTTAATATGATTATCTATAGTTGCATGCATTTTCCTGCAAATGACATAACTTCATTCTTCATCTTGGCTAAAAATAATTCCATTATTTATATATACCATACTTTCCTTGTCTAGTCCTCTGTTTCTGGACACACACGTTGGTTAAGAGGCAATGGTCTAAGAAAGGAAACTAACTCCTGTTTGGAGCATGAGTGGAACATCTCGGGATTTTACCTCTTCTTTGAGAATTGAGCAGTTCCTAGAAAACCGTTATGTTCTGAGGAATGATCCACAGATGCTAGTGATATCTTGTTGGGAATAGCTTTAGAAAATGAATACAGACTGTGTGTGTGGCTGTGCAGACAGAATGGTAGTGAGAAGAGAAAAGGGTCTCTCTGTCAACACTCTAACCAGAGGTGTCTTGGAGTGGGGGTTACTGTACTTATCTAAAAGACCAAGAAACAAGATGAAGTCCCAACTATAGGAAATCGGTGAGGTAATGTCAAGTTTGTTCCTTTAGGTTCTGCAACAACAACCTATATTTCCTGAATTACTTAAAAAAGTATTTGTTTATTTATGTATATGTGTGTGTGTGTGTGTGTGTGTGTGTGTGTGTGTGTGTGTGTGTGTCTCAGAGGGCACTGTATGTCCCTGTGGAGGACCAAGGATGACTTTGGGAATCATCCTGGATTTCTTCTACCTCCTTTTGCTTTGCTCTGGGATCTCCCAGGCTCTGCCCACCGGGGCCAGAAGTGCAAGCTGCACTGTTTCAGCCTGGAGTTTTTAGGTGGGATCTGAAAGCAGTACCTTCTGCTTTCGAGGCAGAGACCTAACCCCTGAGCCATTTCTCCATCCCTTGAATTGCTTTTTAAAGAAATTTCTCTGCCTATGTGTTGACACTCTAAGGAAAAAAAAAAAGCAAGCGAAAGAATGTGAGTTTGAAAAAGGGACTAATGCAGACTTTTTTGTGGTGTTCTCATGTCAACAAGTCATTATTTTCTCTTCAGCTTGGAGCATTTTATTCTCAGTTATGGAGAATAGTCACTATAATAAGCCTCTGGGTATATAGAACTAGAAGAGAAGTTTCTATGCACACATGGAATCTTGCGGAGATGGAGCTAATTCCACATTCCAACTGACAAGAGTGTGGAAGATAATTAAACACAAAGTGTCAACATGACCAAGACACTTTTACAATTTTGTGTATTTAATTCAATTAAATTATATAAACAAAATCTTCAGGTGCCTAAAAACTAACTAACTCACAAATAACTAGCTAACCATAGCCAACTAACTATACACTGTCTTGAAACTCCACTCGAACTGCCACAAAATGTTTGTTTTTCCCTTAAATCTTCAAGGACAGGAACAATGAGAGCCGAGACATTTTGGAAGCTAGGAGGTTCTTGGTCAAATGGGTAGCTTACGGGTCTTAAAAAGAATTCTAACCAGCAGTGGAACAAAACCAGAACCAGTGAAATTTACACTGCAGAAGCCTCAAAAGCACCAGAAACTCTTGAAGCTGGACATCAATTGGAGGAATGGCCATGTTAGGTGGGAGAGCTGCTTAAGAAGTATCTAGGGATAAAGGGGGAATTTATTTAGCGCATGGTTCTAGAGGGGAGACATAGTCCATTGTGGCAGAAATGGCATGTCAGGCAGCAGAAGGAGGGGAGAGTTCCAGCAGCAGACTGCTAGAGAAGACTACTGTGGGAAACAGTGGAAGCTAACGAACCTCCAGGCCCATCTCTTGTGACTGCTTTCCTCCAGCAAGGATCTATCTCCTAAAGTTGTCAAGACTTCTCTCAACATCAGTTAAGGATTCAAACGCATGAGTCTGTGGGGGACAACTCACGTTCAACTCACATGTGTCACGACAGATAAAAAGTTACTGCTTAATGGGTGTGGCTTCTTTTTTGAGGTCGATGAAGCAGTTTGGAAACAGTTTCGATGGCTGCACATGTTATAAGTATAATCCACATCACTGACTCTTACGCTGATAATGGGTGAGGCAAAATAGTTTATGTTACATGTGTTTTTACCAAACAGAAAACATGAGTCAGCTAGACCTTTCCACCCATCCCTAGCCCCTTGCTTCGAGTAGGAAGCCTTTCAACCCTGAGTGGTAAAAGCTAGGGTTTATAGACAGGCCATCCCAAGCACAGCCAAAGTCAGGGTGCTATAGTGAAAGAGGGGGACAGAGTGACTGAATGTTTAAATTGCCATTCACCTTCTCCCCATTTTTTGTTCTTC
This sequence comes from Typhlomys cinereus, assembly GCA_023101885.1. Classification (NCBI taxonomy): domain Eukaryota; kingdom Metazoa; phylum Chordata; class Mammalia; order Rodentia; family Platacanthomyidae; genus Typhlomys; species Typhlomys cinereus. Next base: position 1,469,273 of record JALPQD010000145.1, read on the forward strand.
CTGAATCCCAGAACAGAAACCGTAGATGTGGGAGTCCTGCTCTCTTATATCTGTGAATGGTTCTCGGGAATCAAGCATGATCAAGCGCGCGTGTGTGTGTGTGTGTGTGTGTGTGTGTGTGTGTGTGTGTGTGTGTGTTTGTGTGTGTGGTTGGGAAGAGGAAAGAATTAGCACTTCATCTTCTTTGGTGGGAAGTTAACAGATAATTCAAACAAACCAAGAATCAAGAAATAGCAGTACAAGCATGGCATAGACGGCTCCTGAGGTAAATACCAAAAGTGACATCTGAAAGAGCTAAAGGCCTTTGGGGATGGCTAATGAGGTCGGGAGAAGGAGGCCTGGTGGAGCTTCATGTTTATCTTCGGAAAAGTCTTTGAACCAGATGACTATTTATATCATATGCACAGGTTGATAAAAATAAAAGCTCAAAATTCCAATACATCAGCAATAATTAACTAGAAATTATGATAAGGGGAAAAAAAGAAATAGCATCCTCAAGGGCAATAAAACCGACATAACCTGGATAGGATACGCGCCAGGTCTTTATGGAGAAAACAATAACATTTTACTGAAGGACAAAGATAAATCAGAACTGGCTCCTTCCTTAAGCAGTGTGTGTGGTAGAGGAAATGATAGGGGGACAATCTCAGGTCAGTGTGCAAGGAGCCTTTTGGTAAGAGGAGAGAGAGGGCCCAATTCAAGTTCAGGGAGTTGGAAGAGCTTGAGCAGGTGACGTGGATTTGAGTATATCAGGGGGGATAAAGAATTCAAGGGAGGATAGAGCCAGCGACCTGGGTGTGTCTGGAGAAATGGTGGAGCATCTGCCAAGAGGAGGTGTGTGTGTGGTGGTGGTGGAGGAAGCTGGGCAAGGAGGTGGGAGTCACATTGTTAAAAAACCTGAACCCAAAGGGGGGTGTTGGTACTCCTTTATATATTTTTTTAAATAAGCTTTTTTGAAACTTCATTATGTATTTATTTTGCATATGTGCATGTGTGCACGTGCATATGTGTGTGTGTGTGTGTGTGTGTGTGTGTGTGAGAGAGAGAGAGAGAGAGAGAGACAGAGAGAGAGAGAGAGAGGAGGGCACTCTGTGGAGGACCAAGGATGACTTTGGGAATCATCCTGGATTGCTTCAACCTCCTTTTTCCTTCACTCTGGGATTTCCCAAGCTCCACCCACCAGGGCTAGAAGTAGAGGCCTCTATCATTTCCACCTGGAGTTTTTATGTGCGGCCTGGAATCTGAACTCAGGACATTCTGCTTGTGAGGCAGAGTCTTAACCCCTGAGTCATCTCTCCAGCCTCTTTTATATTTTTGAGCCCAAACTGGTCCCTAACTCACTAAGTAGCCACAGATGACTTTTAACTCCTGATCCTCTATCTCTACTTTCCAAGCGCTGGGACTACAGGTATGGACTACCATGCTCCATTTCATGCAGTGCTGGGATCAAGCCGAAGGCGTGGTTCATGCTGGAGTCACATCCCAAGACCACTTGATGTAGCAGGAATGGAGGTCTTAGAAAGGTTTCAAATGAGACAGTGACATTTTACTCATAGAACGGCCATGTAAGGGACTTGCCAATATAAGACCTCAGCATGGATAGGTAGTGCCATTGGTTTGAAAATTCTTCATACAGGTTCCCTCCAAGGATACCGCCACCACTGTCACAACCACAGCCTGGTTGGCTGAAATGTGGAAATTTGTTTCTTACTGTTCCAGGGGCTGGGAAGTCCAACAGTACCAAAAGTCCTGTTGTCTGATTAGCTTTCTTTGGGAATTCTAGACGGCCATATTCTTATTATATCTTTCCAATGCAGGAAGCTTGGAGAAAAAGCCAGGACACCAATCCCATGATAAAGGTTCCATCTTCATAATCTAATCATTATCTCTGAGGACTCCATCTCCGAAAATATGAATTTGGGGAGGGAAGGCACAGACTTTCAGTCCCTATCCTTGATGACTCACTTCAGACTTTAATCATGATTCAGGGCAGTCAGAGAGTTAATGACCCGCCCGAGGAGGTGAGCTTCAGGGAGGATTCCCACCGCTGGGAGACACATACCCAGGCTGAAATCTGTGAAGGCAGAGCATTCTACCACTCAGAGCCTAAACCTGATTGTCGGGGGTGTGCTTAAACTGCGTGCTGAGCTTGATTTGTTCTGTAAAGGGACAAAGGTAAACAGTGTAGCTTCCGGGAAGAGTTTCTTGGAAGGACTTTCCCTCCCCCTTTTTTACTGCTGTCTCTGAAAACAGCTGTGATGGCTAGTGCTTAAGCAACATCATTGCTTCATAAGGTACACAGCAGCAGTGCTGGCAGAACTTACCTGGCTTGTTGAACATTCCGTGGAGAAGAGCTGTTGTATTTTTTTATTTCTGGATTGTTTTTCTCTCTGTTTCTATTGTGGAGAGAAATAAATTTCAACCTTTTAAAGTCGTCATTAATTTTGGACTTTTCTATTACTCATATCTAAAACATCTTAGAAAATACAGCTTTACAATGGGTAAATACGGAACTGAAATTTGACCTATTAAAACAAGACAGGGCTGTCTGCAGTGGAAGAGCTTGATTCAGGAGGTGCAGGGCGGCGTGGGCAGAACAGAAGCACTAGAGCCCACATCAGGCCCAAACAGTTCTATAGTGATGAGAAATGAAACAGTCACACCAGAACTTGCTAGACAGCCGAGAAGCTCCTCTCAAGAGCAGGTTACCGAAAATGTGTGATCAGAAAGCACAGCGGGGGTACTCATTGTGGGGAGGAAAGGGAAGCAGTAAGATGGGATCATGGGAGAAGGAGGGGAGACAAATAAATGAGAGCAAAGCATTGTGACACATGCAAAACATTATTTTGCATGTTAGTCTTAAAATTGTTTTTTTTAAAAAGGAAAGTAACAGGTTACGTTCTTTGTGAGCTTGTTTGTGAGTCCGGCAGGACCCAGGAGTATTTCCATTTAATCTGTCTGAGCGTCCTTTGAAATCTGAAAATCAGCAGATGCAGCTTCGTTGTACTAATAAATATCTCACACGTCCTCTTTTCTCCAGAGGAGATCACTTTAGGCAGGGGGTATGTCCCTCCTCTCCACCCCCATGTCCCTCAGTCACCACCATAGCTGTACAGTCACTTCCCATTCATTCCAACATGTGCACAATTGAAGGGGCGGGTACCTATGGTCCTCCCATGGTCATTATCCAAGAGCCGTCTTTGACCTCTCACCTACTTCGTGCCTGTCTTCTACTTCAGTCATTGCCCTCGGTTTTTTCTTTCACGGCCCTTTCCAACAATTATATTTCTGTATTTTCATTCTGTATTTTCCCGTCCTCTGTGGATCTTTCCAAAAGCTAGAGGTTCCTAAAGGGCTGAGTCGAACTCTGTTTCAATTGTCGATGTGTTCCCAGTAGCTGTCACAGTGATTGGCTCATCGTAGTCCCTCCATAGAAAAGGTACCAGAGGAGTCAACATTTCAGCAAAGACACATTCACAATGCTCTGCCCTTAGGATCTTGAGCAAAGCTCCCCATTTTTCTTCTGAATTAATATCCAGCTCACAGGCAGCCCATATGGCTGCTGACGGTGTGGCTTCATGGCTTAAATTGTCACAAGTGCCCTCTTCTTCCTCTCTTGCTGTCAGGAGTAGTGTATATGCATCAAGTTGCCTGCTAAGTATTTTGCCTTTTTTTTTCTTGTATTTTGCCCTTTTGAAGATTGCCTCCTCCGGAAATGAATCACAACACAACAGTCATGTTTCCCATGTTTAAACTTTTCTCATCTTTACTTTTGATCCCAGCACAATGGTGTATTTTTTTATTTCATAGCTTGAAAACTTTCACAGCTCTTATTCTTTCTTTTTAATTTTTTTCCAATTAATTTTCATTTTTCTACATTGGGTACTCATCCCTGCTTCTCTCCAACCCCTCTTCCTCCTTTCATCATCCTCCCCTTCCCTTTATCAATTCTTCCCACTCCCTCCCACCCTCCTGCCTGTATGCTTCTATGGACCCCAGGGTTCACTCTGCCTTGTCTACTCTTGAAGAGTTCAGGTCGCTGTGGTGTATCAAGTTGCCTCTATTCAGGCTACCCCACTGATATGGGCATTTCCTTTCATTCATGCAGCTTTATACCCCAAGGTTTCCACTGTATGTTGTCTTTCTTGAGTTCCTAGGTAGTCTATGGGAGCATGTGGGTATACCAGGCATTATGCAGGTCTGGGAAGGACAAGTCCCACTGTAGTGAGTTCCTAGATGCAACAGTCCTGTCTTTAGTGTAATGTCTTGTTCAGTGGAGAACCTTTCCGTCTTTAGGTTCTTACAATCTCACTGCCCCCTCTTAGAATGGGTAGAGATTAGTTGGTCTGGGTAAGCCTTGCTGAGTCACTAGTATTCTGCATTATGGTTGGCCATTGCTGTCCACCTCACTGCTCTTCTATTGCCCTGGGCTGCGTCCTGTTAGGATGTTGAGATCCTCTTCTCTGTTGTAGAAGAAGACTTCTAGGCTGAATGTTAAATGTTCTTCCAATCTATGGACATAAGAACAGCTATTAACAGAGCAGTTTCATGTACTGCCTTCCTACCTATAAGTTCATTGATTGTTTTCCCTATTGATCTATTTCCTTCCTTTTTAAGGTTCTTGTTCTAGTTTACAGTAACAGGGATGGGTACCATTCTGATAAGTAGGTCTTGAATTCAGTCAGAAATTCAGATACCAAAGAGTATCTCTTTGATACTCATGCCACTACTACACTGCTGCCATGGTGATTTTTATTGCAACTTACAGATATCATGCATCGATGTGGCCTATGATTATTTTTCTCCCTCAGCAGTATTCTTTGGTACTGTGTAAGCTATCCAGCAAGTAATCCATATGTGTTGCATCTTTAGTAATGAGTCTTACTGACAGTTTTTAGAGAGCAACCAAGAGCAATAGCAAAAGCCTATAATGTTTGGGGGCCTTTAAGATCTTTCTGACCAACATTTTTTTAGGAAATACTACTCTTATTCTTAATATTTGCAGAATGATGCAAAAGTAAAAACTCCAGGTAGATTGTCACTTAGTGACTAAGACTCTATAGTCCAGGCTGTGGGAGGCCAAACTGATGTGATCTTGTCTTGAAATTTGGATTTGTTTATATCACTGAAAGTTTCTAACTTGAAATTCACAAGTAGACAAATTTTGTTTCTCCTAATGTGTGATTTGTGGTAAGCAAGTATAATTATCCTCATAAAATCAGTGTAGTATCTCTTTTAATTTCTACTCATGGTATAAGTTCAAAACTCTTAAGTATTATTTTGTGTTGAATCCTCAAGATCTTGTGATTTAAAAAAAAGTTAAAAAATTTCAGTTTGTGGGAGGGAAGGAAGAAAAAAAGGAGGGGGAACAGGGAGGCAAGGAGCATATGTATAAAAATGTTAATTTAATAAATTTATTTTAAACAAAAAAATTCAGTTTATGCCAATCTATGCTCCAGTGTGACATCAATAGGTATTCCACCAAATAAATGATCTGTAGTAAAATAAGCTGAAGATCCCTGTCATAACCTGCTATGGTATATTCAGAACATGCATCATCATTTGAAAAGTTCTTTTTAAGCAGTGTGTTATCACTTAATTTTTTTTGACCTAGTGCTTCTTAAATTTTTTTGACAATAAAATCCTTTCCTTAGGATATCTAGTGTTTAAATATGGAAGCAATGAGCTACATATTGATTGGATAGATCACAGATGTCTCTTGGAATCCAGATTTGGTAAAATGGGCTAAATGTTGTTCATAGTTCTCCCGACAGACTATTTTGCACATCTCATTTCAATCCTGGTGTGCAGAACTTACAACAGGCGTAGTCCCGGGAGGCAACATCTGCTTGACAGTCTGCAAAGGGTTCTCACACTGTCTAGTTCAGAGATACTGAACACCTTTTCCCAGCAGGTAATGCAGTGTCTCAGTAATTATCGCATTTTGTGGAAGAAAAACATAAGAAAATCCAGCAACTACAGGAAGGCTTGAAACCCTTGTTATAATTTTTTGAGTAGGCTCTCTTGGCTTGTGCATGTCTTAATATGACTAAGAGATTACTCACAGTGTGGGTGTGGCAGCTCAGAGGACAGCAGTGGTTTGCTTTCTTTTTTCTGTATCCCAGTCCCATCTTATACAACCAAATGATAAAGCTATTCCAATGCCCTTTTCTCTGAGTTCAATCTAGAAAATTCTCTGTTTAAGAGTTGGGGTTTCCCTTAAATATTAGTCACTATACCAGCATTGCAATATGCTTGAAAGCAAGAGGAGGACTGAGGTGGGTGACTTTCAAAGCACTGGAAAATCTCCTGGGTGTTTGGAATTTAAAACTGAAGCACATAAACTCAGAACACTTCCATGGGAATGATATGATGTGCATTGGCTTGTGGACCTTCACTTGTCAGTGACCTTGGCTCAGAAGGAGGCTGGAAACTCTCAAGTCTGCAGCAACCCTGAGGAATGGCAGGAAGTTAACTGACTTTTAGGGGAGTGATTGATTGATTGATTGATTGATTACCTGCTGGGAAAAGGTGTTCAGTATCTCTGAACTAGACAGTGTGAGAACTCTTTGCAGACTGTCAAGCAGATGTTGCCTCCCGGGACTATGCCTGTTGCAAGTTCTGCACACCAGGATTGAAATGAGATGTGCAAAGTAGTGTGTGTGTGTCTGTGGAGGACCAAAAGTGACTTCTGGAATCATCCTGGATTTCTTTACTTTTTCTTGCTTTGCTCTAGGGTTTTCCAGGCTTTTCCTTCCAGGGCCAGATGTATAGACTGCTGCCATTTCTTTCTGGCCTTTTAACATGGGGTCTGAAGATCAGAACTCAGCTCTGTTTGCTTGTGAGGCCAAGGCTTTAACTCCTGAACCATCTCCCCAGCCTGGAAGCTCTTTGTCATCACTGTTCCCCATGGTCTCAGAGTGTCCTTCGAACCCACACGGTCCTGCTGCTTCTGGTGCTGGGTGACCTCAGGACCATCCTTTGATGCTCAACATCTCTTCTAAACATTTCTTTTAAGTCCAGCGTCTGTTGGACTTAAAGTCCAGCTCACTTTAGAGTGAGCTGATGTGGTGAATGACTCTAGAGGAGTGACCCTTGGCTGTATCTAATTCCGTGGAGACTATTTTTAGAAATTTATTGATAACTTCCTGTCCTTGGCTTGTTTCGTTGGTATAAATATCTCAGACACAGGTTTGGAGGGATGTGGTCCAGCTCTTTCCCCACAAGCTTCTGTACCATTATCACAGTCAGCAGCAGCAGCATCCAGACAGAACCTTATATCTGTATAGCAGTCTTCATGAGGATTTTGGTGATGATGAACTTTAATCGGCCTTGTTAGTTAAGCTTTAGCTGCTACCTCTCATAGCACTTTTTCTTTGTCGCCTCCTTACCTTTGTAGAACATAGCGCTATCTGACAATGTATTATGTATCTACTTAGTCTTTACTATAGACCATTGCAACGCAAGCTCCATGAGGTTATGGTCTTTGTCCTTCATCAAATGCCAAGACTTCAGAAAGAGTTACAGAGTCTAAGAGGAACTTACACTTGTGGAATGAATGAAAGAATGAAAGGAATGAAGTGATGTAGGAACTCAAATGACATCATCAAAAACTTGTGTGTGTGTGTGGTGAGTGTGTGGCACACATCTGCAGAGAGGAGCACATGGAGTGTCTTCTGTAGTCCTCCCCTGGACTACCTTGAGTTAGGGTTTTTCACTGAACTCGAGGCTCATTGTATAGGTTAGGTTAGTTGGCTAGTCAGTGCCTTGGATGTGCCTGTCTCCATTCTCAGTGCTGGGATTCAGGCAAGCACACACTATTTGCATGTTTGTGGGTGCTGGGGATTTGAAGTAGGTCCTCATGCTTGCATAATAAATACTGTTACATGTTAAATCATCTCCCAGTCTCTCCCACTCAATTTATCTTTACATCTCTAACTATGCTTTCCTTTGGGTTAATTTCATTCTGTGGACCAACTACTTCCTCTCTTGTGTGGGCAAGATGGCTTCCAGCAGAAAAGGAAGTTTCTCTCAGCAGAAGCATCCTTTGCTCGCTGACTGGTATAGATCATATGACCACCCCTCAGCCAATAAGAATATAGGAGAATGGAGGTGTGGTGTGATGGAGTCTGAAGAGGATGCAGGCTGGGCACACTTAATGAGACATTCTACCTACAAATATTACTTTATTGATGCTTTTGGTTGAACCAGTCTCACTAAAGTGTGAGGAAAATAGACCAAATATTATCATTTTACAAACAAGCAAATTGCAGCTTAGGGAAGCTCTGCTTCTTCAAACGCCCTACTGACCTTGGGTTTTTTAGATATCATTCAACACTTTTTCTTTCATATAGGATCACCTGCCATGATTGACTGGTGTGAAGATAGTAGTAGCTTGTGTTTACAGAAGGATCGAAAAATAGTAGAATGTAAGAGATCACACACACACACACACACACACACACACACACACACACACACACACAAAACTTCTCTGGCTAGGTGGCTTGACTTGACTTTTCTTGCTGAACTTTCAGTGGAGACAATTGTTTGGACTGGTAGCAAAACAGCTTTGTGTAAGGACTCAACATGGTGTGGAAAGGGAGCGGCAGTAACATTCCTTGAACTGATGACCTGAATCTGGAAAAAAATAAGTGGCTTTGTATTCAAACAATTCACAGTCCTTTCTGGGGACCTGTGCCAGTCCCGAGGTCTATCTTCCTGCCAGTGTTGCACATGTCTATAGACAGCACCAGTGCTTTCAAGAGGAGAGGAGCCTTCAGGAGCATCTGATCCTGTGAACACCACCATGTTAGGTGGCCTGGTGAATCAGATTCTTAGCGTGTTGTTTCTGCTTCCCCACCTCTGCAGTCCTCCTTACTCCCAAAGACTGGCTCTCTTTCTTATGACATTTACACTTAGGGAGTTTAACCATTTGCAGAATAATTTTGACTGCCATTCAATGCCCTGGTGTTTCACATTTGAAGAACTAGATGGGCAAAAGATAAAGTAACTGTTTAAGAATGCATGCTGGTAAGCAGAGTCTATCCTCTGCTTATTTCTTACACATACACATATACACACACACATCTATACATCGTATACGTATATATTCTTTGTCAGTTTCATACATGTCAAATGAATTTAAGGCCTTGAATTTGCAATGCATTTAAATAATTTTCACCTTGATATTACTTGATCCCATTTCCCTTCCTTCTCTCACTGCAAACCTTCTTCCTCAACAGTCTCCTTACTACTTTCATGTCTTTGTGTGTATGTGACCCACTGATTTACTTATATTAGAGTGTATCTGGGCTGGGGCATGGGTGATATATCAATAGGTTACCACCAAAGAAAGCGGATCCTCTTCCCACAGCCAGCATTAGTCCTCAATAGTTGCTCAGGGAGGTGAGGTGCCCCATGAAGTCTTTCCCCTTCCATGAAGAAAAGTTGGCAGACCCAATTCTGTGCAGGTCTCATGCAGTTAATACTGTTGCAGTGATTTCATGGGTACAATGGTTCTTTCATGCCCAGAAGATTTTAAACTTTGAATTGTTTCTAACAAATTGTTCCTTGGCTTCAACTGGTCCCCACACTACAGATTCTATGTAGTTGGTCGGATGTGTGACTGGACTCCAATGTGCAGTTATGGTCATTGACATAGTTCTGTAGTTCAGTCACTGAGAACCACTCAACTGTTTCTACTGCCATGATGTGGGGTGAAGGACAGGGCTGTTATTTGTTTCAGGAGATGGTAGAAGTACTAGAAGCTAAAGCAAGCTGGGTTACAGGAGATTAGATGATTATAAGTGAACTAATTGCTCACACTGCATCCTCAGTCAGGAAGCAGAGAGAGATATCTGAATATTGACACTTACTTAGTATTATGTGATTTTATTCTCCCATGGAGACATGAGCAAATATCTCTTCACTCCAGACAAGGCAACCATGACAGACCACAGCGTGGATTCCACCCAAGTCTAACTTGGCAAACCAGAGCATCTAGAAGTTACTTACAGGAGCATGAATAATTTCAAGGCAGTGCATCCCCAAACCTATCCTAGTGTAGGTGACATTTCGCCAAGCGAGCATCCCTGGACTTGTAGACAGCCTCCTCTCTCTCATAATCGTTTATTGCCTTTATAACCTTGGGGAAGGGCCTCGTAAACCTTCACTTTCTGAGCTTCCTGAGACTTGTCTTTAAACTTTCTGAGTGCTATAAGCTTTCCTCCTCCAAGAAGAAACCCTTCAACTCAGAGGAAATAACTATCTAACAGCTAGTTGGCTTCCTCCTTTTCTACTTTTTAATTCAGCCCTGGACTTTAGCCCAAGAAATGGTGATGCTCACATTCAGGGAAGATCTTCCCTTCTCAAGTAATGTCTCTTTAAACAATCTCAGACACAAACAATGTGTCTCCTAGGTGACTGAAAATTCAGTCCAGTTAACAATGAGGATTAGCCATCGCAATGGAAAAAAGGATTATATTTGAAATCTTTAAGGAAGCTGCCTGGGCGGATGGAGGGATGGAAGAAATCAATCTTGGTTTCTTAATGCAAACTGTGGTGGGGAAAAGACCTCTTGCTAGTTCATAAAACTTCTATGTAAGCTAGAAAAACAGCTCGTCTAGGGAGACTCAATTCTGTGGGTGTTCCGTTGGCAAGAGATGGTCACCTTGCTGTGAATTTAAAAAAAGAAATATCTTCCTCCTTGTCCTGTAGCAGGTACACAGTCTTATGAATGGAATAAGACTGGATTTGAGTCTCTACTTGCCCCTGGGATGGTTCTTGTGCAGTGAACACCCTGAACAGGAATTATGGCTGCCAGAGGCAAGGAAGTTCAAGCTTGTAGATATGTTGTGAACCCAGTCACCGCGGATCTGGCACCCAGCTTCCTTGCTGCAGAACACATCATCAGTGGGGTGAGAGGCAGATTCTAGAACCTCTAGGATGGGGCCCAAAGTTGAGGAAGAAACAAACAGCACTATTGTCCCTACTAATAAGGAGAAGTTTGATCGGTAAAGTAGAAATTGCTAGAGGCTTTGGGAAGCTCTCACACTGAAGGAATGTTCACAGTAGGCATGGTTCTCAGCCTTAAAAAGTTGATTTGAGACAGAAAAAGATCCCTAAGCCATAGCATGAAGTTTTGAAAAGAAGATGGTCTTAGAGAACTGGAAGTTTGTCAAAATGCAATTCTTGAAATTCTTTCTCCTCTTGTTATAAAAGCTATCTAAGCTAATTGCAAAAAATGTAGAAAATAGAAATGAGCAAAAGAAGAAAAAAGTCCCTTGAAATTTTACTACTTAGAAATAACTGCTAACAGTTTTCTGTTTATCCTATCAGACCCTTTTCTGTGCTTCTAGGCACATTTAAGGCACGTTTACATATGCTGACACAAGATGGGATCATGTATGTGACTATTTTGCAATCTGCCTTTTTTTAAAGATTTTATTTTTGTGTGTATGGGCGTGGGTGGCGGGTATGTGTGTAGAAGAGGAATGTCAGTGTGTGTGTGTGTGTGTGTGCCTGTGGAGGTCCAAGGGTAACTTTGGGGATCATGATGAAGTGCTCTACTTCTTTTTTACTTTGCTCTGGGTTTTCCAGGCTCTACCTTCCAGTGTAGGATATCCACATAGTTGCCATTTTTGCCCTAAGTTTTTATGTGGGACCTGGGATTTGAATTCAGGTCTTTTGGTTGCCAGGCAAAAATTTTAACCCTTAAGCCATCCCTCCAGCCCATAGTTTTTATTCTTTTAGTATTCCACCCATGGCAGTCTGCCTTTCTTTTTTTTTTTTTATGTGTTTACATAACAACTTTTCTTTTTTTTTTTAAATTTAATTATACATTTTAAAATTTTTTACCAGTTCCCTCCCTCCCCCCTCCTCCCCTTCCCCTTCCCCCAGTGCCTCCCCCCCAATTCCCAGAGAGTCCTTTATTGTGTACGCCTAACTCTCCACTGGGTCCTCCTCTCCGATGACATATAAGGACCCAGTGGCATTTCCATAAGCCCTTTCTCTTGTTCCCCTTAAGCATAAGATCACTACTATGGCTGTCAATCCCTTGCCTCCAGGGGTCTCGGTGCCCTTAACAGATGCTAGACTTTATGAGGGCAACAGTGCACTGGACATTGCACAGGGCACGCAAAGTCCCATTATGATTGCTTTGGCCCCAACTATTGTTGAGAATCTTGCAAATCGTTGCTCCTCCCATCCTTTTGCTCTTACAATCTTACCGCCCCCTCTTCCGCAAATGTCCCTGAGCTCCAGGATGGGGAGAGATTAGGCTGTCCTAGTTCTATGTGATTGATATAGAGTCTCTGAAGTTCTGGATTGTGGTTTGTTGATTTTCTTTTGCAGTTTTGCTGCTCCTGCAATTCCCTTCACTCCATTCTGCTGGGCACTGTATGTCACCCCCTGGCCAGAGACAAAAAGCTGTTAAACTGGAGTCTTGTTGTAATAGCACATTCAAGGGTAGATGTAATAAGAGTAGGAAACCTCACTGAGGGAGGGGTCCATCACCCATTTGCAAAATGATTACTTTTTATCTGCTAGACTATATGCCCTCCCCTTCTGGTGAGATCAGGAAAGAACGTCTGTGAACTTAACCAGGTTTCTCATTACTTACTTGCAGACCTTGATGGAGGCCTATTTTCTCTGCTGTAACATGGTCTCCTCTCTCCTTGTTTCTGGTGTGGCCCTCCTAACCCATCTCTCTTGTTCATAATCCTTGCAATTACTGTGTTACATAGGTTTACTTTTGAGTGTCTCAATGTGGGCTGGGTGAGTTTGGTACTAGGAGTCACCTATTAGGGAGTACATACGGCGCTTAATTTTCTGGGTTTGGGATACTTCACTTAATATAATTCTTTCTAATGACATCCATTTCCCAGCAAATTCCAGTAATTCATCATTTTTGATGGCTGAGTAGTACTCCATTGTATAGATGTACCACAGTTTCCTTATCCACTCGTCAACTGTTGGACATTTAGGTTGATTCCATGACTTTGCTATTGTAAACAGTGCTGCTATGAACATGGTCGAGCTTGTGCTATCGAGGCAAACCTCTGCTGCATGGGGGGTTATTCCCAAAAGTGGGATAGCAGGGTCATACGGCATTTCAATCTTTAATTTCTTTAAGAATCTCCAGACGGCTCGCCAGAGTGGCTGTATGAGCCTGCATTCCCACCAACAATGTAGGAGAGTTCCCCTCTCTCCACATCCTCTCCAGCATTTGTCGTTGTTTGTATTGTGGATTTTTGCCATCCTGACCGGGGTGAGATGATATCTCAGGGAAGTTTTGATTTGCATTTCCCTGATGGCGAAGGAAGTGGAGCATTTTTTAAGATAATTGTTAGACATTTTAATTTCATCCCTGGTAAAGTTTCTTTGAAGTTCCAGGGCCCATTTTTTAATTGGGCCAGTGTTTTCCTTGGAGTTTAATTTTCTAAGTTCTTTGTGCACTCTGGACAGTAGAGCTCTGTCAGATATGTGGTTAGTGAAGATTTTCTCCCATTCTGTGGGTTGCCTTTGAGCTCGTGTGACAATCTCTTTATCTGAACAGAAGCTCTTTAATTTCACAAGATCCCAACTGTTGAGAGTTGGTAGCAGTGATTGTGCCATTGGATGTCTGTTTAGGAAGTGTTGGCCTAGCCCAATCAGCTCGAGGGAGTTCCCTATCCTTTCAACTATGGTTTTTAAAGTCTCTGGCCTGATATCAAGGTCCTTGATCCATTTGGAATTAAGTCTTGTACATGGTGACAAGTACGGGTCCAGCTTTAATCTTCAGCATGTGGAGATCCAGTTTTGCCAGCACCATTTGTTGAAGATGCTGTTCTTTTTCCATTGGGTTCTTTGGGCCCCTTTGTCAAAGACCAAATAGCTGTAACTTTGTGGGCTTATATCTGGGTCTTCAATCCTTATCCATTGATCTGTGTGTCTATTTTGGAGCCAGTACCAGGCTGTCTTTATAACTATGGATTTGTAGTATAGACTTAGGTTTGGTATGGTAATACCTCCAGCTGTGTTTTTGTTACTCAGGATTGTTTTTGCTATCCTGGGTCCTTTGTGCCTCCATATGAACTTTGAGATTATTTGGTCAACTTCTTTGAAGAATTGCTTTGGGATTTTGATTGGTATAGCATTGAATCTGTATATTGCCTTTGGTAGGATGGTCATTTTTACAATGTTGATTCTGCCAATCCAGGAACAAGGGAGGTCTTTCCACCTTCTGGTGTCTTCTGCAATTTCTTTCTTTAGGGTTTTAAAGTTTTCATTGTAAAGGTCTTTTACCTCCTTAGTTAGGTTTATACCAAGGTATTTCATTTTTTTAGGGGTTATAGTAAATGGTATGGTTTCTCTCAAGGCTTTTTCACTTCTTTCATTCTGGGCATATAGGAAGGCCTCTGATTTTTGCACATTTATTTTGTATCCTGCCACCCTGCTGAACTTCTCAATTAGTTCCAGGAGCTTCCTGGTGGAGTTTTTGGGATCCCTCAAGTATAAGATCATGTCATCTGTAAATAGGGATAGCTTGACTTCTTCCTTGCCGATTTGAATCCCTCTTATGTCCCTTTCTTGTCTTATGGATTCAGCTAAGACTTCAAGTACAATATTGAATAGAAGTGGTGAGAGTGGACAGCCTTGTCTAGATCCTGATCGAAGTGGGAATGCTTCCAATTGTTCCCCATTGAGCATAATCCTTGCTGTGGGCTTGTTGTATACAGCTTTTATTATATTGATAAAGGTTCCTTCCATTCCTACTGTCTCTAGCGTTTTGATCATAAAAGGCTGTTGGATCTTGTCAAAAGCTTTTTCTGCATCTATCGAGAGTATCATGTGGTCTTGGACTTTGGACTGGTTTACATGATGAATTACATTTATTGATTTGCGTATGTTGAACCAACCTTGTGTGCCAGGGATGAAGCCTACTTGGTCCCCGTGAATGATCTTTTTGATATGTTTTTGAATCCGATTTGCTAAGACTTTGTTGAGAATCTTTGCATCTGTGTTCATCAGGGAGATCGGCCTATAGTTTTCTTTTTTAAGTGAATCTTTATTAGGTTTTGGGATTAAAACGATATTAGCTTCATAGAAGGAATTTGGTAGTGTTCCTTCCTTTGCTATTTGATGGAACAGTTTAAGGAGTATTGGTGTTATTAACTCCTTAAATGTCTGGTAGAACTCTGTGCTGAATCCATCTGGTCCAGGACATTTTTTGGTGGGAAGATTCGAGATTACTTCCTCAATTTCCTTATATGTAATAGGACTATTTAAATAATTCACAACTTCCTGATTCAATTTAGGTAAGTTGTGTTTACTTAGAAATTCATCCATCTCTTTTGTGTTGTCAAACTTCACAGAGTATAAGTTTTTGAAATATGATGTTATAATTCTCTGGATTTCTTGGGTATCAGTAGTGATAACTCCATGTTCATTTCTAATTTTGTTAATTTGGGTTTTCTCTCTCTTGCTTTTGGTTAGTTTAGCTAGGGGTGTATCAATCTTGTTGATTTTTTCAAAGAACCAGCTTTTTGATTGGTTGATTTTTTCTATCGTTTTCTTAGTCTCGATTTCAGATATTTCTCCCCTTATTTTGCTAATCTCTTCTCTTCTACTGCTTTTGGGATCAGATTGCTCTAGTTTCTCTAAAGCTTTAATCTGCATTGTTAAGTTGTTTATTTCTGATGTTTCCATTTTTTTTGACGTGGGCATTAAGAGCTATGAACTTACCTCTTAGAACAGCTTTCATTGTGTCCCAGAGATTTTGGTAAGTTGTATTTTCGTTATCATTCACTTTCAGGAAATCTTGAATTTCCTTTTTAATTTCTTCCTGAATCCAGTTCTCATTCAGCATCATAGTGTTAAGTTTCCAGGAGTTAGTGTATTTTCTCTTGTTTGATGTGTTGTGGATGTCCAGCTTTAGGCCGTGGTGGTCTGATAGGGCACAGGTTAGAATTTCAACTTTCTTGTATATGTGTAGATTCATTTTGTGGCCCAATATGTGATCTATTTTGGAGAAAGTTCCGTGTGCTGCTGAGAAAAATGTGTATTCTTTGGTGCGTGGGCGAAAAGTTCGATAGAGATCTGTGAGGTCCATTTCTTTCAGGGTTTGATTAAGTTCCAAAGTGTCTCTGTTAAGCTTTTGACCTGTTGATCTATCCCATGTAGAGAGGGCGGTGTTGAAGTCCCCAAGAATTATCGTTTGGGGGTTGATTTCTTGCTTTAGACGCGGTAGGGTTTTCTTAATGAATGTGGAGGGGCCCGTATTGGGTGCATATATGTTCAGTATTGTGAAATCTTCCTGGTGAATTGTACCTGTGACTAAAATGTAGTATCCATCCGTGTCTCTTATAATTTTTTTTGGTTTGAAATCCACTTTGTCTGATAGCATAATGGCTACCCCTGCCTGTTTTCTGCTTCCATTTGCTTGTAGAATTGTTGACCAGCCTTTTATTTTTAGAGCATGCCTATCTTTTGTGGTGAGATGGGTTTCCTGCAGGCAACAGATTGGTGGATTGTGATTTTTAATCCAAGTTTGTAATCTGTGTCTCTTGGTCGGTGAATTAAGTCCATTAACATTTAGTGTTATAATGGAGAAACTATTGTTAATTCCAGACATTTATTATGTTTAGTAGCTTTTATAAGTATATTGCTTCGCTTTTAATGGTGTTATATTTGCCTTCTGTTCTCCTGGATATGCCTGTTTTTTTCTTCACGCTTGAGTATCATTTCTAGCAGTTTTTGAAGGCCTGGTTTGGTGGCCATGTATCCCTTAAAGTTGTCTTTGTGCTGGAAAATTTTTCTTTCTCCCTCGATCATGACTGATAGTTTTGCAGGGTAAATCAGCCTGGGTTGACATTTTTGCTCATTCAATACTTGAAGTATGTCTCTCCAAGCTCTTCTTGCTTTTACTGTTTCGACTGAGAAGTCATTTGTTATTTTAATAGGTTTGCCTTTAAAAGTGACTTGTTTTTTCTCCCTTGAAGCTCTCAGCACCAGTTCTTTATCTTGAATGTGGAGTGTTTTAACTATTATTTGCCGCGGTGTGCTTCTATTTTGGTCGTATCTGTTTGGGGTGCGGAATGCCTCTTGTATATGAATGGGCCTCTCTTTTTTAGATGAGGAAAGTTTTCCTTGATGATCGTTTGAAAAATTTCCTCAGGGGTGGTATTTTGAGATTCTTGCTCCGGTATTCCATGAATACGCATGTTAGGCTTCTTCAGGGTGTCCCATATCTCTTGGATATTTCTCTCAAGTATCTTTTTGGCTTTAACAACCTCTTCCATTGAGCTGGTTAGTACTCCCACTTTATCTTCAAGGTCTGAAATTCTGTTTTCTGCTTCATTAGTTCTGTTGATAAGACTCTCTGTGGCGTTCTGGGTTGAAGATAACTTGTCTTTTAGCTCAGTTTTAAACTCTGCTTGAGTTTGTTTTAACTGCTCTATGCCACTTTTTGTTTCTTGCACTGTTTTTCTCAACTCCTCCAGATGTCTGTTGTGTTCCTCTTCAAAGCGATTGATTCGATTATGTAATTCCTCCCGGATTTCCTCTTTCATAGTATTGAAAGTCGTTATCCTGGGTCAGGCTTTCTTGGCCTTTTTCCGCGGGTTTGTTCTTGTTGGAGTCTAGCATTATGGGATTAATTTCTTCAGTGGGAAATTTGTTTACTTGAGTGTTGCTTCTCATGGATTTGCACTTTGACTTTGGCATTGTCATTTTAACTCTTAAGATCTCTCAATTTCACTAAACTGAATTATTTGGCCTGGGGTACTGGTGGGAGGGGCCCAAACGGGGACTTACCTAGGGCGCGGGGTGAGGCCCGGGTGGACCGCGCGCGTGTCCCGACGGGCGGAGCGGGGTGGGGTGAAAAGGGAGGATGGGCACGTTGGCGTCGAGCTATTTAACCCGAGGGCAGCTGGGGCGGGGCCCGGGCGCAGGGGGAGGTCCTCCTCGTCCCTCGGCCCCCGCGCGGCTCCGGCTGGATGGCGGGAGTCGGAGCCGGGTCCCTGTGGGCTGACCTGGGGTCCTAGAGCGCGCGGTGAGGCCCAGCTGGATCTCGCGTACGCGTCCCGACCGGCGGAGCGGGGTGGGGTGAAAAAAAGGGACTGGCAGTCTGCCTTTCAATGTAACATTTGCTAGCATTTTCCATATAATTATATGTTTGTTGTTATTTTAAGAGTTGCATGGTACTTGGTTGATTTGTTTTATACCATTATAACATAGTGGATAAATGCTCATTTTGGAATTTACATTATTTCCATTTAAAAATATTAGATAGTTTTTGGTGAGTGTGTGTGTGTGTGTGTGTGTGTGTGTGTGTGTGTGTGTGTTGAACTCAGGGTCTTACACATGCATGGCACATGCTCTATCATTGAGTTACATCCCTGGCTGCTCTCTTCTATTTTTGATTTTGAGACAACATCTTGCTGAGTTGCCCTGCTGGCCTTGTATTCCTTGGCCTTGTATTCCTTGGTAGCCTGGCTTTCCTTGCACTTGCGAGCAGACCCTCCTTGCCCAGCCTCCTGACGACCCCTGTGCCACCAGATGCTGAGCATTTCTTGAGTGCTGTTTTACCACCTGTATTAGGATTCTCAAGAGGAACATCACTGAGAAGAGCTGAATAAATTCAGAAGAGGAGACTTATTACAGGATCTTGGATACATGATTCCGGAGGTTAAGAATCCTATGTTTTTAACAAGTTGCAGAACCAGAAAGCTATTAGTGGTTCAGTGAGGTTCCCCAGGTCTGAGAACTGGTTGATCAGCACAGTGGGGACTTTGAGGTCTATTCTGGAATCAGAAGGCTTCAGAAGCAGGAGTCAGGAGCTCTGGTGTTTAAGATCCAAAGAAGATGAATGTTATTCCTCAACAAGATCCATGGGGTTCACCCTTCTTCCTCTGCTTTTTCTGTCCTTAGTGGGTTGGATGATAAGGGTGGCTCTGCTTTACTTAGTTTATCATTTTAAATGCTCAGTTCTTCTGGAAACATAGCTGGTGTGGGTATTATGGGTATCCCTTAGCTTGGTCAAGTAGACACAGAATTAGTCATCATACAGCTTCCCGATTAGGGCCAAGAGATAGATGGTGCAGGAGTTCAGCCTTTGCCTCATGAGCAAAAGGACTTGAGTTTGCATTCCTGATGTCACGTAAAAATAATGCCTGTGCTTCTGGCCTTAGAAGGCAGAGCCTGGAAAACCCCAGAGCAAAGCAAAACGAACGTAGAACAGTCCGGGATGATTACTGAAGTTACCCTTGGATGTCCACAGGCACACACAATACTCTCTTCTACATACACCCACATACACCTACCCCCACATATATACCCACACCTACACATACAAAAGAAAAAAGAATAAAAATAATAAAACATCTTCCTGACTAGAGTCTTACAAGTGAATTCATGGTGAAACACTGCTTACAACAGAGGAGTGCTACCCCTCACTCACGCCCAACAGTGTGAAAAGACAGGATGGAAAGACACGGGCCAACCCTAGCTCCCCCCAAGGGGAGGAGAATGCAGAGTTTCTAGAATCCCCACTTTGAGTTCTTAACTCACTCTGACTTAGATCAAAGTTGAGACCTTGAACTTAAGAAGTTGATCCCATGAGTCCATTGTTATTCAACAAGGCTTCCAGAATGATACCTGTCTGTCCTGCACCAAAATTATAGTCAAAAAGGGGTATGAACACTTGTGTAACCTTTACTTTTTTGTCACAAGACTAGGGACAAACCTTGTCTAGGTGCTTGGTTTCCAGAGGTCCTCAGTGTGCACTGGCTGCCCGGCAGTGCCAGGAGCTTGGTGGGAGGAATGGGGAGGGGTGCAGGGGGGGCCACCTGCTCTTGTGGAGGAGCAAGATGAGTTGGAGGGACACGAGATGCTTCCTCCCTGGGAGCGCTGGGAGACATTCAACACATTCCCAAATGAGGAGGACGCAGGCTTCTTTTCTTGGAAACTTCTTTCTTCTTCTTTTTTGGTAATAAAATTGAATTTTTCATCATGAAAGTAATGCACGCTCGCTAAAGAAATGTGGCAAATATAGGACTACAAAATGAAGTCACTACTCAAAGATTAGGGTTGGCCCATGTCTTTCCACCCTTATGGGTGTGAGTGTGTTTGTGTGCAACTCTCCTGGCATCCTGTCCTTTTCCCACACATCTTCCTTGCTGTTATATAGTTTCAATAAATGCTTTTGGATTATTTACTCTTCAGTTCTATAACAATGAGCCAACACTCATTTGTTTGGAATGAATTGATCTTTAGAGTTTTGTTTCCATTTTGCTGATGAGGAAGCTGATACTTAAATACATCCTAAGACCACCACCTCATCCATACATCCACCTTTCATTCATGCAACAAACATTTATTGAGCATCCAGTACGGCTTGCTCTACAGCCTCTGGGTATCAAATACATTCTTCTCACTCTTGTAGTAGTTGTAATTCAGTGGGAAATGCAAGGCTTTGACAGTGCCTTCGTGCTACTGGAGCCCTCAAAGAGGCACCTACCAGTCTGGGGCTCATGCGTTTTTCCTGAGGTTAGACCAGAGTCCAATTTTTCCGGAAGAATGGAAGTTGAGCAGAAAGTGAATGGTGAATAAGTAGATAGAGGAGGTAGCTCTGGGGAAAGGTCCAGAGTAAGGGTTATAGGAGGCGTTTGAGAGATTACAAATTAGCCATGGTGCATTTGAGGGAGGTGGCCTGGCTTTGTGGGCAAAGACTAGCTACTTATTAGTTTTTATGACCAGGTGAGAACTTTGGTCTTTACCCTGAAAAAATGCAATGGTGCGTGTATGCGTGTGCATGTGTGTGTGTGTGTGGGGGAATAGGAACTGTTAGAATATTTCAGATAAGAAATTTACAAAATTCTATTGAGATTTTAAATCCTATTAGGATTCTAGAAGGAACTCCTGACTGCCAGGGTGTAAAGTGACCCGGGAACTGGTCCATGGAAACTAGCCGGACAGCATTCAGTTAAGGGATGCTGAGGTCTGCACTGAGGCAGGGTAGCAGGGGTGGACGAGATGGCAGAGATTTAAGAAGCAATTAGGCTGGAAAGCAGACATGACCGTGAAGTCCTTGCAGGGTTGGGACACGGATGACCACTGCATTTGAGGATTCATGAAGACAGGGGATGTGAGCTCTGTTTCAAGAGATGCCTGGGAGACCCAGTGGGTCCTGGTTAGAGAAGGGTGAGAGGTCAGAGAGGAGACAGATTAGGGGCCCTCAGGGTAGAGTGATATTCAAAGCCTGCAGAAAGATGGGAATGAACCAGAAAATGTGCACGGCACTGGCTGTCACCTGCTAATCATGAACCTTTTTACAAGTCTTAAGAAACCCATAGGCAGCAATGCAGAAATCTACAGACAGACGTTTTAATTTAAAAAATTTTCTCAGAGTTTATAGGTACCCTGAAGGTCGACCCCTTAAGATGTGGTGGGGAAAAAATGAAGCTTTAAACAGAATTCTGACTATTTCAGGGGCAAGTGAAAGAAATCTTTAAGGAAATGGAGAGGGAACTGCTTGGTTAGTGGGACGGGCGACAGCAAGGCGAAAGCAGCAAGATAATGCCTACAATGCCGGCACTTGGGAGGTGGCGGCCCAAGGAGAGGACTCAGATCTACACAGCCAACTCAAGGCCAGACAGGGCTACAGGAGACTCTGTCTGAAAACAACACAAATGAAAAAATACAAAAAGGAAGGCAATGATGTTATAGAAAAAGCAAGATGGTCCCAAGAAGGAAACAACTGTGATAAGCGATGATAAAGGTTAAGGTCGAGTTCAACGGGACTTTCAGTGGGAAGTGGAGCTCTATAAGCTGAGCAGCAAGAAGGGTTCTTATTTCCAGTTTGTAGGGGGACAGTCCCCTCCTCTCAGATGTCTACTCAGAACCTCAGACTCTCAGGGGGAAAGGGCATTCTGCGGTCAAAAGAAGCTCCTCTTTGCTTACTCTGGGTGCATTTTTAGCAAATGGGCACTGGTAAGAACCTTGCAAACAGCTGGTGGGCTGAGGGTGAGGGTTGCTGGCTGCACTCTGTCCTCTACCCTTGCATCTGTGCACACGCTTTGCTAGCCCACTGCCATGCCTTCCACAGAAGGACAAGTAGCCATCCCTGTCCTTTGACTCTTGGGCAACGCGTGGGACTGGGCGGGCTCTAGAGGTCTGTGATTCAAGTGGATGCTGGACATGCCTCCTGGGCTTGATTTGTCCTTTGGCGATGATGTCACTGCCCTGAGAAAAGTTTCCTTGACTGGCTCACCGCTCCTCAGAGGGACGTGTGAAGCACTCACCCCAAAGTAACTTAAAACTCACCCGTGAGAGAGGTGGGCTTGCCAGTGTGTCCGGCTGAGACTTCAGAGTTTATAGGTACCTGAAGTGGAGCAGCTGGGCTGTTCTCAGTGCGACCCTGGTGGCTTCTCTGATGCGCTCCTGTCCTGCCTTTCCTGGCTACAGCTCAGTGGCCTTTTTCAGCTGGAACACTGTTCCCTGGCACGGACTCAGCTGCCAGTACCTAGTGTGGGCAGGATGCATCCGCTCCGGCTGCTTTTCTGGATGCCTGAATCCACGCCCTTGGAAGACGGGTGAGGTGCAACCCAATGCTCAAGTACCAGTCTGTGTCCAGTCCTAACCAGGTGTCCTTTCATCCAAATTGCCATAAATTAGACCATTCATGTGCACACATCTTACTGTACAAACAGCACTGTGGTTTGGCTGTGGCCTGTGCCTCCCCCCCCCCCCAACAAGGTTCATCTGTTGGAGGGGTGGTCTCCAGCACAGTGATAGCAAAACTGGGGTGGGACCTTTAAGAGATGGACTCTGGAGGAGGCATTAGGTAGTTGGAGGCATGTGCTCAGAAAGGACTAGATTAGTTCTTGTGATCCTCCTCTCTGTGGCTATGGGCACTTTCTCCTACACATTCCTTCCATTGGGATGTTGTCTGCATAACCAAGCTGAAACTGGATTTGAAGCTACTGAACTGTAAGCCAGGTAACCTCTTTTTTTTACAAAGTACCCATCTTTCAGGTGTTTCATTATAGTAATACATCCAGACTAATAGACTAATAGAGTTACTATATTCTAGTTCTTTATGAGTAAAATTTCTCTGTCTCTCTTTCTTTTGTGCATGTGGCTGTGTGTAGAAGGGAGCACTGTGCATGCCTGTGGCAGACCAAGGGTGATTTCAGGAATCATTCTGAATCGTTTTACCTCCTTTTTGCTTTGCTCTGGGTCTCCTAGGCTTTGTTTTTCAGAGCCAGGAGTACAGGCCACAGCCATTTCTGATTTTATATGGGGCTATGGGTTTAGAACTCAGGTCCTTCTGCTTTTTAAGTAAAGGCTTAACCCTGAGCCATCTTTCCAGGCCCTCTCTTTAAAAAGAAAGAGAAAGAAAGAAAGAAAGAAAGAAAAAGAAAGAAAGAAAGAAAGAAAGAAAGAAAGAAAGAAAGAAAGAAAGAAGAAGAAAGGAAAGAAGTTATTTTTTCATGTAGAGTGCCCAGTGCAGGGACTGACATATAGCTGGTGATCCATGGGCAGCAAACACATTGTTATTCTAGAAGGTACTGTAATAAGATCTTTATGCATAAATTTTAGTGTTTCAAAAAATTCCTATATTTTTAATTACAAAGCGATGTGTGCTTATTTTAACAAATCAAGATATCAAATTACATTTAAAATTTAAATTAATCGGCAAACACTTGGATTTCATGTCTCCCTTGCGCTGCGGCTGTCCTGTGTCCTGTGCTTAGTTCTGGGTGTGGCTAGGGGGATCTTCTGACTTGGCAGGTGGAGCGAGGCTTCTACTCCCCAGTTCAGGGCAGCTGAGACTCCAGCAGGGAAACTGGGACGGCCTCCTACTGGGTCTCCCTTCCCCCGTCTCTGTGCACCGCTGGCTGATTAATTAATTAAGGCTTGATTAATTACAGTGTCTCTCTGATCCTTCTCTGGGTGTGCTAAGCCCTTCTTGGGCTTGGCATTGTTTTGCTGAGTCACTCTGAGTTGCTGTTAGAGTCTCAAGTCTCCCCTCCCTTCTCATCGTCCTCATGAACCCCACGAGCTGCCCAACTGCACAGCACCGATGTGCCCTGTCTTTCCTTTCACCCCACCTTTGTTCTCTGTCCTTTCCAGCTGTGTCTTTTCCTTCACACCAGACCCATTTCTGTGAACTTCTCACAGTTCCATCTCCACATAATCTTCCTGATTTCTTCCTCTAGACTTGGTTTTATTGACCCCTGGAAGCCAAGATGTCATTGCACAGCTATGTCCAAGTTTTCCCCTCTCAGCCCTGTAAAGATTTGGGGGCCGGGGAATTTCTTGTTGCAGGGCTTCCCTTACATTTTAAGAGGCTTAGCAGAGTCCCTTTCTTCCACATATGAGATGCTAGTAGCATCTTTTTACCTAGTTGTGATATGACATCCAAACATATCTGCAGACCTTGCCTAAAGTCAGCTGGGAGGCAAACTTACCTCCATTTAAAATCCTTTTGGGAGGCTGATGAGATGGCTCAGCAGGTAAAGGCAAACTTGGCACTTTGAGTTTGTTACTGGAAGCCCACATGGTGGAAAGATAGAAGCGACTTCTGAAAACTGTCTCTGATTTGCACATGTGCACCACTACACACAGGCACCTACTTTCTGTCACCTCCCTTTCTCTCTAATTAATTAATTTTTTAAAAGTTACTGGGCTGAAGTAATATTTACAATGAATCCTCTGCTGTTCTCTGTCCTAGGAATGCCCTTCCTGTCCCTCCATTTGTCTTTCCTCCATAGTCTTCAAAGCATCCTCACATGCACCTTAATTAATTAATCAGTCATTGGTGTGTAGAGACAGCGGTGGCGGGGGGAGGAGCCCAATAGGAGGTCATTTCAGTGTTCCCTGTTAGTCTCAGCTGCCCTGAATTGTGGAGTAGAAATTTTGCTTCCCCTGCTAA
Organism: Typhlomys cinereus; assembly: GCA_023101885.1. Classification (NCBI taxonomy): domain Eukaryota; kingdom Metazoa; phylum Chordata; class Mammalia; order Rodentia; family Platacanthomyidae; genus Typhlomys; species Typhlomys cinereus. The sequence goes on from JALPQD010000145.1 coordinate 1,494,192, forward strand.
GTCAGAAGATCCCCTGAGCCACACTCAGGTTCCGGAGCTTTCTTCTTGTAGCCCAGGCAAATGGATGGCTCTGCTCTACATTCCACCCTCAGTCACAGCCCTCAGCAGCCCAAGTACTGTGCTCTGAAAGAACACTCGAGGTCTTTGTCCCCATGGGTAGAAGTCAGGTCGATACCTTGTCTTGATCTCCTTAGGGGTGACAGGACCCTGAACCAAGAGGAGGTGACCAAACCGGGTCGCTTTACGACGGATCTAGGGCTCTGAAACTTCTGGCACAATGGACTAGTTGAGTAACTAGGTGCTGTATTAAGCTCCTCTGGAGCCTCAATTTCTCTCTCTGTAAAATGACATAATATCATCAACAACAACATCTACGTGGCTGGATTTGTGCCAAAGGTGTTGCTTACTAATGTGTGCAAATGTGCACAGGCTGCCTGGCACACAGCAATAGTCCACGCGTCTTAGAATTAGTGGGGCCGAATGAACATTCAGTTGGGTCGTGAGGGCAGTTGGGGCTCACGAGCTGGACCCTTTCTGTAGCCAGGAGCTGGTGCTGAGGATGAAGTCTCTGTCCCTTTATTGCTCCTTCTGTAGTCCCGGGTCCGTGTTGTGCTCTTTAGCCTGGGCCACACGGGCCCTGGGGTGGCATGGGCGACTGGCACTGGCCGTCAGGAAGCTAGCGCCGCCTCAGTCTTGCTTCACAGGGAGGCAGCCAGGCTGTGTGGAGCAAGGACAGACATTAAAAACCTATTTTTTCACTGGGCATAAGTAATTGGCAAAAAAGCTCTAAATCCGTAGCTGTCAGGTGAAGTCATTTCCGAGAGAAAAGGATGGAGGGAGAAAGCGGGATGCTGGGAGCAAGGTGGGAGTCAGGGGCAGGGAGAGAATGCAAATAGGAGAGAGGCCAGAAGCCTCCTTCCAGCTGCCGGCTCTCCCACCAGACCACTGCAGTCACTGCTAACCCTCTCTTCATTCTCTGTCTCTGTCTCTGTCTCTCTCTGTCTGTCTGTCTCTCTTTGTCTCTCTCTTTCTCTCTTTTGGAGGTTTCTAAGGTGATGAAGGCAAAGAAAGCCGTCTATGGAATTATTTAATGAGCCAGAATGAATTGCATTTGAAATCATTTAAATGGGATCTGGGAGCATTTAACTGCGGCTCGAGATCTTAACTAGAGTGGGAAAGGATCTTTGTGCTAATTGCTGGCAATGATATTCCTACGGAGAGGAAGAGGCAGCAGCGAGCAATTAGCAGACTCAATGGTGATTTCAGGGTCTGCACTGCTTGGCCAGGAGAGGAAAAGCCTTGGTGAAGCTGTCTGGGGAGCCCAAGACCCCCAGCAGGGGGCAGGCGAGCCACAGGACTGCAGGGAAGGAAGGTGAGGTGGGAGGCCAGATGCAGGGGTGTGAGGACCAGGGCTGGGTGGCATCTGTCGGAGAGTCTCCAGAAGGTGATAAAGCAAACCTTCTAAAACATCCCCTGGATCCAGCCCCTAGTGGCCCCTAGTGGGGAGCAGGGTGGGGATGGGGTAATTGGAAAGGCCAGCGGTAGGGGGTTGTGGGAAGAGGGGGTAATTGGAAGGCAGCGGAATGGCAGAGGGTCTGCCCTCACGCCCAGCTGTGGGAGTGAAGTGTACATTTCCAGAGAGCAGAGGCATCCACGTCCTCTTCTTTCAATCTCAATATCACAAGTCTTACTTGGGTTTCTCATTGTTTCTACTTTTTTTTTTTACATTAAAAAATTTTTTTTTCTACTTTGACAAGCTTGTTTTCACTTTTAACCACCGCTTTCCAAGAAGTTTCACAAACTTCTTGGTGTCTATGTAACCTTTGGAAACTATTATGAGCTCCATTTTATGGAGGATATAACTGAGGCTTCCTTTTTATCGATAAACTTGTTCTTTGACGGTTTCATACTCTTTGGTTGGATTTGGGGCCTCTTTCCTAATTCTTCTGTCCAGAAATTCACACCTGGCACTGTTAACCAGTTAAAAACCCACGACTGAAGTAGCCTTAGGCCTGAGGGGAGACCTACTGGTTCTTTAGATAACATAGCAAAGGATTAAGTCACCTTCTAAGTATCTGTGTTTATAGCCACAGACAAAGGCTTAATTGGAGAAACTGAGGCTTTCAATTGGAACTTAGCTGAGGATGCACAGTAAATAAAGGATGGTGACCTAAGACTCGGGGACATAGTGCAAAATCTACTAAGAATCATCATTACTGTGATCAGACAATTATAAGCAACATGCCCCCATCTCCTAGAAGGAATTCCCAAGAAGCATGCATTATTGCAAGCAATTTCAAATGCTAGCTTCCACACTAGCTTCAAATGACAAAGCCAGAGGAGAGGGTTGCTTCTGAATGAGTGACCGGAGCAGAGGTGTCACTTTGAAGATGGGCGGAAATGAAGCAAGGGGCATGTATTGGCAGCTTCAGATGTGTCTGTACCTGGAGAGGAAAGCAGATAAGAGAAAGTCGGGATTAGAGCAATGGATGCTTTTGCATGCATCTCTCATTGGGGTCCTGGGGATTCTCTGTCAGAGCTGGCTTCAGCCTGGGTTGGGAATGCAAACCGCTGGTCATATACATGTGAAATGTGAGAATGGGGCTGGAGAGATGGCTCAGTGGGTAAAGTGCCTGCTACACAAGCAGGAGGACCTGGGTTTAATTCTAGCACCTGTGAGAAAAGCCAGGCAAAGTGGCGAGTACCTGTAATCCCAAAACTGGAGAAACAGAGACAGGAAGATTCCTGAAGTTTGCTGGCCAGCCAGTTTTGGTTTAATAAGACACTCTGTCTCAAAAATAAAAGGATGGTGAACAGTCAAGGAGGATACCCTATAGCACACTCTCTGACCTCCACATGTGTACAACACACATAGTTATACCTGTGCATACATGTACACGCACACACATAAACACATACACACGACCAGTTGAGTGTGGAGCATGGAGCCAATGTAACCAGATCATCAGATCATCTCAGCAGATGACAACCAAGGCCATCCTTGACCACACCCACTTCCCCTGTGTTGGAATTTGGAATTTCTCTTCCTTTCCAGACTCCGCGTTTAATTATCCTACCACTGAGGACGGTCCCAAGCTTTTCCCAGCCTCCCAGCCTCTGCCGGCAGGCAGAGGGGAGTCACCGCCGGCTGTGACTGCTCACCCAGGAGCAGGGCAGACAGATCCGACCTGTGCAGTGTGGACAGGGTTCTGATGTTTGACTTCCATGTGGGGACAGGTGGGGGGGGACAACTGACCTTCAGGTCACTTTCCACTCCATGCAGGTCCCTTTTACTGGGCTCTTGATGCCTCCTCCTTCAGGTGACTTCCCACATCCTCTCAGCCACCTGGTACCTCTTCAAGTACAGGCTTCCTCAGACTGTTGCCTACACACTGTACCTGGTTTGAATATTCCCCGTAGAAGACCAGTAGGAAGTGTGGTAGAAAGAGACTCATTATTAATAATTCTCACCCCACCTGCTCAATTTGTTGTTGTTACTCTTTTGCTAATAGTGAACATTATTAAAGCTGTCACTACACTTACTTTGTGCTGATCTCTCTCTTTCTCTCATTCTGTCTCTCTCTGCCATTTTTATCTCTCTCGAATTGTCATGAGTATCATTCCACGACTAGAGGGAACAATGAGCCACACTGAGTGTTGTCTGTCTGAAGGTCCCTGGGCATGGAGGCCATGAAGGAGGCTTTGCTACATACTCTGACCATGCGCTTCTCTAGGACTCCAGGCACTAGGCAGATGCTTGGGGCTGGAGAGTCTATGTTAGTTTCTCGAATAGACAAAGATGCTGCTGGGCAAATTCTATTGCTCTGCAGTCTTCCCATCCATAGGTGGTGCTGTTGGACCCCTGGTGGTCTCAGGGACCATTTGCCACTAGTCTGGCAGTGTTCAGCTCAGCTCTAAGAATAAAAAGGCACAGTATTGTTCTATTGTTCCTAAGAAAGAACACTGGGGGGGGGGCTTTAATGACCATTGAAATGGGCTTGGATAATAAATTATGATATGCCAATATAATAGAATGCCATGTAGCTATTAAAATTATGACATAGATTTATGTTGCTTGATAGAGAAAGATATCTCTCCATATATTCTTTTGCAGGAAAAGCATGCCTTAAGACAGAGAGAGAGAGAGAGAGAAAGAGAGAGAGAGAGAGAGAATTATTCCAGAGATATGAGAGACAGAGACAGAGATAAATAACAAGCAGGATGCCACTCGAATTTTGATAATGGTTCCTTAGATGGCATGGTTTTGTTTTAGCCTTATTTGGAAAGTGTGAATTTTGAAAATAACAAGTGTGTGTATTAATCTTCCATTGGGAAAAACCCGGTTGGTTTCCATGCAAAGATTTACAAACCACAACAAACTGCTCTGCAAGCAGTCATTGAAGGGCGCGGCCACCTGTGTGGTCTGCTGTGTGTCAGGGGCTGGTGTTTCCTCAGAGGAGTGGGCACATTTGTCACCAGTGTTAGAGACAGCGAAAGCTGTTCTGGGCCTTGCTTTTCAGCCCACTTAGGATGTCTGGATGGGCCTCAACTACACACTCACTGCACTCGCGCTCCACTGCCCCACCCTCCTTCCTCCTCCTCCTCCCCCTCCCAGTGTCTCCAGTTTTCATCTTCACAAATTCTATTCAGTAGCGAGTCCCTGAACTTTCTAATTGAGATCAGAGATAAATATAGTGGGGAAGGTTGGTGAGGGTGTGTGTGAGGGGGGGTAGGCTTCATTTTAATTTGCAGATTTCCCATTAATAACAACTTCTAATTAAAAAAATCTCCATTTTTTTAGCCCAAGTCCAAGGGAAAATTCTCCTCAGTTCTGGCTGGCTGGGACCTCTGCGCTGGTGAGTTCAGAGTGTGGGTTTCCGTATCAGCTGAGCCCACATTGTCAGGAGCCGTAATTAAGCTGAATGTCAGGGGACAGGGTATGTCACTGAAGACCAGAGTGAGTTTCCCTGCCACAGTCTATAAAAATGAGGCCACACACCTTCCTTGGGCAGAGGCATCAGTTGGGATATTCTCGATAGAGAGGATGAACCGTGAGGTAGAAGCTCAGAGAAGAGGGGCTGTCTTCAAGGTGACAGAAGCGATATGTCTGGGGGTGCTGTGGAAGAGGGAGGGAGCCATGGGTTAGTCCAGCATGAACCTGCTTCTTCCTTTGCAGAGATTCATTCATTCTGGGGTGTGTGTGTGTGTGCGTGTGTGTGTGTGTTGTATGCCCTGCTCCTGACAGAGGAGTGATAGCTGCTGATAGCCCAAGACAGTAGGCCATACCACTTAGTATTCTTAGTATTGATCTAAATACAAGTTTCTTTTTTCCCACCAGAAACATCTTAATGCTTTTGTTACTTGCTGAACTGAAGTCAGCACTCTAAGTAAACAGCTGTGAATAAATGAAGGCTGAAAGAACAGAAAGATCTTCCTTGAACTGTCAATCCCACTGGCCATCTGGCTCCTCAACACATTTACCTGATGCAGGTGAATCTCACTGTACCCAGACTCAGTCCACGACCTGTCACTTACACAGCCTTCTCTCCTTTCCAACCTTCCGATTTCTCAGCTCAAAAGTCTTCAGAGCATGCTCAGCTCAGCTCTTTTTCTCACATGCTGCCCCCCCTTATCCATTGAGTTGGCTCCATGTTATATATGCATCTAGAATGCAGCTGAATTCTCCCATCCTCTGCTGCTGGGACCCTAAGCAGCATGGCCGTCATCTCTCTTCTGTGGTTCGGCCAGGCATCGCTGAATGACAGGATGTATCGTAAGAGATGCTTCACTAGGAGATTTTTGTCATGGGTTTGCACTTATGCAAACCTAGACAGTATAGATCAATCATTCAACATGGCCTCTTGATGCAGTCAAGAGATGTGCTGAACACAAGATGGATGGGGCTGCGTGCATGCCAGACTGTCTTGCAGTAACTCTCTCTCTGTCCATCTCTATGTCTCCCTCTCTCTCTCTTTCTCTTTCTCAGTCTCCTCTCTCTCTCTCTTTCTCTTTCTCAGTCTCCTCTCTCTCTCTCTCTCTCTCACATACTAAAGGAATACAAAAACCCACAAACCAGTAACAAAATAGTATGTTACCATTATGGGTTATGTACAGTGCCTCACGGTCTGTTCATGACTGGCAGTGGGTGTGTTTATACTAGCATCATCGCAAACATGTGAGCGGCACCTTGAGCTAGATGAATACAACATCATCATTCGGCGATAAGAACAAATCAGTTGATTAAAGCCTCTCAGGACCACCATGGAATGTGTGGCTGTTATTGACCAAATGATATGTGGCATGTGGCTGCATTTGAGTAGCTTCCTAACTGCTCTGCTCTGTTCTTGAAGGTCTGTTTTATACTCAGCAGTTAGAGGGAACACAAGTGGGATGGTGTCCCTCCTCTGCTCAGGCCCTTCCAGTGCCATCCCTTCTCACCAGAGGAAAGGCCATTTGCCCAGCAAGCCTGCAGGCGAGGCCCCCGCATTCTTTCCATGAATCCCTTGCCTTGTGCTAACTGTATCTCTGCCCCAGGGTCCTGCCGCTTTCTCTACTTCTGCTTGGAAGTTTCTTCCTCCAGGTGCCCTCGTAGCCAAGCATTCATCTCCTGCAGGTTACCTTCTAGCCAAAGTCACTTCAATCACCCTACTTGGAGTTGCAACTCCATCCCACTGCCCCAAGCAACTCATTCCCTCCTTTATTATTTCTCATAGTACTTGCCACATTCTGATTTTTCTTCTTTTTTTTTATGCCACTCTTCCATTCCACCATTTTTTTTCAGCACCAAGAACAGGTCTGGCACATACAGATGCTCAAGGAGCTGCTTGTTGAATGGATGAACTGTCAAGTTCAAGTCAAGGTTATCTCTTCGCTGAGCATAAGCAAGTATAACCCAACAAGGTCCCCACACCTGGAAAGGTATAGCTGTTCTCAAAGGAGGAGGAGGAGTTCTCAAGGAGTCAGTGGGATGGGAGGTTGGAATCTGGCTTTGTTATTTATGAATCGCATCACCTTTGGCATTTGAGGCTCTTCTGAGCTTCCAATTACTTTATTTAGAAGATGGAGCTAATGAGAGCATTTCACTTACAGGACAGTTGGGAAGAGAGAATCAAAGCAGTGATACTCAGTACTTATCTGCAGCTCAGCGCATAGTGAGTGCTTGATGAATATGAACTAGAAGTAAATGTGTGATTTTGTTGTCAATGGCAAATACCTTGTAAATCAGCAAGGACTGTGGTTCACAAAGAAGTGAGTATAATCTTCCTTGCGGAAAGTAGGCTTGTCATTAAGATGCAAAGAGGTGAGTCTGGTCCAGTCACTGCAGGTTGTTGTGGGGATCACAGTCTAAGAAATGAGCATGAGACAGCACCATCTTCCCTCTTGACTGCAGAAACCATCCACCTCACTTTCCTTCTGCCATGCCTTCCCAGCTGTGATGGACTATATTCCTTCAAACTGTGAGCCAAAATAAATGATTTTCCAACACACACACACACACACACACACACACACAAGGAATTAGCATAAGTTAATGGGATTTGTCAAGAGAAGAATGATAGACATGCTGGAGCTTGCCACCACACTTCAGGTTAAAAACAGGTTAAGAACTGATTTGTTCACTGCAGCCCTGAAGAAGTTTCAGATCACAGCAGGTTTTGGCACATGGTCAGATATGTACATATTTTAGGTTTAACAGGTCTTTGTCAGATGACTGACGCATGCATGTTTCCATAGGCAAATAGGTGTATCTATGTTTCAGTAAAACTTTATTTACATAGCAAGTGGAGGGCTGGATTTGACCTCAGGGTTGTAGCTTGCTCATACCTGGTAACTAGTATCCTTTCCTGGATGGATAAAGGAATATCTGGAAGAAGGGTAGAGTATTTTGAGGGTTTTTTTTGGGGGGGGGGTGGAATGATCTGGGCCTGAAGGATACAAGGATAGGTTTGCAGTTGTTCTCTTTGAAGATGATTAGTCCTGGAGCTTCTGGTGGAGCCTAGAAGAAATGGCAACATTGGGTAGAAGGCTTTGAGTCCTCATTCATGGATTTGTTTAGATAAAAACTAGGGCAACTTGGCAGAAACATCAGAGTTTAACATGTTAACATGTTGGGTAGGCGGTTGATTCCCTCTGCAGGGACTTTCAGAATCCCTGTTTATCAGGATATTCTAAGAGAGGAGCCTACTGACATTCAGGAAAACAAAGTTACATATTTGGCACCTCCCCAACTCTAGGTCATTGAAATTTGCATATTGAAGACAGTTTAACTTTCTAATTATTCCACCAAGCTGATCGTGTGCACATTGCCAAAGGTTAAAACCAACAAGGATGTGTTGTCAACTTCACTTAGGACACAATCCATCTCTGCACTCATCCAGGTCTCTGGTGAAGACCCAGACACTCACTGTCAGCTGCAGCCTCTGTCCTACTAATCGAATAGCACAAGAAATGTATACTTCATTTTCCATTTAGCCAAGAATGGCAAACATCTGGTACAGCAGCCTCCATTCCTCTCACCTCTAGGTGTTTGAAAACATTGCTAATTGATCTTGACTGTCATTCTTCCTGCACCTTGGCCTCAAATAGATAAGGTTCTAGAGTATTTGTGATAGTAGGGACCAGGGCCACTTATGTACCTGGAATAGCCTTGAGTGTGAGATCAAGGCTGAAGTATGTCAAAGAATGGAGGGGAATGATTACGAATCCCACGTGTCTACATACACTTCCCATTATTCCACTCTCTCAGTATCCTTCCCAAGGATCCTTCCCAACATATTTCCCAGGGTAGCAATCATAGATGTATTAGAAGTCACTCTTTGCAATCAGTTTAGAAAGTTCATTGGCAACAGCATACATTTCCTATAATCTTCTAGATAGTAAGCCAGGGATTCTCTACTCAATATCCTGCCCAATAGTACTCAGGAGGATGGAAGTTTTCACCATCTTAGATTGCATGATATTATGGCTAAGGATGAAGTTTAGTGGTAGAACACATGCTTGATAACACACATACATACACACACACACGTGTGCACACACACGCACACACACGCACATACACTATGACATAGTAAAGAGATAGACACAGGAAGTGGCTCAAAATCTTTGGGTATGGGCATGGCATAAGCCAGATACTAGAATTTGCTGAGCAATAAGAAGGTGACAACTATTTATATGACCTTTTCGTGTGTACCAGGACTGCATGTGGTTATGATCAATCAAATGTTAAGGCCGGATGGAGTGTGTGTGAAGGTAGCAGAATCCTGCAGAGAGTGTAGAGTCTTGGTTGTATGTCCACATATCAAGCTGAACATGGACAAAGACAGGAGAATGATAGTCTCCATATTGAGTATGTTTGTGGAGAAAACTCATCTGGAAGGACGGCCTCAGTATTTGAAGGCCTGTGGAATGATGCAGGAACAGCCAGGGTCCTTTCATTGAAAATGGTACTTGACATCAAACCCTGAAGACCAAGACAGCAGTGCAAATGGCAGACCAGCCAGCAAGGCTCAGCATCCACAGTGGTGTCCATATGATGGAATCGGGCTTGATGTGTAGAACAAGGAAAGCTCTGGAGTAAGGTGAACTCCTGTGTCCGCACTCAGAATAGAATATGAAGACCTGGCGACAATCTGGGGCTTCTCGACTTGGCGTTATCGACAACACTGGGCCAGATAATCGTCAGTTGTGAGGCCGTCCTGGGCATTGAGCAGCATTCGTGACTCGATGTCACATGCACCTGTCCTTCACCTTTGAGCTCTCATAACCAGGAGTCTTCAGATATCACAGATATCCCTGGGAGGAAATCGCCACACTCATGCACTAATAAAATTCCTGTTTTCTCCTTGTCCTCACGTGCATGCCTCTGTCCCTACAAGACTTTAAATCTCCCAGGGCAAGGCAATATTTCTTTGTCTTTGTGCTTCTAGGACAAATACATTCCTGGCATTCCGAAATTACTCTGAATGCTTGCATGTGTGAAGGGGTAATTTCAGAATTGCCCATGGACCTCCACAGGTACAAATGGATAAAAGATAAGTACCCTGAATCAGCAGCATAGAAGAGGTTGGAAGTGAACAAAATGGCAAGTCCATCTTCTGTAAAAAAAAAAACAAGTCAGCTGGGAGTCAGCAAAACGTAAGACACTCAGGTGGCAGGTAAAGGGACTGAGCTCAGGTTTAGGATGGGTCCTGGAGGCAGTGTTCATCCTGTCTCAGCAACCTGACTATGGCTAACCCCACACTCAGCTCTGCTCTGCACCATCTGATAAAGACAGACTGCTGGCCCTTGCAGCTAAACTCTCCTAGACCAGCAGCTGGGAACACACCCACTAGCTAATGGACCCTTTGGAAGGGGGGACCCAACCAGGAGCCATCAGCACAGCTCCCTACCAAGCGGTGCTACTGAGCGAATGATTTCAATTAAAGGACCATTACCCTGAAATCCTATCCAGCCCCAGCTCCCATCTGCCAGCAGGAGGCCTTTCTTCTCCCATCCCGGGCCCTGCTCTGTGGTTACAGAGCAGGCTTCTCGCTGGGGCCCATCGCCTTTGCTAAAACACAGCAGATGCTGCTAATAAACAAACATATTGATCATACAGATATGGGATGTCAGGGACTTAATTCATGAATGAAGTGAGCTTTAAGAGCGCCCTGTGGGAGCTGGCTCCATTTAAAGGGCCAGCAACTACTGGAGTCCTGAGATGGGCACTGAAAAAGGCCAGGTGAGGAAAGGGTTTGTTCTCTGCCCTGTGCTCTGTGCCCTGTGGTGCCCTATTGGAGTGAAATGGAACCTTCTGCCTAAAGATGCCCCCTGACCCAGCTTGTTGCATTTCTCCTCTGGGATCCTCTCTGCTATATGGGGTTAGTCAGAGGAAGCTGGGAGATTCTGTTAGGGAGAAAAGGGGGAGTGGGGCTGGCCCGAGTGCACCAGATAGACTCTGGGATCCTTATCCTAATGAAGGACTATCAACTGCAATTCTTTGAGCAGCGGGACTGTGCCAAGACTTACCATCTCATCAAAGCAAAGAACATAAGCATTCTGAGGGTCCCGAGGAAGAGTCCCCCTTTGCCTGCTGGGGAGCCTAGATATTCTCTGCTGTAAATATTGTCAAATCAGGCAGACCACCCTGTTGGCAACTTCAGCTAAGAGCCAAGACTTCCAAGCTTGGATATAAGCTTTTTCATAAGCCTTATGACCTCAAATACATTTCTTAATACCTCTGGTTTTTACTGGTAAAGGTGGTGTGGAGATTAAAATGAGCTCACATGTGCTGTGCTGGCAGCTATACTTGGCCCATAGTGAGTGTCTGTCTCAGCCTGCTGTGATGACCGCTGACCTCTGGAGTATCCGTGTTCCCTCTACCCCTTAGCTATCCTGCAGGGACTACTTGGGATAGAAAGGTGGGTGTCACAAAAATTCTGTGTGCTGTGAGACAACTCTCAGTGCCAGATGGGCAGCTCCACGCAACTTAGTATGGTAGCCACCAATACCCACATGAGGCTGTTTACATTCTAGAAAAATAAAATGAAAGAAAATTAAAAATTGAGTTCCTTAGATCCTTAGCTAACTATAGAACATCTCCAAATCCACAGAAAGACCTATTAGTACTTCACTGGGGTTGGGGGCAGGTGTCATATGACAACAGGGAAGGCAAGCCACCTCCATCCAGCTCTTGAAATCCTTGCCACTCAAAGGCATCACCTGGGCATGTCTAGAGTCTTGGGCCCCAACCCAGATGAAATGAGTCTGAGTTTTCATGTGAACAAGATCCCTGGTTGAATGAACTTATAGGTAAGAAGACAGTACATAAAACTGCTTGTAAACAGCTGCTGTTATACCCATAGATTTGAAGAACACTTAACACTCAGCCTAGAAGTCTTCTACAACAGAGAAGAGGATCTCAACACCCTGGCAGGATGCAACCTAGGGCAGTAAAAGAGCAGTGAAGTAGATAATAATGGCCAACCACAATGCAGAATACTAGTGACTCAGCAAGGTTCATGCAGAATCAGACCAATGTAATATCTCCCTATCCTATGGCTTTGGGAATTTCCTGGAAGAGGGGGTGGTGAGATGTAAGAACCTAAAGATAGGAAGGTTCACTATTGGACAAGACATTCCATTCAAGGCAGGACTGCTGCATCTAAGAACTCATTACAGTGAGTGTTGCAGTTTGCCTGCATGGTTGCTGATAAATCACTGTCAAACAGCTTAAGGGAACAAGGGGTTTATTTCCTTATGACAGCCCAATTACCGTCCTCAGTCCAGCTTGACAGGAGAGCATGCACCAACACCAGGGCGGAGGGAACTGGCCCCACCAACTCTAAGCAATGGCTGAGAGAGGGAGGATTCTTGTACACTTGGTCAAGTGTACAAAAGAATGCCAACGTTCTCAATCAGCTCTCTGTATTTCATTCCAGGGCCTAGTCCCACAATGGGCTGGACCTTCCCCATCAGCTAGACAATCTCTTGCAGGTTTGCTCTGGGCTTAACGCAACTATAAATTCTCTACGATATGCCCAGAGCTCAAACCCTCAATGGTCAAGTTGACACCTGTGCCTAACTATGACAGTGAGACTTGTCCTTCCCAGACCTGCATAATAACTGACATATCAACAAGCTCCCATGGACTACCTAGAACATACAGTAGAAACCTTAGGGACTAAAGCTTGATGAATGAAAAGAAATGTTCCTATCAGTGGGGTGACCCAGAGAGGTAACTTTGTATGCCACAAAGGTCTGAACCTCCACAAGAGTAGACAAGCCAGAGGAAAACCTGGGGCCCATAGAAACAGACAGGCAAGTGGGCAGAAAGGAGTGGGATGGATTAATGAAGGGAAGGGAGAGAAATTGGAGAGAGAGGTATGGAAGAAAGAAGGGATAAGTACTCATGCTTGTAAAACTAGAAAAATTAAAAAAAATCCTTGGCTGACCTATGTGCATGCTCAGATTTGCAAAGCACTGCTACAGACCTCTGGTTCCAGTTAGCACCAGATAAGAATGGTCTGGGCTGAGGAGATGACTCAGTGATTATAGCACTTGCTATGCAAACGAAGGCCTGCAGCTCCAATCCCCAGTGCCCATATAAAATGCCAGCTGATTGTGGAGCCTTCCTGCAATTTCAGCCCCAGGAAGAGGAGTCTGGGGATTCCCAGAGCAAGCTGTTGGGCAGAATAAAGTGGAAGAGTGACAGAGGATGATTCCTGATATCATCTTCAGGCTTCTACATGCACACTCACATGGATGCCTGCTGTACATGTGATAAACCCACTTACATGCAAAACACATATACCTTCCCCACCCTAAACACACATGAGAAAAAAAAAGAACTATATATCCTTTAGTTAATCTTGGCTGTCCTAGAGAATGAGCAAAAGTCAGCTTTGATTGTGGACTTGAGGTTGTCACTTGTTGTCCATCACCGTGGAGGCCACATATGAGGTCAAGAAGGTGACTCACCCCCACTCTAGTCTTGTGGGCATGTCTTTTCCCCAAAGCATGAGCCTTCGAGTAGATAGCTCTGGGCACCGTTGTCAGAAATTAGTAGTTGCGTTAAGCCCCAAGCAAGCCTTTGGGAGGTTGTCTGATTGATAAGGAAGACTCAGCCCATGGTGTGTGTGTGTGTGGGGGGGGAGGGTAGTCCCTGGGTGGGTGAATAGGATGGAGGAAGCTAGCTAAGGAAATTGGCATTCTCTTTATGCTTGGCCAGACGTGCTGGTCTAGAAGTAAGGATTGTCTATCTCAGCAGTCCTGTGGATTTGGTGTGGCAAGTTTCCTCAGCTCCTGGTGTTGGTGTGGATTTCCCTGCCAAGCTGGACAAGGAAGTACAAACAGATAATCATAGGCAAAATAAAACCCTGTGTTCCCTTAAGCCCTTTGGTCATGAATTTATTGGCAATACATAGAGTAACTGTGCCAACCTCCTTCCCAAATGGAATAAAGATAAAAGAAGTGGCGGATAAATAAAAGCAAACCCAACATATATTAGAATAAATAAATCCAAAAGATTGCTCTTTGAAAAGATTAATAAAATATATGAACCTGTTTTGAGTGCCTGATTAACAGAAGGGAGTGCTATTAATGAGAGTGAAAACAGAGATGGTAGAAATTAACTGCCTCAGCAAGATCATTGGGAGTAGATGTAAACATAGTACTTGAAATTCAAGAGCCTGGAGTGTTCTTCCTATACCTGGAGGGGGCTGTGGTGACTCTAATCCATTCTTGAACCCCAGATCCCTCAAGCCTGATGACACCAGCAGTATTTTGATGATCTTGTCTCTTTCCTATCCTAAAGTTAATTTAGCTTATTTTTATCATTATTAGTGACTCATATTTAGTGCGCTTTCCTTCTATGTGCCAACTATTCTGTGCAGGTTTTATTTTAATCCTTCCCTGCATCAAGCCAGGTGAATCTAGACCTCCTATGAGAGGAGAAAATCAAATTTAGCAGATGGATTAATTTGGCCTGGCTCCCATTATTCTCAGGAGGGGAGCTTCCTCGGAATGAGCATGGCCTGCCTCCTGGACTGGTGTACCTGTGCCCCTCCACACTTTGATTGACACTTCCCTGCATGAAGGCGTCCACTGCCTGGATGTGCTTCCACGTCTCAAGGTGAAAGCAGAGCCCCAGGCCTTCCACGAGGACCTTGGCATTGTCATGGTTTTCTAGTAATTGCCTTGTTCCTTAGTTGCTCAACTTTGGGGGGGGTAATACTAGTTCCCCCTCATCTACAGTTTTTCTCTTTCTGTGGTTTAGTTCACATGCTGCTGACTTGGTTTCAAAAATATTGAATGGAAATTTCCAGAAATAACTCATCAGTTTTCAAACTACACACTATTCCAAGTAGCGTGATGAAATCTTGTGTTGTCTTTACTTACTTGTACTTTCAGGATATAGGGCATCCCTCTAACTAGTGTATCCACATTCTATTGCTATCTGCCCATAAATCCCACACGAGCTGTCTTCACTCTTAATGGACAGCTGTGTGGTCTCAGTGCTTAGATATAACTCTTATCATAGTCACCTGATGCTTCCTCATGATGTCTGTGCCACTCACCCTATTTTATTTCATCATGTAGACATCATCATGGAAAGGGCGAATGGGTGAGAACAGTACCATAAGACATCTCGAAAGAGAGAGAGAGAGCAAAAGGGACACCACATTCACTTAACTATTATTGCAGTAGATTGAAGCACGTTATTGTCATTAATCTCTTAACTTAGTTTATAAATTAAACTTTCTCATAGGAAAAACACAGGATATGTTGTATTCAGATTATCTGTAATTTCAGACCTGATAGGGGTCTTGGAACATGTGCCCTACAGATGTGGGGACTTCTATTAATCAGGTTTTTTTAAAAAAAATAATTAACTTTTTCCTAGTTTTACAAGCATACTGAGCACTCATCCCTGCCTCCTTCCTTTCCTCCTCCTTCTCATCCTTCCTCCCTACCTTTCATCAATCCATCCCACTCCCTCCCACCCTCCTGCCTGTCCACGTCTACGGGCTCTAAGGTTCCCTCTGGCCTGTCTACTCTTGTGGGGGTTCAGACCTCTGTGGCATCCTTTAATTTGCTTTTCTTTAAAATAAGGGCATTGGGGAGCTGGGGATCCAGCTTGGTTGGTGAACCGTAAGTGCCTGAGTTGGACTTCCCGGCCCCTGCGTAAATGCTGGGCTTAGTGGCATGTACTTATCATCCCGTTACTGGGAAGGCAAGACATGAGGACCTCTGGGGCTTGTGGGCCAGCCAGTTTGGTGTAATCAGTGAGTTCCAGTTTTGGTGAGAGACCCCATCTCAACAAAACAAATAAAACAAAGCAACCCAAGATGTAGAGCTGCTGAGGAATGACACACTAGGCTAACTTCTGTATTCCGTGAGCATGTGTACATACATGTATTTGCACACACACACATTACCACTCATGAACACAGACATATAAAGGAAAGTTATTAAACCTGTGATTTTGAAATTCATTTATGACTTTCTTCCCAAAAGCTCTGGTAGGAAGATTCGAGATTACTTCTTCAATTTCCTTATATGTTATAGGACGATTTAAATAATTCACAACTTCCTGATTCAATTTAGGTAAGTTGTGTTTACTTAGAAATTCATCCATCTCTTTTGTGTTGTCAAACTTCACAGAGTATAAGTTTTTGAAATATGATGTTATAATTCTCTAGATTTCTTGGGTATCAGTAGTGATAACTCCATGTTCATTTCTAATTTTGTTAATTTGGGTTTTCTCTCTCTTGCTTTTAGTTAATTTAGCTAGGGTGTATCAATCTTATTGATTTTTTCAAAGAACCAGCTTTTTGACTGGTTGATTTTTTCTATCATTTTCTTAATCTTGATTTCAGATATTTCTCCCCTTATTTTGTTAATCTCCTCTCTTCTACTACTTTTGGGATCAGATTGCTCTAGTTTCTCTAAAGCTTTAAGCTGCATTGTTAAGTTGTTTATTTCTGATGTTTCCATTTTTTTTGATGTAGGCATTAAGAGCTACGAACTTACCTCTTAGGACAGCTTTCATTGTGTCCCAGAGATTTTGGTAAGTTGTATTTTCATTATCATTCGCTTTCAGGAAATCTCTCAGCATTAATTGAGCATGCATGTTCCTGTGCTGTGCTCCTTACTTACGTTTTGTAATGGGGTTCTGGCTTCCTCTGAATGAACGAATGAGTGAGAAGTACGTGATTGAGTCACAAGGCAACAGAGGTGTCTCCGGCACACTCCCCGCCCACTCTGGCCAGCAGTTCAGGGAGACACACCTACTGGGATCTTTACTGTCTTTCTGAACACACAGCCTAGATTCCCTGAGTCCACATCTCAGGCATATACAGTCTGTTATCTCTCATTCATCTTCTTCATATTGCATCTGCCTGTGTGTGCATGCCTAGCTCCTAGGAATGTCCTGGGGGGTGAGACGTGATAACAAAGAGTGAAATTGCTGGGTTAGGTAGCACATGCACACACACACACATGCATACACACATAGGTATTATGAGAAACTACTAAATTGCTTTCTAAAATGGCTATTCCAGTTTGCATTTCCTCTAACAATAGACGAGATTCAGCTGCCCCCAAACCCTTATGGCTCTGGATGTTGGCAATCGTTTGCTTATTTGTTTATTGTAGTGCATGCGATTGCAACCAGACCCTTGTGCATTCTAGACAAGCGCTCTGCTACTGAGCTATAGTTTCAACCCAATATTTTTAATTTTAGCCATTTCCACAGGTGTTAAGCAGTATCTCATTGTCACTTTATTTTGTATTTTCCTAATGACTAATGATGTTGAACATCTTTTCACATATTTTTCTGCCATCTGTATATCTTCTTAGGTAAAGTGTGTGTATAAATATTTTCCCAGTTAAGAATTGTGTTTGGTTTCTTATTATCAAGTTTTGGCACTTTAAAAATATATATAGTCTAGATCTATCCTTGTTCTGTATCAAACATATGTTTTACAAGTACAGTCAGGCCCTTTGTGTCAGTGAGCTTTGTATTTGCAGCTTCAATTAATTTTGGTAAAAGACAAAGGATTTATATGATCTGAAGAGAAACCTGAGTATTTTAATCAACTTTGGATAGAAGATGTTAGGGAAGAAATAACAACTGTACTAAATAAGCATTTATAGATACTCAAGTATCTCAACTAAAGTATGTTTAAACTTTCTTTCCTAGTAATTATTTCCTAAAGGACACAATGTAACAGATATTTACATAGCTTATTTGGAAGGATAGGTTTTCTACAAATATTCCATTATTTAAGTGGTGTAAGAACTTTTTTGGATTTTGGATTGGCAAGGGTTCTTGGAACCATTCCTCCAAGATTACTCTATTTCCTTCTATGAACCACTTTTAAGACACTCAAGTAGTTAAAGCTGGCACTCGGAGGCAAGTTCTAGGCTGCCGATGTAAGATGTGATCTCACTAGTTTATGAACTGAAATTAAAGATATGGGCAGGGGTGCAACTATGAAAGGAGAGAAAGCATCACATTAAAAGTGACGATGGCTGGGGACTTAGCATGGAGGAATCGCAAAATGTATTAACCAGGCAGGATGGGATGTCTTAGGAAATTGAAAAGGAGTCATTGTGATTGTAGGAGGACAGCCAGAGAAACGTGGGGTCAGGGAAGATGAGACCAAGGAGAGTTTCAGGAAGGGGCTGGTCAAGACAGTCAGATACAGTCAAGAACACAAGTAAGATGAAGGCTATAAAATACCCTTCCCCTATTAGCAGCCTGGAAATGATTACCAACCTTGGCAAGAATACTGATGTGGCGGATGGAATTAAGGCTGGCACTCATATCATTCCTAATGATAGAACCACATGGGCATCAAAATGTGGAAATACATATGCATGTGTTGATAAATGGCTATCATGCCAAGCTCCGAGAAAGACCTGCGTTCCTCAACCTGCTGGACTCCTTCTTTGGCTGATCCAAAGACCTCTCCATGGTTCAGTAGCAAGCCAGACTTGAATTCAGCAGAAGGTCCCAGGATGCATCCAGAATGCCATAGTCAGTCTGTCAGATTTTGGGCCTCATTGGTAACTAAATATCTGGAATATCACTGGGGAGAGAAAGCATAATAATCAGGTTGAGTGTCAAGTGAAGGAGTGTTAAGCAGGGAAACTGAGGCACTGACAAAGAACAATTTCTTACAGAGCCTTACTTCCAAAAGGAAGTAGTGAAGAATTAGGGCAGAAACTAGATGTGGGACCAGGGGTTTAGTTTGTGTTCATTATTCTTTTTTTAGCTGAAAGAGATACTTGAGTCTGCGTAATGTAGTGAAGGAAGAGGTCTTGATAAAGAGAGCTCACTCAACACAGACAGACCCAAGCATCTTGTTGTGTGACTGTTATGTTTACAAGGTTGCCAGTATGAACAAAACCATTAAAGTCTAGTTTGTGTGTGCATCAGAAGAGCTCATTTGAAGTAAGCTGTCTTCATGTGAAAGACCTGCAGTGTGTTATCATATCAGGTTTCTCAGCCTCTCAATTTGAGGACTGGGTTCTGATTCACTGATGTATATGCTGTTTTAGGATACCTAGTGATCTTTAGCCAACTCTCCCAGGCTCCATTCAAACTTCCCTACTAGTGATCTGATGGATCTTCTTAACTCAATCTAGGCCAACCAAGATCATTGCCCAATTTCTAGGGTGAGACACAGTTGCCCCCTGCTGACCTGGGATGTCTATGTAGTTTACTGAGCATTACTAGTATATAAACCCTACCCTCAAGGACTCATCCTATACAGTAAGGACAAGACAGTGCTAAGCCAACTTGAACGAACGTAAGGCAGACTGCAACGTGCAGCTTCTTAAGCACAACCAATACGATGGGAGCCCGGAGCACAGGAAGACAGTTTTTTCTGAGGAGATGGTCACTGTCTGAATGCACGAGAACTAAACTTACACATGGATTTAAAGATAAATGTTTAGAAGGTAGCTTGTTGTTATGTCCACTTATGAAAAACATAGTGATGGATTCTCCTCTAGGGTCTCTGATCTCCCTTTCATGGGTTTTGAAACGCTTTTGTTGACTGGGAAATTTTTTACATGATTATCAATTGGCATTTACCTCTCTGTCCCTGCATGCAGCCATAAATTGTTCATATCCAAGGAAGTTGTATTCTGGGGTGGTGCCTCTGGGTGTGTGTGTGTGGGGGTGTGTATCAGAGGGCACTGTGTATGCCTGTAGAGACCAACTGTGACTTTAGGAATCACAGAATCATCCTGGATTGCTCTACCCCCTTTCTGCTTTCCTCTGGGGTTTCCCGGACTCCACCTTCCAGGGCTGAAAATGTAGGTGGCTGGTGTTTTTATGTGGGATCTAGGATCTGAACTCGGGTCCTTCTGCTTGTGGGCAGAGGTTTAACCCTTGAGCCATTTCTCCAGCCCCTAACATTTTATTGTTATTTCTTGGACAGTTTTGTATAGTGAATTATTTTTTCTCTCTATCTCTCTTGGAGAATCTTCTTCTCAACAAGTGACTCTTCTACTTTTATGCGTGGCTTGCACTAACATGTGCCTGACATCTGCTGCAAGCAGGTGATAAATCAGTGGCATCACCACTGAAGCAAGTGGCTCCCTTCCACAGCTGCATTAACTATATTTACTGCAGAGAGAGGAGGGGCCCATGACCTCTTCCCCTATCCATGATGGGCTCCCTTTTTAGTAGGTCTTGGGGAGGAAACACAGCTGCAGTGAGTTCATGGATATAGTGGTCTTGTGTCCAGGAGACACTGTTTGATGGCACTTCTCTGTGCTCTCTGGTTCTTACATTCTTTCCACCCCCTCCTCCATGATGTTCCCTGAGCCTTGGGAGCATGTACAGGGGAGGTTCAGATGTCTCGTTTATGGAAGAGTACTCCACAGTCACTTACTCTCTGCACTTCGACCTGCTGGTATTCACTATTCATTGAAAAAAGAGGCTCCTCAGATGAATGCTGAGACTGCATTTATCTACGGATTTAAAGATGTGTGCTTAGCACTGTTGACCTCACAAAGTCTAGCATCTGCTAAAGGCACCAAGATCCTTGGAGGCAAAGGATTGGCAGCCACAGCAGTGTTCCTATACCTAAGGGAACACGGGAAAGGGTTCAGGGAAAGGCCACTGGGTCCTTGTACGTCATCGGAGAGGAGGGCCCAGAGGAAAATCAGACATGCACAAGAAAGGACTCTCTGGGAATTGGGGTGGGAGGCACTGGGGGATGGGGAGGGAGAGTGGTGGGGAGGGGGAGCAGGGGGTACGGGGGGAGGAGGAGGGAGGGAGGGAACTGGTGTACCTAATAAGTTTGTATGAGCTGAAATAAAAAAAAATAAAAAAATAAATAAAATAAAATAAAATAAAATATACTGTGATGCAAAAAAAAAAAAAAAAAAAAGTCAATGCATGGGCCCGTGAGATAGCTCAGTGGGCAAGCTGCAAGCTGAATGCTCCCAAGCATGGTGACAAAAAAAAAAAAAAAGATGTGTGTTTAGAAGATGGTTTGTTGTCATGTCCCTTTAGCAGAATAATGAGAGTGGGAACTCCCTATCGATGGGCTTTGAAACCCCTTTTTGTCCAAGAAATGTTTATTACATGATTCTGGTTATATTGTATATAAAAATAAGTACACAAAAATCATTTTAAGACAATTCTTTGATATTTATGTATTTTACCATTTATGAAAGATGAAGGCAGGGGCTGGAGAGGTGGCTCAGGGGTTAAGCCTGTGCCTTGCAGGCGGAAGGTCCTGCGTTCGGATCCTAGACCCCACGTATAGACGCCGGGCGGAAGCGGGGGCGGCCTGCATTTCTGGTCCTGGTAGGGCAGAGCCTGTGAATCCCTGGGCAAAGTAAACAAGGAGGAGGTGGAGGTGGTCCATGGTGGTTCCCAAATTCATTCGTGATTCTACACACACACACGCACAATTGGATAAATAATAATAATAATAAAATTTAAAGATGAA
The DNA here is from genome assembly GCA_023101885.1 of Typhlomys cinereus. NCBI lineage: Eukaryota > Metazoa > Chordata > Mammalia > Rodentia > Platacanthomyidae > Typhlomys > Typhlomys cinereus. Next base: position 1,515,653 of record JALPQD010000145.1, read on the forward strand.
GGCAAATTTGAATACTATTAGATGGATATGCTTATTTATTTATTTATTTTATTATTATTATTTCCGCTCATACAAACTTAATAGGTACACTGGTTCCCTCCCTCCCTCCTCCTCCCCCCACCTTCCTGCTCCCCCTCCTCTTCCCCTCCCTCCCCATCCCCCAGTGCCTCCCCCCCTAATCCCCGGAGAATCCTTTAATGTGCATGCCAGACTCTCCTCTGGGCCCTTCTCTCCAATGAGGTGCAAGGACCCAGTTGCATTTCCCTGAATCCTTTCCTGTGTTCTCCTTAAGCATAGGAACATTACTGTGGCTGTCAATCCCTTGCCTCCAAGGATTTTGGTGCCTTTAGCAAATGCTAGACTTTGTGGGGTCAATAGTGTGTTAGACATTGCGCAGGGCATGCAAAGTCCAATTATGATTGCTTTGGCCCTAACTTGTGTGGAGTATCTTGCATATTATTGCTCCTCCCATCCTTTTGCTCTTACAATCTTACCGCCCCCTCTTCCGTGACTTTCCCTGAGCTTCAGGATGGGGAGAGATTAGGCTGGCCTAGTTCTAGGTGTTTGATATAGAGTCTCTGAAGTTCTGGATTATGGTTTGTTGATTTTCTTTTGCAGTTTTGCTGCTCCTGCAATGTCCTTCACTCCATCCCGATGGGTATTGGATGTTACCCCCTGGCCAGAGATTAAAAAGCTGTTAAATTAGAGTCTTGTTATAAGAGTATATTCAAAGGTAGATGTAATAAAAGTAGAAAACCACAGTGAGGGAGGGGTTAATCACCCATTTGCAAAATGGTTACTTTTTATCTGCCAGACTATTTGCCCTCCCCTTCTGGTGAGATCATAACCCCTCAGTTGTAAATGATCAGGATCGAAAGTCTGTGAACTTAACCAGATGTCTCATTACTTACTTGCAGTCCTTGATGGAGGCCTATTTTCTCTGCTGTAACATGGTCCCCTCTCTCCTTGTTTCTGGTGTGGCCCTCCTACCCCATCCCTCCTGTTCATAATCCTTGCAATTACTGTAGGTATTACAGAGATTTATCCTTGAGTGTCTCTAGGTGGGCTGGGTGGGTTTGGTCCTAGGAGCCACCTATTAGGGAGTACATATGACACTTAATTTTCTGGGTCTGGGATACTTCACTTAATATAATTGTTTCTAATAATATCCATTTCCCGGCAAATTCCAGTAATTCATTTTTGATGGCCGAGTAGTACTGCATTGTATAGATGTACCACATTTTCCTTATCCACTCATCAACTGTTGATGCTTATTTATTTTTATTCATTCATTTTTATTTATTGTGTGTGTGTGTCTCTGTGTGTCTCTGTGTGTCTATCTGTGTGTATCAGAGGGCACTGTGTGTGCCAGTGGAGGCCCAGGGGTGACTTTGGTATTCATCCTGGATTATGCTACCTCCTCTTTGCTTTGCTCTGGTGTTTCCCAGGCCCTTCCTTCCAGAATCAGAAGTACAGGCTGCTGCCATTTCCTCCTGGAATTTTTAAGTGGGATCTGGGATCTGAACTCAGGACCTTCTGCTTGTTTTCTCTCCAATCCGTGCTTGTTTATTTTTAAAGAAATGGATCTTGGTTAAATATTTCATAGGGCATGCAGCATCTTCAATGTTTTAAAGATAATCGATATTTTGATTTTATAATTATCAATGTTGAGAACACTGCATATAGCACAAATTGGAAGAAATATATTTAGGATATTTAGGATCATTTCCTACTACTTCATTCACTAAAAATGGGAGCATACAAACTTCATTCCCAGCAGGATATTTTGATGTAGAAAAAAAAAAAAGTGCCTTGTCTCTAGGAGAAGTCATGTCCGTTTTTTTTTTAGCTGATTTTTTTTTTTTCTGAATTTCCATGCTGCTGTCTATTCTCATTGACCCACACATTCTCGAGGTTTCCTTCCCTCTCTAGGATGGAGCTACCCACATGTTCTAACTGCAAAGGAAGCAGTCACGCTCCGCAATGCCAAGGCGTCTTCCAGCTCTGCAGATCACCGAGCTTTTGTCCTTTGTGGCTGGTGTGCCCCGGGAGCCGAGGACTCCTGGGAGCTGCCATTGACATCGCCCACTCGAAACAGCTGCTCACAGGTGACGCCATTGGGGGAGGCCACCGCGGTCTTGTGGTGCTTCAAGTACCCTAGTTACTAAGAAAACCTAGTGGGGAGGAATGGCCTCTTAATCATTTTTAACCTTTTTGTATAATGCCTCTGCACATCAGCCAGATATTTTTATTTAAAAATCAATTGTTCTTATTGTGGTTTTTGGAAAAATAATGAGAGGCTGAGAAGAAAGAAGAGGGACCCAGGGTTTATTAACACAAAGAGTTTGGGATAGGATGTGGGAACACAGTCCTGCTTAGCCTAGACTGGTATTGGCCTGGAGGACCGGCTCAGCTGAAAAACTCAAGTGGTTGCTTTGCCAGAGAAATGCCTCTCATGCTGCAAAAATGTGCCAAATGTATACGGGCAAGGCAGCTGTCTTCTATTACCCTCGGAAGCCCTAAGAGCCTCCATCCCCAATCCAAGAAAAATGGGGAACTCATTCCATGAAAGAGTTTCTCTGTCAGAAGAGATGAGGCACCTAGTACAAGTTCAGTCGCTTACTAGCTGAGTGGATTTGGGAGAGTTACCCGATGTTTCCTTGTGTAGAATGGAGAAGACAACAGCTGCTGTTTGGAGGTCAGGGGACCATGGGAAGCCTGTGTGGGTCACTGCATATATGGGGGCCTATATAGTGCTGAGGTTGAAGGGCAGGTACTTGGGAGAATCAATTCAGATACAGCTGGGGCTGAGGTCTCAGCTCAGACCCCATTAGTTCTTCGGTTGCCTTATGAAACTATGGCAAAATCATACCCAAACATGGTTCTGAGGTCACCACACACACACACACACCACACACACACACACACACACACACACACACACACAGAGCCCTTGCCTTTAGTTCCCATCTTGCCACTCAAAACTTTGCTCTTTTCCAAAACTCACTTCCAAAGCAGGGGAACTTAAACCATCTGCACGGAGATGTGGAGACCACATCAGAGACCACTCGTTACACAGGTTGTTCTCCCAGGTGTGTGACATAGAAGGAGACTTTCAAGAGGTTCTCCCTGGGCTCCTACAGACCTTGACATGAAAGGGAGAGTCGCTCGCCGTCCTGGGCCACTGACACGCGTCTGTCTCTTGATGCCCTCTTGGAGTGTCTTGTTGGTGACCTGTGTCCCAATAGCACCAAAAGGAGAAGGCTGGAGTGAAGAAAGACCCCCCCCAAAAAAACCATAGCTACTTCTTGCTTGCTAGAGGCTGTTCATGAGGCTCGAGGCATTGGACTAGGCTCTTTCATTCTCACCTGACCTAGGGAAGTGAGAGGAAGGGGCGGATACGGGTGGGGAGTTCCTTTTCTTGTTGGCTTCCTATTGGAGGTGTTAGGAACAGTGCTTATCAGCTCATTCCCTTTCCCATGGTCTCTGTAAACAACAGACCCAAGCTTCGCTCATCAGAAAACGTGCAAGAAAGATTCTGAGCAAAGGTTTCTTATTCCAAGGAGAGAGACAACTGAGGAGAAAATGCTTTTTTCTCAGGATGAATATGGTTGTGTGAGGATATAAAACCCGGAGCTATACTGAGACCATGAGGAGACAGACCTTAAGGTAATTGATAATAATGGAAAAGTAAGAGAGGAGCCTGGCTTCTTGATGGTACTTTTGAACCACCACATGAACCCCGGAATGCTTGCTAGGAAAGTCAATTGTCATCATTTTTTTTTAATGTTGCCATAGCAAAATGTTGCAAACTGGTTAATTTATAAAGAAAAGAAATGGTTTCCTAGGGTTATGGAGACTGAGAAGTCCAAAGTAGAGGTTCTGAATCTTAGAGTGCCTTCCTCCTGAGAGACCCTGTGCAGCATCCCAAGGTGGTGCAGGGTGTCACACGGTGACAGAGAACGCCCTCACTCTGCTCTCTTTATATAAAACCGCAATCCTATTGAATTAAGGCCCACTTCTGTGACCTCGTTTAACCTCAGTCACTTCCCAAAGGTTCCTCCCTCACCAAGACAATGATTACATTTCAACACAAGTTTTGGTGGAGACAGTCACATCATAGCAGTGCTTCATGCTTGTGATTTTCTTGGCTATTTTTTTTTAAACTTTATTTATTTATTTATTTATCTATTTATTTATTTAGTGTGTGTGTGTGTGTGTGTGTGTGTGTGTGTGTGTGTGTGTGTGTGTATCAGAGGGCACTGTGTGGCTCTGTAAAGGAGGACCAAGGGTGACTTCAGGAATCATCCTGGATCACTTCTATCTCCTTCTTGCTTCGCTCTGGGTTTTCCCTGGCTTTGTCCACCAATGGCCATAAGTGCAGGCTGTGCTGTTTCTGTCTGGTGGTGCTTTGTGGGACCTGGGGTCTGAACACAGGACCTTCTGCTTGTGAGGCAAAGTCTTAACTCCTGAGCCTTCTCTCCGTTCTTGGTTGACTTTTGTCAGGCATCCTGTGGCATGCAGCTAAAAGCATAGTGGCTGTTTGTTGTCCCATCTAAGTGTGGGACTGTGTGGTGTTGGGAAAGGAAAGCCAGACATTCCTTCCAGCTCTTCTGCCACTTTCTTGTAGTGGAACAGGGACTAGTAAGAAATAGCCTGGAGGATCAGGTTAGTTTCTTTTTTCTACATATTTATTATTTAGTGTTGTGTACATGAATACAATAAATTTATGATATTTCATCCCTTAATCCCCAATATCATCTTCCCCTCATTTTCCCCTCACAGTCCTTTATCCCCCCTGCCAGTCTTCCTCCTATTTTCAAGGCTTTTTGCCTGTGTGGCCCGCTGTGTTTCATCCAGTTTGCCTTTGATGACATATACTGACATGATTCATGGTCCAGCAAGTGTCATAGATCAGTGGGTACCACTGAGGAGAACATCTTCCTTTTCTTCCCTGTCAGCATCAGTCCTCATCAGTCTTGCAGGGAGGTGTGGAGCTTCTTGAGATCTTTCCTTTTCCATGATGAGATGTTGATAGGAAGTTCCTGTGTGTTTCTTGTGCAAGTATAAATCTGTGTCATGAAATCATGTACGCCACAATGCTGTCATATCCCGGAAATAATGTCTGCTCCGCCACTGGCCCATTTCAGGCTCTTACGATCTTAGTGTCCCTTCTTCCAAGACGTGCCCTGAGTCTGGGGAGGGGTGTGTGGATGTGACTTCGATAATCTGTTTAGAGCCAGGCAGTCTTCAGTCACACTTTCTACATTTGGCCCGTTCTGCTTTTCTGTAGAAAACACCTCTTGCTGATGAAGGTAGAGCTGAATTCTTGATGAGAGCTGGAGTAGGTTCAAATATCCAGGCACCAGGTCCCAGAGCACCTTGTGCCCCACGGGGGTGCTATAGCACTATTCTCTCAAAAAGCATCCAAGGGGCCACCGTGACCATATGCTCATCTGGAAGGTGGCATTAGAGCTCTTAGATCACCTCTAAGATTCCACAGTCCTGAATCAGCTGAGCGGCTAGCTGTTCCTGGCTCAGCTCTAGTCGGGATGAGGTTGCAGTTGGCAGGGCTCAGAAGCCACACAGGACCCAAGCGAAAGTCTGCAGAGGCTTAGCTTGGGGGGGGGGTGGCCCGACACCATTGGCTAAATTTTGATCTCTGCTTTTTGAATATTTTATGTCTTTCTTCCACCTGGCTATGAAAAGTTGCTTGCACCATGCTTTGTCTGCTGGGTCTCAAATTACCCTTTGTAGAAACATCTTCATTCCGGGCAGGGGCCTCGAGGTGAGGCAGGGATCTGCAAATCATGTGTCAAGTGGAGGACATCTTTTGAATACAGGATGCTGAGGCAGATAGATAGGGACAGATGACTTTTGTAAAGTCACCAGCTGGTTAGTCTGTGGAAGAGCCTGCTTAGCATTGATGCTCTGCACACCCAACTAAGTGCACTGCTCACGACACTAAATGATACATTGATCCACTCCATGGGGGCACACAAATATGGGAAAGTATTATCATGAAAGTTGGGACTAAAGGCAGACACAGTCAGCAGAGTATCTTACCCTCTATGATGTTTATTATCTTGTGAGACTTGGGCTTAAGTCATTAAGTGAAGCAGACATCAGAGCTTACAGATTCTCGGGCAGAACCATAGAGGTCCTTAGGTTTTGATGAGTTCATCTTTCTAAGATCAATGTTTATAAGATACAATAGGTCCAGTTTGGCGTGGCATGGATAAATAACTTGTCTCTAGTGGATTTTTAAAATCAGATCTTGCTTATGGTGTTCTGCCCAAATCTGTGCCAACTTTGAGATTAATTCTGGGGATGACTTTCATTTTCAAAAACGTTTCACAGGGGCTTGTGGACTCTCTCCCCTGCCGATGTGGTTTATAGGCCAGAATAATTCAAGAGCCACTGTCATTCTCTATGCATTGTAGTTCATTCACATGGAAACTTAAGGACCAGGAGAGTAATCTATGTTTTTCAAGGAGAAAGAGGGTTTTGTAACATGGACCCTTGTGTTAAAAAGTCCTCAAGGGACATGCTGAATTCTAAGTCTCTGGACTAGCTTATTCCAGTGTGCTTTGAATATAAATGGCCCATACCAATCTGGGGGAAGCATATTGTCTCCACATGGTTGTATCATGTAATAGTATAGCACTACCCCACAAGTTCAGTAAGAGCTGGGCTGGGAGATGGTACAATGGAAAGTACATGGACCACAGGAGCTGGGAGTGACTGAGTATGTAAAGTGCATATTGCACAAGCATGAGGAGCTGTGTTTGGATCCAGCACCCATGTAAGATCTAGGCATTGTCATGGGTATATGCAATCCCAATGCTGCAGGGAAAAGAGGAGACACGCAGTTCCCAGGAGACTCCCCAGCAGGCCAGTCTAGCCAAAACATGAAGCTTCAGGTTTAGTGAAGAGAACCTGGCTCCATGAACTATTACTACTATGATGACAATTATCACTAACACTACTACTAATGATGATGATGATGTGGAGAGTGATAGAGAATGACATCCAGCATCATTCTCCTAGGTTCATATGCATATGCATATGTATGAGTACACATACACACACACACACACACACACACACACACACACACACACACACACACGAATACATTTTTTGGACTGTAGACTTAGACAAATCTGGGCTCCAGTTCCAGTATCCAGCTGATTTCCAGAGTTCATCACTTTTGCTTTCTGGGGTGCAGTTTACAAATCTGAAAAATGGGAATAATCATACCAACTCACAAATTTCAATAAAGATTAAATGAGATCAGGTCAATGAGATGACTTAGCAGGTAAAGGCATTTGCCATCAAGTCTAGTTACTGAATTTGATCCCCAGAGTCCATATGGTGGAAGGAGAGAACCAATTACCACATACTGTCCTCTGACTACCACATATGTGTGATAGCATGTGTGCCACATGCTCCTCACACCCCCCACATGCACACATACATGCAATAAAAATAATCATAAAGCTTATTAAAAAACAAATAATAAAAATCATGAAGAAATTCATCACACATCATAAGACTTTCATGAATGTCACATCCCTAACTTTGTTTCATTGTCTTTTTTCCCTTGTTGTCTATCAGCTGCTGCGTAGATTTGGTTCTAGCCCCAGCCGTCAGCACATCATAATTTTTCAGTCGGGTTGTAGGATGACCCATAGGAAGAGCAAAGGGCTTCCCCCCTGTTTGCTCATCCCTTAAGCAGATACATCTGCTTCTCAGTGAACAGCAGTCACGTTTCTGCTTTCCCCAAAGGGAACCTGACTTCTGAGACCTTGGTGGTGTTGGGTATCAGGGTAGTGATGGCAATAGCTTCCGTTTATTGCATTTTTACTATGTGCCAAGCATGTGTTAAGTACTTCATATGCATTCTTACTACAAGTCTATTTCCGTGGGGGAGGGAGTGAGAACCCTCAGTAAAGAATCAAACGTAGAGAAGCTAAGTGTGCTTGTCCAGAGTCCCACAGTTAGGAAGAGCTGGAGTCAGGATGGAACCCTCCCTGCCGCAAAGCTCACTGTCAGTCAGGAGTCCTGGTAAAGTGCGTGGCATAGATCCACTTCTCCACCGATGCAGCAAGTATCACAATCATTGTCAATACTGTCTTGACATTGATAAGGAGTGCTTTAAATTTTTATATTATAGTACAATTCAAATGGGTATCAGATAGTACCTGCTCTCCCTCTATCCCTGCTTTCTAAAGTGTATGTTGATCAGATCTAGGCAAGTGCTACTCAGAGTGTGGCACTGGCTTCCCCCAGAACCTGCTACGAATGCAGAATCTCATGTCTTCCTCCAGACCTACTGGATCAGATTGGGGGATCGGTGCTGGTAGCTGTGTTTTCACAAGGCTCCAGATGATTCCAGCATGAGACAAGCACCGGTGTGGATGTCTCTTTGAGATGACCAGCAAACATCCCTGTAGGGTTTCTCCTGATTGGCTCAGCCCACGCAGGTGGTTTCTCCAGTGGGTTGAGGACATTGCAAGGCTCCTGCTTTCTAAAAAACTCCAGGCAGACCTGCTATTTTGCTAAAAGCTTCTGAGCAAAGAAAGAAGCAGCGGCTTCCTCTGTGACCGGGACCTTCTCCTTCCCCTTTCAGTCAGCAACAATGACAGCCAGCACAGCCACGTTCTGAAAGATTTAAATACTCAATTAATCAATGGAATATTCCATTAGTGAGATAATCAGTTGCCATCGCCCTGATCTATAGTTACATCTCAGCTGGGCCTCACAAATTGATTCCTGATGAAGTTCTAATTGACTGGACCATCTGATAAAAGGCCAGTTGGAGTTTATTGAAATGGCCGGTGAGCAGTCCCTAGGGCAGGGGCCTTCCTTAAGGAGAGGCAGAGGTGGGAAGCAGGGCAGAAGGGCTTGATTTACGCCAGGGTCTCACCCCATCTTCTCTCTAACACAGTGTTTATGGGTCCCAGGTGAGGGATGAGCGCTCACAGCTGGAGTGTGGGGACGAGAGAGCTGCTCTGAGCCCACCCCAGCTCTGGCGGCAGGTGGCCAGAATGGGATTCGCCCAGAAACCCTTAGTGTAAAGGTTTCCAGACTCCAGTTTGCTCAACAATTACCCGAAGAACTTCTGCCATTAGTCCATCCAGGCCTCCGCTACTCAGATTCCTGAGTCTGGGATGGGACCTGGCAATCTGCATTTTGATATGTTTTCCAGAATTTTTCTCAGGCTTTACTTTCAGAAATACCACCTCAAGATCTGGAGGCCTAGAGGCTTCTCTGGGGAGATTCAAATTTCTTAGACCTTGTGCAAGGACGCATGTGTGCATGCCTTGCAAAGGCATCTGGCTTCTTCATTTTGCCTAGCACTTGCTTTGTGCAACTTTTTCCTTCTAAATAATCGTCATTCACTACTAATGACTTTGCTTCCACATTTTGACTGATCAAAGACGTAAAATGTGCAATTAAAATAGTATGCCGTGGTAGCATACTTGCTCATTTCATCCATTCACTCACTCGCTTATTCATCAGACATCTTTTAAGATCTTTTAAGCTTGTGCCAAGCTTTCAGATATTAAAAAAGTGAGAGGAATCAGAAAAATACACGATTTTCAATTGTAAGAAGTTTCTATTCTTTAGGGGAGACAAGCAAGATAAATAAATAAGTAAATGAATAACTAAAAATAAATAAAATGTAGTATTAGAGGTAGGCACAGGACTCTGCTGTAGAACTCTAAGTGAATTGGTCTATTATAAGAAAATGTAAGGCCCATTAGATTTTTAAAGAAATCTGTAAATAGTACCTGGAGACCTCTAGTTGTGTGTGTGTGTGTGTGTGTGTGTGTGTGTGTGTGCCAGAGAACCATCTCAAGTATTATTCCTCAGCTACTATTTACCTTTAAAGTTTTTTAAATTTTATTTTTTATCCCTTAGTAACAACAGTCTCAAGAAACCTATTGGGACTTCGTATTTATTCCTCAATAAATTTGGAAATATGTCTTAACCATGATATAAAATCTGTTGGCAAAAGATGGTATACAATTTATTGTATGGCATTTATTAAATACTGGTATAGACAAAGGAAATGGATAAGAATGGAAAAATAGTGATAAATTCAAACTTCATCATAGCCAACATCTCTAGAATCTAAGAGAGTAAGAATAATGTGAATAGAGCTTCCAGATATCTTGCAGGCCATAATAATTTGTTACATTGGCCATCATTTTAAGTTTTGTGTATTAGTCAAGAAATATTTGACATTTCAAAAATGATAAAAGAAATTAGCCCATGTTCTAAGTTTAACAGGTTAAAAGCTGAAGCACTGGGATATCAGCTTATAAGAATGCTCCATATCCGGTACATCATCTTGATTCATTGTGGACTTTGTGATATCAAATTATTTGAGCCAATTTATTGCATAAATAATATATGAAGAATTGTTTCTGGATTGATCATTGCCTGATTCTTATGTGGTTGAGTATACATAGTAAGTAAGTAGAGTTATAGATAATCAATTTCACAGTTACAAGTAAAATTAACCCATGATTGATTCAACATGAAGCCCCATTATTGAAACAAAAGTATTACACAGGAAATTCAAAGTTATTTCTAGACTTACTCAGCCATTTTTTTTAGCTAAATTCTTTGTTTCTGGGGCAATCATGAACATATAATACAAGAAAAAATAGACATATCTTTTTTTTTAATATTTAGTTGGTCCCATATAAACATTGTACTCACAGAGCACTATTTCCTAAATTAGTATTTTGTACAGTGTCTCTATCCCTTTCCCCATGGCAAAAGAGAATAAAGGTCAGAGATCTATTGTTTTGGTTAGTTAATATAAGTAATAAAGTTCCTGGGTTCAGAGAAAAAAAAGTGTTTTATTTATTTTTTTATTCATTATTCATCATTCATTCATTCATTCATTCATTCTGTGTGTGTGGGGGGTGCTGTGGAGGATCAAGGGTGACTTTGGGAATCGTCCTGGATTGCTTCTACCTCCTTTTTTTCTTTGGGTTTTCCCGGGGTTCACCTTCCACAGCTGGAAGTGTGGCTGTGCCATTTCCACCTGGCGTTTTTACGTGGAATCCAGGATAAGAGCCCAGGTTCTTCTGCTTGCGGGCCAGAGTCTTAACCCCTGATTTGTCTCTCCAGCCCTTAAATTAAAAAATATTTATTTATTTATTTATTTATTTATTTATTTATTTATTTATTTATTTATTTTTGACACAAGATTTGGCCTGAGACTTGCTGGGCCTCTCCAAGCAGGACAGGTTGCGTGACCAGTGAGCCTGTAAGATCCACCTGTTTTCCTCTCAGTGTGGGGATTACAACAGTGTGTCAAGATACTGGCCTGTTTAAAAGTTGGTTCTGGGGCTCAAAAAAACTCACCGTCTAAACTTGTAAGGCAAGCACTTTGGCCGCCGAGCCATCACTCAAGCCCCAAAGTGTTAGATTTACCTTGGAGAATTCTTTCCCCAGTTCAGTGCATTCTGAGTGACAGGAACTTCTCAGCTAGAGATGGTCCTGGGTGGTCCCTGAATGTGAGATGAAACGGCTTTTCTTGTCCCCTCTTCCTCTCTCCACCCTTGTGGGACTTATAGACAATGGATATTCTTAAGGACACTAATTTTAAATATAAATAATCCCAACAGTAGTGTATTTGAAAACTAAGGCAAAACTCACTAATGAGTTTCCAGCAGGGGAGGATTGTGACCCACTTTCAAATGGACCATTTTTCTTTTTCCTTTCTCCTCCTCCTTTCTCCATTTTCCATTTCTTCTTTGTCTTCTCTCCTCCCCTTTTCTCTTCCTCTTCTCTGCTAATACACTGTGTTTTGTGTGCATGCAGCTTTAATTTCTGTTTATATATAAATGCCCAATGTTCTTTTCTTTGAAAATACATTCTGGTATTTTGGATGATGTAGAAAATAGTTTTTAGCCTCAAATGTCTTCATCTGGCCCTGGAGCTATTGAATGTTTTAATTCTTTTAGATGCAGTCCTGTCTCAAGTGCCACAAGAGCTTCGGGTCTGATGGAACTGTCAGTGTGGTTTCACATTTTTTCTTGCGCATTCTTTGCCATGTGTTTTGCTTCTGAAACCACCAACTAGGTCAGAGAATGATCCAGGCTATGCTTCCCCCACTCACCATTTATTAAGTGGCACCAGCGTGGATCATTGAGTGGCTCAGCCTTCAGAAGTTCTCTGGTCTAGAATAGTGATCCCGAAGTGATCATGGATTCCACCTTGACCACCAGGGATAGTTGAAGGTGGGATATGGCTATTCACCGTAGAGATGAAATGTAGTGGGAATGGATTCCCTTTGGAATTCTCTTCTAATTATCCACTTTTCTTTGAGACAGGGTCTTTCTACATATCATGAAATCCCAATCTTTTTGCCTCAACCTCCCTTGTTCTGGGGTTGCTGACATATATCGCCATGCCTGGTTCTCATCTGATTATTTTGAAGTGACATCATCAGCTCGCCTTTAATATTTACCCAGTAACGACTCAGCTCCCTCTTCAATTTAGGGAAAATAGAGAGCCTGGGCTCAGAGCCACCACACGCCACTGGTTTTTGCTGGGCTTAATATTGCTGGATTTTTATTGTATTCATATTCTATCTGTGACAAGTGTGATGGTTCATTTTATGGCTAGCCATGAAGTAAATGATTGTCTATGTGTGCTTGTGGTGATATTTATGTAGGTTTTTTTCCTTCCTTCCTTCCTCCCTCCCTCCCTTCCTTCCTTCCTTCCTTCCTTCCTTCCTTCCTTCCTTCCTTCCTTCCTTCCTTCCTTCCTTCCTTCCTTCCTTCCTTCCTCCCTCCCTCCCTCCCTCCCTCCCTCCCTCCCTTGTTCTTCCTTCCTCCCTCCCTTCCTCCCTCCCTCCTTCCCTCCCTTCCTCCCTTCCTTCCTTCCTCCCTTCCTCCCTTCCTTCCTTCCCTTTCTTCTTTCTCTATTTTTTCTGTTTTTTCCTTCAAGTCTTGCTATGTGCTTGTGTTAGTGTTTCTGTACAAGATTAACTTCGTTTGCTTGAGACAGGATTTGCTAAATTACACAGGCTAACTTTGAATCCTCTCTGTAGTCCCAGCTGGTTTGGAACTCATAATCCTGCCTCGGCTTCCCAAAAGTTGGTTATAGGCATGCACCACATCCTCCAGCTTTGAGTGATGTTTAAACCAGTGAGAGTACACACCGGAGCAGATGGCCCTCTCTAAGGTAGGTGGGCTTCATCCAGTCACTAGAAGGCCTAATGGAACAGCAGGCTTGTCCTCCTATGAGCGAGAGGGTACTTCCTGCTGCTGCCCAGCTGCCTTGAGCTGGGGTGTTGGGCTTTATCCTGATTCCTGATTTGAACCAGGATGCCAGCTCCTTCCAAGGCTCCAGCCTGCTGGTCTTCAGATTGGAGGGACACCATTGGCTCTCCCTGAGTCTCGGGTCTCTGCACTTGAAGTAGAGCAATACCATCAGGCTTCCTGGATCCTCAGTCTGCTCACTGGAGACCTGGGCACTTGTCAGCCTTCATAATTGTGCGATTCCTTGTAAGATGTTTCTAAATATCTACCTTGTTGGTTCTGTTTCTCAGAAAAAAACTTCCTTGCTAATACAGCAAATATTAGCATTCCATTTATATGGTACATATTCCATTTATCTTATTTATATTTGAACTTACACACATACACAGACACACATGCGTGTACACACACACACACACACACACACACACACACACACACACACAAATAAAAAGGAGTCTCCTTAAGGGAAAATGGTAAGTAAATGATAGTAGGTGCAGTGTATGGATTTAGGAAATATAGAGGTTAGAGGAAGCATATGCAGAGCCGTCGACCTGTGAAGAAGTGAGGAAGACCAAGAAGAAAGGCAGAAATCCAACCCTTCGTCCTAACCCTATGACCTAGGATCGGGGCACAGGGACAAGCTGTGGTGGCTGGCACTGTGTCTTGAGTCTCTGGGGGCAGCTGAGTGACAGTTGTCATGATATCCTAACTGCTGTCACAAACAACCTCAAGATCTCAGCAGCTTAACCCAATTAAAGGTCACTTATTGTCAGTTCCATTGTATTCTCCTCAGCCCAGAAGGGGCCCTACCCTCCACTCTGAGCATTATTCAGAGCCAAATGTTCCTAAATGGAGGCTCCAAGAGTGATGCTCTCCAGAGGGGCTTTTCTGGAAGGATGAACATGCTCACTACCTCTCCATCTATGATATCAAACCTGTAGCCATCAAACATCTGAAATGTTGGGAGAACACAAGGAACCAGAGATTTTGAAGCAGTCATTTCTACTGTGAGACGTTTTGACGTCTAAAACTACAAGTCATTGTGACCCTAGCTATTTTTAAACAGATGCATAAACTAGACAAGCGCCACCCCATCTGCCCAGCCATCCCCTGAGCAACTCTCACCTCTAGGTGAGAACTGGGGATGGAGCAGGAGTTGGGGTAAGGAAGGGACTCGGGATTTTTCCAGGTTGACAGGACTGAGTTGTGCTTCATCACAGAGACCACATTGAGGTGGCCGTGTGAGTGTCCTGCTTTTGCCAGTCACCATGCAGGCAGTTCTGTTGAAGAGGAGACACCTGACCTGGGCTTTGAAGATGGGGTGAAATTTGACAGGTGGAGATAGAGGGGAGGGCGACAGAGGCAGAGGATGTAGGATGGAGACGTGGGTATGTGTGCAAGGGGCGGGGGAGACCAGCTGGCCAGAAGGCCTGTGGGTGCTGCAGAAGTTTCAGCTGGAAGGGCTTGTAGGGGTCAGGTTAAGGGGTCTCAAATGCTGGGAAAAATTATTCTGGGGGCAATGGATGCTTACAGATGGGTTTTGAGCAAGGCACTGCCTACATTATCTCTGAGAATGTAGAGCTGGATGGGCAGAAGCTGAAAGGTGTGAGACATGATAGAAATTTATTGTAATAACTTGGAGAAAGGCTGGACCAATGTGTTGGTGGAGGTGGTTTGAGTGTGTGTGTGTATACACATGTATGCACATGCAAGCACATCGTATGTGTCTGTGTGTGTGCATTTGTGTGTGTGTCTCTATACACATAAAGCACATACACACATGTGTATGTGTATGTGTGGCTGTATGCAATGTGTGAGCACATATCTATGAGCACTCGTGTCTGGATGACATGACCTTGCATCTTTGTGTGCTCATGCGTATGTCTTCCGTGTGTGTACATATATTGCACACGTGTGTGCATGTGTGTATGTGCACATGCACACTTACGCACGCACAAATGGAGAACAGTGTAGGCTTAAGAGACCCTAGTGTAAGATAGGGTGTAATAATTCAACAGAGATATCTATGTGTCTGCTCTGGGACTGCAGGAACCCGCCTGACTCTCTGATGTGTGGATAGGTCAGGAGGGGGCATATTTGTCACCCACTACTCTCCTTTCCACCAGAAAACTCAAGAGGTGAGGAGTGGCTACTATTGATTACTTCTAAAGCAGCAACCTCCTTCTGAGAGAGGGGCTGCAGCTGGGATGGAAATCACGTGTTTCTGTAACTTGAGGGAGGGTGAAAGGTGCATCTCAGGTTGGTCCCGCTGGGAGTCACCACATTTATTGCATGATATACATGTGTTGAGAAGGCAGGTGAGTGGAGAGGCTGAGTAGGTGCAACCCCAGATGGCTGAATGCACAGTCAGGGTCTAGAGCATCTTCCCTGCAGCACAGATGCCTGAATTGGAGCGTAAGCCTCAGAGCGAGGTGTTCTGCGTGACATTACAGGGAGACCCGGGAGGGGTCGTGCTGTTGTTATGTTATGTTATTTTGTGTGTGTGTATGTGTGTGTGTGTGTGTGTGTGTGTGTCCCTGTGGAGGATCAAAGGTGACTTTGGGATTCATCCTGAATTGCTTCTACCTACTTCTTGCTTTGCTCTGGGATTTCCCAGGCTCCGCCCACCAAGGCGGTTTTTTTTTTTTTTACATAGGACCTGGGATCTGAACTCAGGACCTTCTGCTTGTGAGACAGAGTCCTAATCCCTGAGTCATCTCTCCAGCCCCAGATCTTGCTTTTAAATGGGGTATTTGATAGTTAACCTTCAGTCTATGATAGCATACTTTTTTTTTTTTTTTTTATTAAGGCCAGTCGTGGGCTTGGGGAGGGAGATTTACTTTTCCACCAAATGGAAACTCAATGTGACTTCAATGGAGTAACAGATGGCTCACGTAGGACTGAGAAGGTGACAGTTTCCTCATTGCCTGTGTTTCTGTAATGGCTACAGGAGCCTTTCGCTTGTTCCCATCCCGCTAAGAGGCCAATTAGAAAGATTGCAAGGAGTGGTGTCTTGAGGTATTTGGCTTTCTTCACATATGTAAAGATTTAATCCCAAATGGAACTGGCAAGTAAGGCAGCATGTTATCTCGGCAGAGTTTATCTCCTGCTCATTACACACAGGGAGAAGCTGGCAGAGGCTTCCACAGTCCCTGCCCATTCCTGTGTGAGGGAATTATAAATGCAGGGTGGGCTGAAGCCATCCAGGCAACTACCCCTAGATCTCAGAGAAACCTAGGTCCTGTGATCAGCAGACCAAACAATCTTACCTCCTGTCTCAGCAACGCCCTTTTTGTCTCTCAGCACATGACATGGGCCCAGAAGCAGCCCAACCTCCAGCCAGCTTCTCACAGCGGCCTCTGAGTGCCTCTTGCCAGCCGTTTTCTGCTCCTGATTCTTGTTTCTAGTGGACCAATAAGATGCATATAAATCATCATCTGCTGATAGTTTTCCTCCAATCCCAGCTCTGCCCTGCAGCTTTGAGAAATTAGCCTAACTCTCCTAAGCCTCAGTTTCCTCATCTGTAACATGGGAGTGTAACCAAAAAAAAAAAAAATCAAGTTCTTGCGGCTACTTTAAAAAGCAAATGGATATCCTTGGGGTGAATGACCTTGGAGACTGCAGCTCAGTGGCTACATATCTTCTGAGGTACGGTGATGGATGGAACAGGGAGGATACTAGCTTGATTAAAGCCTATAAGCTGTGGGACTAGAAGTAAGTCCTTTCAGCTGTATGTATCCTGTTCTCATTCTCTAAATAAAGGAGGTAAGAGTAGTATGTAAGGCAACAGCAAGCGACAATAGCAAGAACAAGAGCTAACTAACATTGGCACTTTATGCATGGAATGTGGGGTTATTCCCCTCTGCAAGGGAGGGCAGTGAGCCAGCCAGCCAGCGTTTATTTTGCACCCATGACTCGGACACCTGGAGCCACTGGACAACATAACATGGCAGACGTGGTATCTTCCTGTCCAAGCTGCAGGGTGAGGGAGGTGGCAGGGCGACCGTGTGCAGTGGGGAGAACACACATGGATGGCACTTGCCTCTGACACACTCCTAGCCCAGAAGAAGGATTGTAAGGAGGTTGGGGAGGGGGATTCACCCTGGGGCTAGAAGCACCTGCCAGTCACCTGTGAGACTTTATGCCCCAAGGAGAGAGATGAGACCGCAGAGGTGAGACGAGGCTGCCTTTTGAGTGGAGTCTGAGCCGAGAGGCAGGATCAGGCGTTTGAGTCCTGTTTCCTTGGCTACAGCTTCCAGCCCAGAGGATGTGGTAAGGAGAGGCGGGCTGCTCATGGCCTGCAGGTCTTAGGAAAGAGCAGGTGGAAGAGAGCATATCCTGGGGCAGATGGACCGGCCTTCTCCAGCTACCTTCTGGCAGGCATTTTGTCCCCTTAACTTTCCCTCCCTGATCCGCATTCTGGAGCATCTCGGCATATGGATGGAATCTGTGGGAGATGGGAGGGGGGGAGTGAGGAGGAGTGTCCAGTCCAGCGCATGTCACAGATGCCCACGGGGAGCTGGGGAGGATTAGAGAGAATCATTAATTGTCATTAATATGCCGAAGCTTGACAGCCTTGGGTTTATTTTTACACCAAAGCCCAGACGTGACTTGCACATGTCCCTGGGTTCCGAGCTCCAGGAGAAAAAGGGAAAAGTGGGTGCAATTATCATCTGCCAGGCTCTTCATGACTGGGCACCGAGACTCCCTCAGCACAGCTCCCTGGGCTGGCAGAAATCAGGGCTTCCGGAAACCTACGCCCTCCTTGGCTTTCTCCCTCTCCAGAGATCTGCTGAACAGAATTGAGATTTCTCTGCCCAAAGGCCCTGAGGAGGGTTGGTCTAGAGAGAAGACAATGGCATGGCAGCATGTCAGTCTGCCATCAGAGGGGTTAAAATGCTGCGTGGACACAAGCATGCTTATGGCAAGCCTTTTTACGAATGCTCATTTCTGAAGGAGTTGCCTTTCTCTTCGAATAGCTGTGGAAAACCCAATTGTTTGTTTTGAGACAAGGTCTCAGGTGGTAAAGGTTTGCTTTGTGTAGTCTTGAACTTTTGATTCTCCCGATTCTGGAATTACAGGTGTGTGCTACTATGCCTGGCCACAGGTTTGACCTTGTAATCTTCATGAAAAACTGACAGATCTGGCTGGAGGAATTGGCAATGTGTCATGGAGGAACCCACAGAAGCCTAGGCTGACCCGGGTGGGCGTGGGGGGTGGAGGAGTGGGAGGTGAGGGGGCACCTAGAGGAGCTCAGTCAAGCCACGAAAGCTGGTGTCTGGCCTTTGCTTCTTGTCACCTCTGAGCTTCACCCGCAAATGAATCACACTCCACACCTTCACAAAATGTCTTATCAACAGAGGACAGTAGGGACCAATCTTTCTGATGCCACAGGCCCTGATGTCTCTCCTATTTCCTTCCTTCTACCTGCAAGCCTTCTGGAACTCTTGTTCTTTTTTCTTTGCCAGCATTTGGGAGAACTTGATTGCTTTTTGGATAGCTGTATTTGTTTAGTAAGACTACCATAACAAAGTACCATGAAGATGGTGACTTAAAACAGCAGAAATCTATTATCTTTGAGTGCCATAGGTTAGAGGTCTGCCATGGGCCTTGCTATACTAAATTTAAGGTATCAGCTGACCTGTATTCCTTTGTTTGTTTCATCTTCCCTTTGCTGAATGAATACAGGACCCAAACAATTTAGAGGCATAGGGATTCATTCCAGCTTATGATTTTTGGTTACAGTTCATCAACATAGGAGAGTTCAGATCCACGTTAGGAGCCCAGGAACTTGCCACACTATATCTACAGAAAGAGCTGTGAGAGAAACACACTTTCTTGCTTGCCAGTTGTTAACATACTGAAGCTGCTCTCTCCATTTTATTCATTTGTTGAAAGAATAGTTCTTAGAAGGAGATGGCTCATTGGTTAAAACTTTTGTCTTAAGAGAAAAAGGACCTGAGTTCAGAGTCTCAGATCCCACGTAAAAAATGCTAGCAGAAATGGCTCTGCACTTGTGGCCCTGAGGGCTGGAGCTTGGGAAACCCCAGAGTAAAGCAGTAAAGAGGTAGAGCAATCTGGGAGATTCACACACACACACAAAGATACTTAAGGTGGGCACCCAACAAACTGGCAACCTTATAAGATTTCAAGAAACAAACAGCAAGACACAAAAGAGGCCATATCTGACACTTTGATTTATCTTGAACTTTCCAGCCTCTAAAACCGTGAGAAAATAAATTTCCATTGTTTAAGCCACCAGTATATAATATTTCGTTATGGCGGCCCTGGTCATGGAGACACAGCGACTGGGAGACCAAAATAGTGTTGATCTCAGCAGACCTTGTCGTCTCACCTGGTTTGGTGCCTTGAAGAAAGTTTGTTTGCTGTATGGGGCCTGGTGGTTCCATTGATCCTTCTCCTCCCTCTGATCTATACGATTAGATTTTCCTTCATTGAGGGCGATGCTTAGGAATACATGCCATTTGCTTTGCTTGCTGTCCTATGGAATATTTTTCTGGATTGTGGAATATTTGTTGTGACTCATTTGAGGACAAACCTGGAGGAAGCCAAGACCTCTTAGATACCTGGAAGTCCCCTGCCACAGTCTCTGGAGAGTTGAGACCTCTGCAAGGACCACTGAAAATACCAAAGTGACACTATTTTAGCTTGGATCTTGCTTTTCTTGAACCAAAAAGGCAGGTTTAGACCAGAGATGTCAAGGAAGTTTGCCAGTTCTAATTAATTCATAGCGGTTGCTTGGGATCCGTAGGAGAGAATGTTTCTGTCAGTTAGCCACGTCTGCTACGGGTGTTGGAGGAGGGAGGCAGGGTTTATGTGGGGGAATCGGATGAGTCCCCCACACTCTTGCTGATCAGACATTTCCACAAACCTTGGATCCAGATGTGCCCTGGTGTTGAGTCTGGGGTCATGTTTCTATGTTTTAGGCCTCCTACACTCTTTCATTTTTGCTCGGCTGCCCCCATTTACTCACATCATCGACAAGGCCCGGGGACGCCCATTCCAAGCTTGCCTCTCATGGCTAATTAAGGTGTTTCTTCTGAGCCCTATTGTTTAGCAACTCATACAGCCTTCATCTTATGGCCCCTATCAGGATCTGCCTGATGTCATAGCTTGCGCTGCTGCCAATGGCCAGCAACCTACAACTGATCAGCTTTTGAACTAGAAAACTGCTTAAATCCCTTTGAAGTTCATCCTTGCCAAAATCCAATCAGAAGGACGACAGTGGGAGGGTATGTGTGTGCGTTTTTTTTTTTCTCAAAGAAATGAATGGTGTCTGTGTGTGTTTCTCCAAGAAAACATTTCAAATGCTCACGAGGCAAGCATATCTATTTTGCATGCACTGTAATTGTTCTATCTAAGATGAAATATGTTATTTTTTTTTAAGTAAAGCTACAGGCAGTTTATTAGCAGAGCTAATTAACCCACAATCAGGAACTGGCTCACCTCTAATCGCAACCTGCCTGCGTTCTTCACAGGCAATGTGCTGGTGCTACAGCACTTGTATTTATAAATATGTGCAATGCATTATGAACTATATTTACAGAGACAGCATCAATTTTTTTAGCCACAAAAATCTGACCTACCTAAAACAGATCGTGAGAGGACTGAACTATTGGTCTGGGGGTGGAGATGGAGACCTCTCATTTCTTTAGCACAAGCCTGGGATTTGCCTGTCTGCCTGTCTATCTATCTATCTATCTATCTATCTATCTATCTATCTATCTATCTATCTATCTATCTATCTGTCTGTCTGTCTGTCTGTCTGTCTGTCTGTCTGTCTGTCTGTCTGTCTGTCTGTATTTTAAAGCTCCCAGCCTAGTTGGCACCATTTTCTCCCAAGGCACATTTCTGGCGAAGGG
The DNA here is from genome assembly GCA_023101885.1 of Typhlomys cinereus. Taxonomy (NCBI): domain Eukaryota; kingdom Metazoa; phylum Chordata; class Mammalia; order Rodentia; family Platacanthomyidae; genus Typhlomys; species Typhlomys cinereus. The sequence continues at coordinate 1,536,834 of JALPQD010000145.1, forward strand.
GTGCCTTGTACACTGTATGCTGTTGTCTGGGCTGTTCCTTTCTGAGTGATGGTTGGCTCCTTTTGTGCCTCCCTCGGTTCTTCCTTGCAGGAGAGGAACTTCCTTGAAGGGGGGGGGTTGTTGTTGTTGGTGGATAGTTTGTGAATATCTCTGCTGGGGATGGGGATAAGATAAAGGCTGAAGGAATTTCTCCAAGGATCTCTATTGATCACAGCTGGCTTATATATGGTTGGTGTTGGATGACCCCTCTATCAGAGCCCCAGGGAATAAGTATCTGTCTTCTTGAAAAGCAGGAGCTTGATTCCAGGGAAAAGAATGACTTCTCAGGTCTTCGTGAAAATCTTAGGCATTTGCCACCTATGACCAGCTGAACAGAGAAGCCATGGAGAGAAGGAAGCCAGATCCCAACAGAGTCCTCTGCCTAGTTGGGGGAGGAGGGGAGAGAGACCTGAGTATTGACTCCCACCTTTAAGCACACAGAGATCCAGTGTGTGTGGTGCGATTAACACACAGCGTCTGGACCAATTAGTCATGAATATCTTCCTGGCGTTGGGGTGATTGTAAGGCAAGCAAGAAAGGAAATGCTGAGGGAGTCTAATCCCCCAGTAAATAACTGCTTATTTGAGGAAAAGGAGGATGGAAAACGGAGGGACACAGAAGGGGGTAGGGCATTGAGGATCCAGTGCACGTGAGGTTGAAGAATTTTACATTCACTGTGTCAAGGGGTTCACTGTTGTCAGAGGAAGTATGAATCATTTTATACAACTGGGATGAAGACAAAAAGATCTTTTTAAAAATAGCATGTGAGATGGGTGCACATACATAATTGGGGTATTTGGGAGACTGAGGCAGGAGGGTGACAGATTCAAGGTCAGCCTGGGCTACCTAGCAAGTTCAGGCAGTCTGGGAATGTCACAAAGAATCAGATGAGAGTTCTCCCACACACAAAAAAAGTAGAACAAAAATCAGCCTGTGGATCTCTTCCTGTCTGCTGTAATTCAGGCACACACTTAGGTAGAACATGTCTGCTCCATGAAACCTTCCTTGGGTTCTTAATGGACATCTAAGCTATGTTCTTGTTCCCTTCAATCAAGGAGTAGCCAAGATCTCATGAAACTTTTTCCCAGCGGAACCTTTTACACGAAGCTTCCTGTCTAAGCCCAGAAATGTTCCTGTGGAACTAGGAGAAAGGGTGTGGCCATTCGTGGACTTGTACTAGGGGAGGTTCCAAGAGAAAAGACTCCAAACTCTTGGTTCGCCTGTGTCATATGTTTGTGCCAGGCTTTCCATGGTGAGAAGCAAGATCTTCATTTCTTTCATTTGTTTTCGAGCCTGGGACTGGTAGCTTCTAGAATCAAAGCTGTATGAGAGCAATGTCTGGTGCTAGAGGGTGGGTCTCTGATACTAGAGAATTCTGGAGTCCAAGACAAAGGCTAGGACCCCAGTTGCAGTGATCACTGTAACAGCCCAGGCATGCCAGAGCAAGAAGCAACCAGTCATACTGGCTTATCTGCAAAGTGTCAAAAGCAGGATCTGCATGACTACATTCACTGATAAACCTGCATAACTTTTTTTTTTTTTTTGGTAGGAGTCTCAGGAACAAAAAGCTCAGTTTTTCCTACAATCCACAATTCCACTTAAATAAGGGTTATATTTTCAGAGTATGGGCCAAGCCTTGAAAACACACTTTGGTGCTATTTTTGGAATGACGCAGGAGGTTAGTTGTAAATGTGAGGCCTGGGAAGCATGTCACGGCCATATTGATTTTGGGGTCCTCAGGCCATATTCCTCTACTTGGGGTTCTTTTCCTGGATGGGGCTGTCATCTGGTTCCTTGTTACCTGTCAGCGCAATTTGAAAGGAAGCCTGTTGCAGTTTTGCCTGAGTGTTACTGATAAATTCACCACCAAAAAGCTTAGGCGACAAGGGGTTTTTATTCTTTTTTATGATTCTCCATTTCAGTTCTTAGTCCTTGGCAGGAGAGCTCACACTGACACCAGAAGCTGAGGGAACTGCCCATACCATATCCACAGAGATTGTTGAGAGAGAAGGCTAACCTCACTCGTCAGACAGCAAGACTATGCAGATATTAGTGTGTCAAATTACTGAACCAACTCCCTCATCGTATCCATCTACCAGGGAATAGTTCCACCCACACTATGGGCTCAGTCTTTTCTGTCCTGCAGACTTGCTCAAGGCTTACAGTAAGTGCTGATTCTTCACAAATGTGCCCAAAGTTCAGCCTTCAATGAATGGTCAAGGTGACACCTAGATATCTAACTAGCAGTGGAGCTTTGCCAGGTATAGGAGGAATGAATAATCTAGAAAGGGTGACCTTGAACTTCTGAGCCTCCTGTTATAGTTCCTCAGTTCTGAGATGACATATGTGCATCAACATGCCTAGTTCACAAAGTGCTGAGGACTGAACCCAAGGCTTTTTACTTTCTAAGTAAGCACTATATCCCTAGCCTCAACCTAGGAATATTAATTGATATAGGCCTCCTGGCAGGGTGCTAGGCTTATCCCTAAAAGCCCAGATTTCTTCTCTTTCTTCATCTAAAAGTGAAATGAAGCCGCTAAGTTGGCCATCTCAGCGAAGAGCTGAAGCACTACAGGGAGTGGGACACAAGATTGCCCAAAGGTGGTAGGCAGCTTTCTGTTGTGTGAAAGTCACTGACCACATAGGCACAGCTGCTTGTGACTCCACCCAGAGTGGTCGCGTCCACAGTGGTGGCAGTCAGGCGGTCCAGGGAGGAAGAGAGGGAGATTATTTATTGGGGATGAAGTTCAGTTTTGCAAGATGAAAAGGTTCTGAATAGGGATGGTGAAGACAGATTGCATGACAGTGTGGATGAGCTCAATGCTGCAGGCCTGTGCACTTCCATATGGTTAAAACTGTGACTTTTATGCTATGGGATTTTATCATAACATATTTTTTAAAAAGCTACACCATCTACCGTGGAGTCATAAGGTCAAGAAATCCTATTGTAGGATTGAGACATGCCAATGCACAAGTGCATGAATGGATCTCCACCCTAGACAAGGCTGGGGGTCATGCCCCAAGTGACTTTTAGGTCACTGATTCTTCACTTTGAAAAATGCTGGTGTTTTCTCTGAGAAAACAAAATTTTCTCCTAGTTTCCATGATATCAAATGTGGAACAGAGAGGTCCCAATTTAGCAGGGTGATGAGGCAGGTTCAGAAGTCACAGCCCCACGAAGCCTGGTGGTATTGGTGTCGTGTGTTCTCATTTAATGCTGTAGATGAATGTGCCAAGGGGGAGGCCATTGGTCCTATGAGAGATTGGACACCCCCCCAAGAGCATGTTGAGAGGGGACATCTTTGAGCTCTGTCCCATCCCTGTGTGCATCACAGGTTTCATTAAGTGTGCCTCGTTGGACGCCAGGACACAAGTCCAAGATGCGCCTTTGACTTCTGGCAGAAAGCAATCTAGAAACTGTCTGTCTAGCCAAGCATTGTCTCTGCTTTCCAACTAAGCTGCCAGGTTGGAATGAACTAGATGATCTCCTGCTTTGACTTCTTGCACTTGGAATATCTGGATGGACCACGATCTTTCTAGTTACAAGTGAAATCAAACTCAAAACACTCAATATCCAGGGGCTGGAGAGGTGGCTCAGGGGTTAAGCCTCTGCTTTGCAGGTGGAAGGTCCTGAGTTCGGATGCTAGACCCCACTTATAGACGCCGGGGGCGGGGGGTGCTGAGTTTCTGGTCCTGGTAGGGCGGAGCCTGGGAATCCCGGGGCAGGTAAACAAGGAGGAGGTGAAAGCGGTCCATGATGGTTCCTGAATTCGTCCGTGGTTCTACACTCATACATACATATGTACACACATACATACACATGCGCACACATGCATACACACACAATTGAATAAATAATAAAAAATTTTAAAAAATACTCAATATCCAAATAAAAGAAATCATCTTGTGAAATTGAGATGTCAGGTACCGCTGGCTGCAGAGGCTCAAGTAATGCCATCAAACTTCTTTCTCTCCCAAAGACTCTCCCTCCACAATTTCTTCCTATTCATCTGTTGTCTCTGAAAGGCTTTTCTGCATCTTTCTGCATGGAGGCTCTTAACGCCAAGAGGCAATGCACTGCTTCTGCTTAGCAGTCAGTCTCAGGCTTTTCTTTCTCAACAGACTTTGCTCTCAAGCTCAGTCAAGAGCCATTGACAAGCCAGGGGCTGGAGTTTCCTGGCAGAGTTCTCCACTTCTGAAGTCAGCGCATGAGAGAGTCACCAACTACCCTGAGCCTATTGGCTGAGTGTGAGAGAGGAGTTGGTCTTGGAAGGAAAAGTAGACTCTGCTACCAGAACAGAAAGTGGAAATGGGTCAAAAATACATTTTTTGTATTCCTGTAACAAGATATTGGACAAAGGCAACACAAAGAAGGAAGGATTTATTTTGACCTGTAGCTTGAGAGTATAGCCCATCGTGGTGGCAGAAGCTGGTAATATTGCATTTGCAGTCAGGAAAGAGAGAGACAGAGAGAGAGAGAGAATGCTGGTGGTCAGCCCATTTTCTCCTTTTCATCCATTCTGGGACCCCGTACCATGTACATACTAGGTAGGTCTTCTCGTTAGTTAAGCCTCTCCTTTTTTATTATTATTATTTTTTATTATTTATTCAATTGTGCATGTATGCGTGTGTGCACATGTGTGTGTATGTATGTGTGTGTGTGTGTGTGTGTGTGTGTGTGTGTGTGTGTGTGTAGAACCACAGATGAATTCGGGAACCACCATGGACACCTCCACCTCCTCCTTATTTACTCTGCCCCGGGATTCACAGGCTCCACCCTACCAGGACCAGAAACGCAGGCCGTCCATGCTTCCGCCTGGCATCTATACGTGGGGTCTAGGATCCGAACTCAGGACCTTCCGCCTGCAAGGCAGAGGCTTAACCCCTGAGATACCTCTCCAGCCCCCTAGTTAAGCCTCTCTTACAGACAAGCTCCAAGGCAAGTCTAGTTAATTCCAAAATCTAGTCAAGTTGACAATATTAACCATCACACTTTTAAAAGCCCCTCATGACAGATATGAGACAGCCACCCTGGATTTAAGATCCTGCTTGCCGACCCCCTTGTACATTTAGTACCTTGCTATTGATGACCCCATTTTAGATCAGTTAATGTGACCTGTAACTGATGATCCCGGCTGACCTCCTGAGTCTTCCCTCTGAGTCCACTGGTGCTCCCCAGCCCACTGGTCCCAAACGCAGGACAGAGGGCCAACAGCAGAACCACAGGGGTGATGCCCTAATTTGGGGAATTCACCCTTTGGAAGATCTCAGTCTCACCTCCCTCGCCTTGCCAAAATTCAGAGCCTTAACCTCCCCCCTTCCAAGCTATTTTCTTCATTTGTCAGGTCCCTGTGGTGATGTGTGGCGTTTGTTGTTGGGCGATGTTGGTTTGTTATTTTCACTCTGCTCTGTGCCCTGACACTTCCCAGAGGTGTGGGCACATTCTAAAATAATGATCTCCCTGTGGCCCAGGGAGCTGACCTTCTGCGGTGGTGTGAGCAGCTCCAGGCTGGAGGCGGGGCTGGAGTTTCGCCTGGGGGTCCTTAGGCAGGCTGGGTGCTGCTGCTGCTGGTGCTGCTGCTGGGGTGAGCCAAGGGCCTGGGCTGGCAGAGGGGATAGTGGCAGAGGGGATAGTGGCAGAGGGGATGCCACTGCAGAAGTGACTGGGCCTCTGTGAACTTGCCTGGGTGAGATTGCCAGGACCCACCCAGGTAAGCGCCAGGTCATTGCAGGGTAACAGAGGAGCTACTAAAGATCCTTTTGAACCTGGTGCATTGAAGCAGGGCCTGGGCGCTAGGTGGAAGGTCATGAGGACATCTCCTCGCCTGAGTTGATCCTCTTCTAGGACTTCGTACCAGAGTCTCTACCTTCTCTCCTTCCAGGAGGAGACTTGAGATGGTAAGAGGTAAAATGGAGGTCTGTGGGTTCCCAGAGAGTGTGGGTCAGGTGAGGGTGGCACTGTTGTCTTGGACACATTTCCCCGCCTTCTGCATCCCTCGTGGCGAAGGGCAGCTGTCTGATCCTGCAGCAGTGGGCTTTTCCACACTTAGGCCTTCCCCACTGGCAGCCTTGGCTTGTTTCCACCAGGGTCAGAAATTCAATTTGCAAAGATTTCCCCTGGCCGGAGTTGTGTCTCTGCCGGTGCTGAGGTAGGCCCTCCCCTTCCTGCCTCTTCAGATTCCTTGCATGACACCGCTTCTCTTTGAGCCTCACCGTGATGCAGCTCACAGCAGTAGTGAAAGTAAACATTTTTCCCTAACAAGCCATGCCCCTCATCAGATGACTGGTGCGTGTGTGTGCGTGTGTGTGTGTGTGTGTGTGTGTGTGTGTGTTGTGTGTGCGTGTGTGTGTGCGTGCGTGTGTGCGCGTGTGTATGTGTGTGAGATATGTAGCCAGGGAGAAGGTGTTGAGAGAAGACAGGCAGCTCTCTTAAGAGAAGAACGTGATGCTCTAAAGACACTTGTTCTGTCCCTCCAGGACCAGTCAGGGAAGACAAGAGCAGCAGTCTCCCTGAGGCTTCTGGACGGGGCAAGGAAAGGCAGTCTCCCTAGTCAGAAGGGCCAGACATAGGGTAAAAATCAGGTTCAAAACATAAAATTCCTCTCCACTTCCCTCTTTCTTTATTCCTCAGAGGTTGCAGATGACGCCTTTCCACATCTGCACCTTGACCTCCTTTCTTGGGGTGCCTGTGTGCACATGCAGTGGGCTCCTCCATTTCCCTCCCACCCTTCTCTCTCCTGTCCATGTAGGCTCTGGAAAGCCTGCCATGTGCTGGCTAACCTGTGCTTTACTAACTCACCAGTCATTAGTTCATGTCTGATTCCTCTGCGTTCAAAGACAGGTGGTGAACTTTGTGGATCACCCTCTCCATCACAGTCTCTACTGCGGTCATACTGGGTGGTAGGACCTGGGTATAGTATGTGATGGACAGCTAGGTTCTGTGGCTGTTTTACTTGCCATTTGTTCCCATAAAGCTTTATTTAAAAAAACTCAAGATGGCCAACTCGATTTGGTTCAGGGACCATGAAGATCTTTAAAACCAGCAACCCTGCTTTCAGTCTTTTTTTTTTTTTTTTTCAATCTGGAAAGTGGAACCTGCCTCGGAGTTCCTGCAAGCGATCCATGAAGAAGCACACATAAGAACCCAGTATGGCGGCAGGTAATAGGAGCATCGCGGCTCTCAGATGCTCCTTTCCTCCCGTGCAAGTCGCCATTTTCCCACAGGGATTGCAGAGCTCTGGAGAGCAGCAACAGGACCCAGTTTTATCTCTGGGTTCCCGGTTCCCAGCCTAAGGCTCTCTGCTGTAAAGCCATCATCAGTGTGGCTGTAGTCTTTGATCTAGGCCATCCTGGAGGCCTTGTGACTACTTCAAGAGGTTTTCTTTTTTTTTCTTTCTCTCCTCTCTCTTTCTTTTTTTTTTAAATTAATTTTTTATTTTTTCAGTTTTTAGTTTTACAAGCATATTGAGTACTAATCCATGCTTCCCTCCATTCCTCCTTCCTCCCGCTTACCTCCCTTCCCCTCATCAATACATTTTACTCCCTCCCACCCTCCTGCCTGGCCGCTTCTATGGATCCCGGGGTTCCCTCTAGCTTGTCTACTCTTGTGGGGGTTCTGGTTTCTGTAGCATACCAAGTTGCCCCTCCACAGGCTGCCCCACTGATAGGGGTATGTTTCCTTTCACCCATCCTAATCCCTAAGGTTTCCACTCTCTGTTCTTATCTTTCTTCGTTTTCTCACAGTCCGTGGGGGCATGTTGGTATTTTAGTCATTATGCAGATCTGGTAAGGACACGTTTCATTGCAGTGAGTTACTTTCTCTTTTCTTTACAACCACCACACTCAAAATTTTTTGGTCTTCTGAGGTGTGTCTCAGTTTCTCAGACTTGCCTCTGTTGACATTTTTGGGCTGGATAATTTCTTTTGGAGTGGAGACTTTTATGCATATTAAAAGGTGTTTGACATCTAATAGGCTGTGCTCACTGGGTACTAGTAGTACCTAGTACTTCTTGCCCCCACTGTGACAGCAGAAATATCTTCAGTCATTGCCAAATGTTTCACGAAGGATATGATCACATCTAGTTGAGAAAAGTTTTCTCTGTTTACCTTGATAATTTGTATTTACTTGTTGAAACCCAATGCAGGCATCAGCTTCTGGGAGAAACCTTCTCTGACTCCCATAGTCTAATACCTAGAACGCCTTCCTTATAAATCCTGATCCTTTCTGTGCGTCTACTAGTCCTCATCAGACAGTATTGCAATTGCTTGTTTTTGTGTCACTGTCTTATCCACTTCAACGTGACCTCTTCAAAGGCCGAATTGCATTTATTCACTTCTTCATCTTTAGTACATAATATAGAGCATGGAATATAGTAGGCTGCCAAAACATATTTGAAGAATGAGTAGGAAACCAGAAGGGTGGATGGATGGATAGATGGATGAATTGACAGATAATTTTGTTCATAGGTAGATGGGACAGTAGTTGCATGGAAAGATGAAGGAAAGGATGATTAGAATTGTTGAATGAATTAGTACATAGAAATATGAATAGGTGAATAGTTTGATGAAAGAATGGAAAGACAAATAAATTGATGAATGTAGAAATGACTGGGTAAATAAATAAATGGAAGGGTGGGTCGATAGATGAATAAGTGGATGATTAGATGGAGGGATGAGTAAATGGAAGATGGGCGGATAGGCGAATGAGGACATGAATGTTTAGATGGGTGAGTAGATGAAGGATGGATAAAATTTATGACCAAGTCGATGAATGGCTGAATGAATACATATGTGGTTTGATGAATGGATGGGAGTATAGATAGTGAATGGGTGAGTGGATAGATGGATGATTCAAGAGATTAATAAGTTACTGCATAGATGGATGGGTGTGTGGGTGAATGGAGGTGCAGTGGGTAGAGTTTTGAATGAATTAGCCCTCTTAAAGGATGAAAGGTGTTTATGAATGGATGGGTGAATGGTTGGGATATGGATTAATAGAGGAATCCACGAATGGCCAGTGGAGAAGAGTACATATCTTCTTGTGATTGTCAACATACTTGAACGATGTGGAAGGGAAACTGAATCAGTATGTCAGTGTATTAGCGGCATCCTGAGGGTCTAGAATTATCAGAAAGCCCCAAATTCTAACTCTGCATCTGTAGACAATCTTCTCATAAGGAACTTCTCTTATTTCCTTTCTTCGATATCTCTGTGATAGCTTGACTAAGAAATGTTCCCCCACAGACCTGTGTGTTTGAACATGGTTCCAGCTGGCGGTGTTGTTTGGAGTGGAGTATGGAACCTTTGGATTTGATGATCGCCATAGTCCACTAGGGAGGGTTGTGAAGGTTGCAGCCAGCCCTGCTTCTGGCCTGTGTGCTGCTTCCTGGTTGGCACAGGAAGCAATAGCTGCAAAAGGCTCTCACCTCCATAGATGGAGCGTTTGCCATGCCTCTTATCACAATGGACTGTAGCAAAACTCTTCTTTATATTGTTTCTGTCAGATACTTGCTCATAACAGCAAGAAAAGTAATGAATGATTCCATCCCTCTTATATTGGGGTAAGCAGACTTCTTAAGATTTTGTTTGGTTCCATTTTCAGGATAGAAAAATGAGTCACACAGCTGATCAAAGCCATCAGATGTAGAACCCAGCCTTTTAATTCCTGATCTGCTTTTCCCTGGAAAAGCATCTCTGCTCTTTGAGACTGCAGCTGAAGTCAGTCTGGCCAGGCTCTGCAAAGTGTTTTGTGCATCAGAGTTGACTGGGTTCTCTCATGGTGCCTATGGAGTCAGATAGTTTGGCTGTAATGTCCAGTATATAGCAGTGTCATTCTCAGAAAGATACAGATGCTTCTGAACTTGAATTTCTTCCCTCTAAAACAGGAACGATACCCATTCTTTCAGGACCAATGAAATGCATAGTCCAAGTTTTGCAACACTTCCCGCAACATTAGAGTTTCTTCCTGACTTAAAAATATTGTTAACGTCTTGGTCATTCACGATCACATGCATCACTTTTTTTTTTTTATGGGTGGGACTGTGTTCTAAGGTAGAAGAATAGAACTTAAGAGTCATATGAGGGGTGATTCTAGCCTGCACTTTCCATAATGTAGACCCCAAAGGATAGAGGATGAAATGATCCCCTTCTCCACACTGTGCAGCTGGGGAATAAGGAGCCCGAACCTTGAGACCTTACATGTTCTTAGCCACTTTTTTATATCCTTTCCCTCCCGAGAGTCTGAGCTGTGTGGTACCCTGGCTGGGAGACACTTTACTCGGGGGACAGTGCTCTCTGCCCCATGTTCCCTGCGTGGCCGTTCCTCCTCGTGGGCTTCCATGGAGGTGCTAGTGAGGTCTTATTTGTCTGGCTTATTTCCAGGACATGCGTCTGGCCTTCCAAGGTGCTCAGGACTCTATTGCTCATCATTCCTGAGCAGGATGAGGTAGCAAAGTCAGGAAGGGCATGCAGGCCTCCTGAACCCGTCACAACTCCAGTTTCCCCATCTGTAGAAGGGAAGCAATGATGTCCCCTAGAATTTGCTGGATGATTAGAGACCCAGGCGCATGGCCCTGTTGCCAATGTAAAAGTGATGTGGCAAATGTTAACTTCCATTGCTCTCCTGAGAGGTATGGATGCCACGGGCAGCAATCCAGTTTCGGCCTGGATTGAGAAAGGACAGAAGCTTGAGGGCTCAGGGCTGATCGATAACAGGGGAGGTGGTGAGGTGCATTCTGAAAAGGTCAGCCACATGGAACACTGCCCAGCGCCGTGTCCAGCGAACCCGACCTGGCTTCTGGGTGCCAGCGCTGCTGGTGACCGGCTGCCCCCACGGCCAGACTGGGGATTGACTGGGGTGTTAACCTGATGGTGTGTCTGCAAGGCAAGACTCAGAGCCTTATGCTGGCGCGAGGTTCCCAGGGTCCAGGCGAGGAGATCTCCAGTTAGAAGCAGAGTGTAAAACTGGGGTCACACCTCAGTCAGGGGTCAAGCAATGGAGCTGCCTCAGTTGGCACACAGGGCTGCTGGGGGGGGATTACCAGAAAGCTGCCACCTTTGCCTCTGTTTACACAAAGCCGACTGGAGACCCGTGACCTGGAGAGGGCACTTGTGAGTCAGCCAGGGACCTCATGTCCCTGGGGCTTTGGGGCTGGGAGTCAGGGACCACTTAGCTTCTTGGGGGCGGAGACTCAAAAGAAGCTGAACTGGGAGGAAGTTCAGTGCTAGGGACAGGCAACTGTAGTTGCCTGGAGTGCCAGCGCCGCTGGGCAGATGCATGGTGTGCCCTTGCTGCGGAGACTCCAGTACTTCAGCGGCTTGGAGGGACAGGAGGATACACAGGCAGCCTGCAGCGCAGCCTCAAGTGGCACGGGAGCTGGACGAGTAAAAGCACAGGGGCGTGGGCCTTGGGCTTTTACTCACGCTATTTCAGGCAGCAGAGGCTCCTCCAACACCTTCATCTGAGCAGTTCATTTTCGGTGCAGTCACCTGTCAAAGTCCCTTCTGCAATCCTATGCTTAGAATCTGAGGGCCTGAGGAGGGGGCCAAGGGGTCCACTTTTAATTCGATGACCCAAAAATCTGATTGGTAATGTCGGCTTGAGAACTTGAAGATAATTTTGATTTATAGGTTATTATTTTGAAGGCTATGCAGGTCTATATTATGCATTTTTTACACAATTGAGTTTGAATGATATTAACAGAGCCCTCTGCCTATAACACTGCCTGTATAACAGGTTTGGACCTGGAAGACTGGCAAAGCACAGGCCGCTCTGAAGAGCTTGAACTCCAAACACAGACAGGGACAATGGTTGACTTTGCATGTGCCAGGCACTGGTCACTTGAAGGGGATAAAACAGAACTGGATATACGCCTCTGAAGTATGGAATGTTCCAGAACCAGCGTTTGGTTGTTCTGATTGCTTCGGTTTCTGAGGAAACTGTGGCTGCAACCCAATCCTGCAGCTGGAAAGAAGACAGGGGACTCTCTCAGTAGACCGAGCTCGAAGATGGATGTGTGTTCTTTCTGTCACTGAAGGAGAGGGTGTGAGAGGCCGAGGGGCCAGTTACTCCATTATAGGCGGCTAATGGTTCCTGCTCTCTGTGTAGGGACAAAGGATCAAGAACTGAATCTTGGGGACTCTTTCTGAGCTGCAGAGAATCCCAGAGGTGGGGGAGAGAGAGAGAACTTGGAGACCCCTGGTTCTTCCTTTCCCTCCGTTCTCTAAATGGGGTAACTAGAATGTCCTGTAAGAAACAAATAGGTTGAGTATCCAGTTGAGCTGAATGCAAGAGTCTTGTGGTAATTTGAGACCTTCAAGGGGGCTGAGAACCCTTGAACACAGAGTATAAATGATAATAACTGTGTTTTGGGAAATGTTTGCTAGGCTCTGGGCACATATCAGCAAGGTGCTGGTTGGGGAGCAAGGGTGGTGCATCTCAC